>VXBL01008795.1:290551-356292 GCA_013400195.1 Aramus guarauna
ATGCGGGATGTGGGATTTTTCTTTTTCTTGTGAGATGTGGAAGACTTTACATACTGAGCTGTGACCTTCCCGAAACTTGTCATTTATCTGAGCTGCATAAGGTGGCAACCATTATCCTCTCCTTGAACACGGTGAAGTTTTGATTCAGCTGTAGTGATGCAGTCACTGTGCATTACAGAAGATCTCAAGAGATTATACGCCCTGGGCCAGCACGGGCTGGGAGTATTGCAAATCTGATATGAGGTGACATATTCTACTCAAATACATACAGCCGCAGGACATCACACACCTTCCTGCATGAATAGCAATACACACTAATGAACTAATTTCTGGGGGGAAATTGTTACTTCCCAAGTGAGTGGGGGAGGAGACAACTCTGCCACTTCAACCAGAAGGGATTCTGGTTTTCTTGCGCTCTTTTGCTGCTTTTCCACCTTTTCCAAACAGCGCTATTTCCCATAGCCATACACGGCATCTTCAGACAAGGCCGTCTAGTTGGGAGCTCTGTGTGATGCATCCCATCATATGTATGTGAGATCACAGAGCGGCACGCCGGGCTATACGCTCCTCTGCAAAGGAACAACTCAGAGTATGCACGTGCCCCATCGCACCCATAGGAGAACCGCCATTATACATAAGGAAATAAATTTACTCTGAATTTATTTGGGTAAGTACTATATCCACTAAATACTGCTGGATACTCTAACTTAGGATAGCCATGTCCTCCTTTTTATCAAACACAACAGTGATATTTACAGATCATTTCACATTTCTTTTACCCCTCAAATGCCGCTGTATGCTTGCGCTCGCTCACTCACGCTCCCATTAGTTGAAAATGCACTCAAAAAATTTGGCTGGCAGTCCAGGCAAGATGCTTGTGCTGGAAGAGTTGAAGGGCCAGTTCATTGTAAAATACACTTAAGCTCTGACTCAGAAGCACAAAAGGCCAAGGAAAATTGCCTTTAAATTACCACTGTTGTGGTTTTTCTTGAACTTCTATGGAAAAATAAGCTGAAAAAATATTTCAGAGGACCAGGTACATCAGGGAGGCGGTAAATGAATTTACTGTGAGGGGAGATACCAGTACAAAGCTGCAGGCACAAGCACTGGATGGTAAGACTAGTGTTTTACCCATGCAAGAGGTTTCTTAAACTTGTCAATGGAACCTCATGTGCCTCTTAATATCAACCCTAAATTTCAGAGGATTTGTAACGTAGAAATCTACTCCCTCTCATAGCAAGGATCTGTGAAATGCAGCTGGGGTGGCAGTCAGGTGAACAACGTCACTCACATCGCACCCTAGTATTTTATCACAGTATAATACAATATTTAACCCTTAGGTCTTTAATCTTTGCTTTGGCTTAAATGACACAAAGTGGGTTTGACACCGGATGGAACATTACAGGACAGACCCAGGAACAAAAAGAGCAAGGAAATGTGAAAGTCACCAACTACATAAAGAGATGAAACACTGGAAACAGAGACCAGTACGTCTAACATACGAACACTACCTCTACTGTCACTCTTATTAAAGAGAGAACCAAAGTTCTGTAGGAAGTAACAGCTAACAATTGTCCTTCTAAGCGCTTTAGAATGATATGTGGGGAAAAAAATTAATAAAATCTCACCTTTGTTACAGAATTTTCTATTAATAACAAATAAAACTTTATAAAAATTTCCTGAATTTTTACATAAATATCTCTGGGATCTTACTTAAAATGCCTTGGGTTTGACCTCACAAATTGAAGGAGCATTTTAAAAAGCAGAATCTGCAATGTGATGGGCAATGACAAGCAAATAAGGATCCTGAAACAATTTTTATGTATTTTTGCAATACTGTTTGATACATATTTTTCATGTTATTTCTTTTATATTATTTTTGAGATCTAACAACTGCTTTTAATAAGCAACTGTTATTGCAAACATATAATTATACTAGGCCACAATCCAACAAAGCACTTAAGGGCACAGATTAAAGACACTGAAAACAATGGGATTATTTATGTGCTTAAGGTTAAGCATCTGCTGAAGGACTCGGATGGATCAAAGCCCCATTTCTATTACATCTACATAAAAATATTATATATGTTAATTAAACATAAAATATATGTAAATTAACTAGCACATGAAAAATAGCGCTTGCATAAATTTTTATACCCCTATACAATTTGTAATAATAGAATATTCCAGTTACCTAATATGAAGAACAACTGCTAATATCAGGTATTTCATTAAAAGGTGAAAAATTCCTGGAACTGAAATATTATGAAATAATTTGCTGTAAGAGAGTTCCCTTCATAAACCATCTCTTGACTAAGCAGTTGAAGTTCCGAGGCATAAAGGAGAAAACAAAGAGACGGAAAGCACATCTTATTTCTCTTCAGACTTCAATCATTCATGTAAAAGCTTGATTTGTTAACTTTCATTTTTATGAAAATCAGTTTAGTTTTATTAATAAAAGATTCACAAGTTACTTGCAGTTAGTGCCTAATAAGCTTATTTTATTAAAACTTCTTTCTTGCTACTTTCATTGACAATACCTTGTTCTTGAATTAAGGATTAAATGGACCACAGTGCTTGACTTCTATTCTCTCCAGAATTACTGATTTTGTTTAACTGCATACTCTTTCTTATTCTTTTGTTCTCTATTAAAAATGCAGATCTACTCCAAAAACTTGCAAATAATATTTCTACTGTAAATTGCTGTTTCATTTGTATTGAACATTTTCAACAAATACACCAGTGTTTATGATATTTCCTTTTGAAAAACCTAGAGAAGACCTCTTGATAAGGTTGAAAATTTTCCATTTTCTTAGCCCTAACAAGCTCTTTTTGATATGTAAAGACAAATTATCATCTGCAAATTTCTTTTACTGATGCTTCTTTTTTATTTTATGGTGTTAGAAAAGGAACCCTTTATTTTATTTCAATAGAACGTTGTGACAGATCAAAACAAAAAACTCTAAAAATGCTTCTCCACTGGGAATTTCAAATTTCTGTCTTTTCTCTTTAATTTGGAAATTACAAGTGCAACAGTTACAAAGATGTGAATCTATCAGAGCATCACTAAAACTTGTAGTACTTTCAATTTCTTCTCATATTCACTTTCTCCGGTTCTTTTTTTTTTTTTTTTTCTCCTCACTGTGAGTCCACAAAGACTTTATCCCATGGAACAAAGAGAATATTATTACCTTAGTCTTCCATAATAGCAGGTACATTTTCTTCAATATTTTTACATTAAATTCTGTATGGTTTAATACTCAAATATAACAATGTGAAAAAGTACTAATTGTCTTACATATTTAAATTAAATGTACTTGGAGAATTATAACCAAGAGTTACACTCAATGCAAAGTTTTAAATGAAAGCACAACCCATAAAATGGTCTGATCATACCTTCTTTTAATCAAATTTATGCCAGCTCACTGACTTTGCTTATGACTTGACTTCAATTTTGATTTTCTCTATGCAAATAAGGATTTCACTTGAATCCTTCAATAATGACCAACAGATAAAAAGGCAGAGAAATAATGACATACCTGAATAATCAGCTACTTTTAGAAATATTGGGTCAATTAAGCCTTGTATCAGCATACGGAAGATGTTAACATCAAAATGGCCAGTTAAGGACACAGAGGAAATTTCAGTGATGGTGATACGTGCATTCAAAGGAAACTAAATTCTGGAAACTACACTGCAGTTCCCAGCTCTCCAGCAGTGAAAAAAGTAGATGATCTTCTGAACAATGTTCAACTCTAAATTTTCACTAATTCTAATCGCTGTTTCAATGGCAATTAGAAGTTATCACACCGGATAAAAAAAGCAGACCTTTAAAAATTCTTAAATGAGCACCTTCCCTCCAAAAGTAATAGTCACAGTAATAAAAAAGAAGGCACCCAGAAATCTCACTTATTAGTTAAAACGCCTTTATTCTAAAAATGTTTGTTCATTTACAAGGAGAAGCTGCCATTCACATTAAGACAGCAGGTCTACATGCATGAGTTGAGATGGCTGGGAGTCAAGCTATCACCACTTACCACCAATACTCTTAATCTTCTTCTTTCTAAAACAAAGCAAGACTGCACTGATGGATTGTTGTGGGCATCTTTTGTCCAGAGATTATAAATGAATACCAGGCAGTGATGGAGGCAAGGAAAAAATTAAGGAACTGCCCTTATTCTCATTTTAAGGGATGACAGAATATCCAGGCTCCTCACGAGGACAACAGCATTAGAGAGTTAGTGCTGAAACACCTGAGTGCGACTAGACAAGTGTATCTCAACTGTTTTGTGTAGCACAGACGTATTGTTTAATTAAGCTATCAAAAAAAAAAAAAAAGAAGGAAAATGGAAAAAAGGGGATACAAAAGAGAGGGAAACTTCTTCAGCAAGTTAAAGCACTCTTAATAAGTAACAACATGACATTAGTCATTAAGAAACAAGAACTCTAAATAATGCATTCAGAACCTATAGATCTAAACCAGAAGATAACAAAGCCTCATAAATCTGTTTGTTCATTAAGTTAAAAAAAGCTAGACTTTGTGTTGCTATCATGTCAGCTGGCACCAAACTGTACGCAATTTAGTGCGACTACAAAGTGAAACCCATAGTCTACAATGGCAGGGTTTTTGATCACGCTAATTAACAGCCATTTTGTTTAAAATAAACAGATACGACTCTAATTGCCTTTTTTACATAAGAAAGGGAAGATCTTAAAAGTGAAAGCCTGCAAAAGGAAAGATCAGACAGTCGCCTTTCAGACTGATAAGCAAACTCTGTGTGAAATGAGCGCAAATGAAGTTTGAGACACTCTCTGGATTGACAGCAGGGAGACAGCAAAACAAGAGGAGGAATGGTTTCCAAAGGTGGAAAGGCACGGCCGCAGTTCTTTCCAGGGGGAAAATGATGTACTTTAGGTCTCTATTTTCTCTAGTCTCCCTGTCTTCTGAGCACCTGCCCACAAGGACTTTCATCCTCTGGAGGGCCAAGTATGCACCAGCGGCATCCAGTTTTGTGGAATCTTCAGATGACACAAGAAGCCTGGTTAGCATCTCTATACAGAATCCCACAAGAAAATAAAATGGGAAAATCCCAAGAAAAAGGCATTCTGATCTCTGTGCTTGCACTTAATCCTGGCACCAGACAGCGCTTTGCTGCTCAGTTTGCCAACTGCTAGGATATACGGAAAGACCATTCAGGTCCCTGAAAGGTCCTGGTAAGTAACGTGCAGGGGAAGTGCTAGGACACAATCCAGTTTTCTGGCTAACTTCAGTGAGACTGAAACGCAGCCTGGAGTTACAGTGAAGACGAGGGGCTTTGGTTTTTCATTTTTTGCATCAATGTTGGTTATTTCTGTTAAATAAATTCCATTTATCGCTTTTCAAAGATAGCTTTTAAGTGCATTAAAACATGTGACATTGCAGACAAAGGCAATGAAGCAAAACCATTATTCTAGTTACGTGAAAAAGTTCCCTCACCTTTTTCCCCACTAATGAAATTCATACCCCTACCCCCAAAAAAAACCCCACACAGCCTAGTATGTTTTAGGCTGCAAACAAAGAACATCATCATTCAAAAATGTTTCCCTGAACTTCAAGTGTGCAACGTCCCCACACTCCTGTCAGTAAGAAGTACCCTGGTACGGCACCTTACGGCATACTTCCTCAGCATCACAAATTCATTCTGACTCATCCACGCAGGCTTCCACAGTACTTCAGACATAAGAACAAGGTCTTTATTTTCAGGACACCGCACAGACCGTATGTTTTCAGCATATTCAAAACACCATTTAAAGTTCCAAAATCACAGTGAATTGCTCCACTTAGGCACTGCAGGCTTCTATGCCATCATGGTAATGGTACAGCAGGAGGCAGAATTTTTGCCGGAACTGGTCAAAAACGTGGCAGCAGCTCTCATTGGAATAAAGGTCTGTGAAAAAACCTCATCATTTCCCATTGACAAACTACTTCTACTTGCTTTTCCTAATGCTATGCACCACAGTTTGTATCGTTAAGACAACAAAAGGAGCCCCACTCGAAAAGGATCTGAAGACTTGCGCTGGACACACTATTTTCCCTCGGACGAAACAGAGAGAGAGAAAGAAGAAAGACTGTTACAGGTTGTTAGGGACATTAATGAACGAGCTGCTGCAAGAAATTTAGAAACTACAGTGAGAAAAGTGGTACAGAGCTGACAGCACAGATTACATCTCCTCACACGTTCTCAGTCCCTCGTCTCGCTGGGACTACAGGAGCAATAGACTCTGGGCACTCTGGGATGCCACACATGGAGCTGCAGGGTGCAGTTGACCTACAATTCCCATGAGGCACCACAGCAGCATTCACATACAAAGCTTCTTCTGTTTTCAGCAGAAACTGCAAAGTAAAAGTTATCCTACATAAATTTCTCAGAACTCAGCTTTCCAAAACCAGTTTTAAACGGCACATTTTGAGTCAGCTTTAATGATAACAACATCAGAGAAGAACTTCATCACAAGAACAATCTCCCTGGCCTTCAAATATTTTGTTAATATAACTCCAAACATCAGACATATTCCCTATCAAAAACAAGCATCAGTATATACTGTAGGGGAATTTCATTGCTACTGAAACAGTACGATGTATTGTACCGCTGGCTGGGAATCTCAGACTGACTGATTTCAGCTTTCAGATCAGCAACCAGAACAGACTGCAGCTGGGCTAATTCAATTTAGAGGTGGCCATGTTGTTGCTTTTCAAACATTAAAACCTCATACAGTCATAAAGCGGCAATGGTGGTGTTGCCTCAAAAAGGACAGGCAGAAAGATGCAGCAGCTTTCCAAGAAGCACAAACCAAGGCTGCCAAAATATGCCTACAAGAATTACACTGTGGGAAATAAGACATAAAAAGGAAAGTAAGTCAAAAAACAAGCTGGATACCAGCGTTATCCTACCACTAGCATCACGTCAGCAAGGGAGAGCAATGAGTGATATATACTTGCAGCTGGTTCATCAGCTCACCATGGCCAAAGTGATACTTTCAAATTCAGTCCATATTTATGTATCAACAGTTACATACTGAATGTTAAAGGCAGTAATTACTTTAGTACCATGCTTGGTAAAATCTGTCATGTTTTTTGTACCAAAAGATTACCCACACAAGGAAACAATAATTTGGCTTGCTTCTGGTCTGTATGAAAATTGTTTCAAGCAGCTAAAATTATAACCACAGCTCTTAATTTTCAAAGTAGGTATTTGACTTTTGAATCTAGAACCTATCAACTTTTCAATGTGACTTTAGTTCCTCCTGCCTAAGTCACATTAGTAAAAATAAATGAATAAATAAATAAATCCATCAAGTGTTAGCTCTGCAAAACAACACAGTATTTCATCTTACCTAAAAGGGTAATTTTAGCAAACATAACCAAAGCCCATAAAATAAACACAAACTAAGCATACAACCAGGCACACAACCTTGCACATTCGTGTGTGTGTGTGTGTGTGTGTGTGTGTGTGTGTGTGTGTGTGTGTCCACCCCCCTCCCCCCAACTCTTCTGTCTTGTAGGAGATGTTTTAAGGGACACCTCTGCATTAAAATCAGGTGTTAAATTCTAACTAACTACTACTACTACTATCAGCTGCATTGGTAATAAGGCTTTCAGCAGCAATTTGACACGGCATAACAACTGACATAAACAATTTGCCTCCAAAGATCCAACTATCCTTGTTAACTATCACGCTTCTTCCAAAGGAAACATATAAATAACCAGTCATACCAAGCTCGTTTCTCAAAATTAAGTTCTGAAAAAAAAGTATGACAATTCTAGGCATTAAAATAATTGGGGGGAAAAAAACATTTCATTTGAATAATTTAGAATTGAAGTCTTAAGTAAGTAGTACACTCTACTGCAATTCTGCGTTAGGAATTCTTGTTAAGATTAAATAATTTACCTTACTAAAAAGTATGGCAAAAACTAGGAATATAATCACAAGTAGAACAAGAGTAAAACAAAATACAGGCAATCAACAAACAATAATGTATACCACAATGTGGTGGGGGTTTTATATCCAAAAGATTTTCAAAGAATTCTTCCCATAGAACACTGTATGGTTACATTAGGAAAAAAAGAGAGAAAAAAAAGAAGATATACCATATGTTTGGAACTCTGCAGAAATTTTCTGTGCTGGAATTTGGAAGTCCTATGGAGTATCACTGAATCTTTCATATTTAACATTTTTCATTGGAAAAACCTTTGGGTTTAGTTTTCATCCAAACCCAAAAGTAGTAAATCATGTTTTCATTCCAATGCCTAAATAAGAGGACTTTACTGAATGCAGAACAGTAAATGTGATTTTATGAAGTTAGATTAAACCACAGTGTTATCTCTGTCAAGTTTTACATCGTGACTGGAGAGACTGTACCTATTTCTGTAATGGCCATTTTCATACTGTGCTTGAATAAATCCATCTGGGTGACACACCAATCATAGTACAGTTTCAAAAAGTGGAATAAAACTAAATTAGTGCACTGACTTCTGTCATGAGGAAAATCTATTTTCATATCAGAACTACGGCTGGATACTTATTGAGCCATGATCTATAATATGTAAATTGTTAGTGTAGAGAGACAAGTGAAGGAAGAATACCCTCCATCTATCCAGCTTGCATATCTTGTATTCTGAATTCATTAAGAGAAAATACCTGAGTAATAGCATGGCATAAAGCCAAGCCATAAGCTGTCGCTAGTTACAGCTTTACAGCAGAATACAACTCTGCCCGGATTAAAAAAAATAAAGCCAAGTCATCATTGTTGGACTGTGTAAGCACTACACCGTGGTATCACACACAGATCCAGCCAAAGGGGACTTTTCCATAGCTCTGATTATCTTCTTACTAATACAAATACTGCAGGACTGCATTGCCACTTGCATTAGTGGAGGTTTACATTATTGTACCAGTGGTATTTGCTATCATAAACATGTTTCCTTCAGATACACCATTCAGGCTGCATTTTCCACTGAACATGAGCTTTTGGCATAGGACAAAAGAAAAGAAGCAGCGAGCTTCAAGTGTACATACTAAACTCCTTCATGACAACAGTGGCAGGATCAGCAACAGAAGCAGCAGGTTTCGTTTGCAAACCAAGACATTCAGATAAGCGAGTTATGGAAGAGGGAATTTCAATGTAAATCATCTGCTGGAGTTGTATTTCAGCTCACAACTATTGCTTAGTGAGCAGGCTTTTTTCGGAAGGAACAATTCTAAAGCAAGTCTTCAGTGAACCCTTTTGAAGTTGAAGATGCTATCTTACACTGAGGAGCAGTGTCCTATCAAAACCTCATTTGTAAGCTCACATGCAGTACGTAAATAAAAGGGAAAACACATGCCACTCCTGATAGCTGGATTCAGAAAGTATATTGCTGAATCAAGCCCAAACTCCCCACTTTAAAATAAGTTTAATCACTAGCAATCCCTCTTTAGCCTTCAGTGTTCAGAAATTCGAGTGAAGACACTAACTGAATTCCCCTCCAGTAGTTCCTCTGCATTCAGCTTGCTAAAAAAAATCATCACTATAGCCACTTTTGCTCATAGTGTCCTTTCTACTGTATGGTTCTCTCCAGCAGTTTGAATTACTCAAATATATACCCTGATCAGCCGCCTGCTTTTCTGGAGACACAGCTCCTAGTAAGTCCAATCCAGTATGGAATTTTTGCTCTCATCACTCAGCCAAGTGAAGTAAAAAAAAAAAAAAAAAAAAAAAAATCTGAAAAAAAAATTTCCCCTGTAAGCCGTTCTTTTCTGAAGGAAAACACACACACACACACACACAAAAAAAAAAAAATAAATCAAGGAGCATGATCAAGGAAGTGCTTTTTGTCAGGAATTAATCTTTGGGGCCTCTTCTAGGTGGCTGGGCAAGCATCACAGGTGGCTTCAGGAGATACTTTGGAAGCAAAACAATTTTTTGTGAAGAGTAACAGATTTAGCTTTGGTGGTTTGTTTTGGTTTTGGGTTTTTTTGTTCATTGCAACTATATAATCTTTTCTTAAATGAAGAATACTTCTCCATCTTACTCATATCATTTGGATTAGAATGCCTAAACATTTTGGCACTTCAGATATCCTTCATATGGACTAAAAAAACTCAAACATGAACATGTGAGAAGATTCATATCCTTAGACCACACCATCATGCAACAGAAGCAGCTTTCAGAGATTTGCAGGATCTCTGCCTCACAGAGAATAACTTCAGTAATATTACAAATATCAAAATAATACGTCTCCATCAGTATGTGTATATACATGCACATCAGCACTCTACATACATGTATGTACTATACACAGGTTTCTTGCACATTCTTCCATGAGATGTTCACAAATTTCAGAAGCAGATTTGCATTTTAAAGATTTCTTAAAATAGGCTTTAATCGCAGTGATCTAAAGCTCAACTGAACAGCACTTAAATAAGCAGATTGAAAATTCATTCTTAAAGCCCTTCAGCACAATCTCAAAGGTCTCAGGAAGGATCTTTCTACAGGTCTCGAACTCTCTTTTTCAAAAGAACCCGAGCATGTAACATAGGAGGACTTCGTAGCATGTGAAGTCAGCATGGACCTTAATTTAGTTTCCATACTTTCAGTGTACAAGAAGCAAAAAAAAAGGTGTGTATCTTTTGGTGGCATGCCACATAAGCATAAGCATTGTTTCCTTAATGTACTTCTGGTCACATGGAAACATTTCTAATATAAAACAGTGAAACTGTACATACTCCTCTTTCTCCTGATCTCATCCCATCCTCCTATTAAAAAAGATTGAATATTTTAACCTAACAAAAATATTGATTAGAATTATATCTTCATCTTCCAGGTTGCAGAATTTTAATAGTGTCTCTTCACTGAAAATGCAGCCACTTCTAGAGAGGAATCCAGGAGCTGATCAACAGCACACAACAGTTACAGCACAGTTCACGGCAAGAAATTAACACATTAGATATAATTAAAAAAAAATTCACCAACTAACTGAAGAGACTCTATGTCCTCATCTCTAAAAAACACAAGAGGCTTTAAAAGTAAGCATCCTAAGGAAGATAAAGCATAGTCTATGTACGTGGCTCTATGCCAGCAACTCTACGTGACCTCTGTTTAGCCTCCAACAGCATTTACATGCACCTAACAATTCCGGTCCACGTTCTGCCCTTGAATGTCTACATGCAGCTCCCACTGAAGTCAACGGCAGCTGCGTCTGTAGAGCTGAGGACAGAATCCAACCTTATGTACTGCTCATTATCACAGAGATGAAGTCAGCTCTTCTGAAAACTCAGCAAGTCTTGAAACCACCCAAGAAAGCGTTCCTCCCCAGAGAGACTCCCCAACAAGAAGTGCAAAACTCACGTTTTAGTCATTTTAGTGGTGCTTCTGCAAGAAAGAAAAATCAAAGGGAGGGTGCTATGCTCATGCAGTTCATACTCGCGAAGTATCATATGTAGTGCTGCGCCTTATATATGAATACATAAGTATACATGCATGCATGGGTGTATTTTTCTGAGTGGGAGAGGCTGTATTGCAGATGTAGTCAAAGTCTCAACTCTGGAATTACTGACAGTCACCAGCTACCTCAGACCCTTTACGCTTTCAAGCACCATTTATTGTAGGCAATATTAAAATTTGTGGTTTGTAAAAAGAGCAGCTTTTTCCTCTTCTCATTAAAAATACTAATGAAGAGCTAAAGATCTTTCTTCTGGCTTCTCTTTCTCACTGTATTTATTTATTTATTGTATGTATTATTTATTTATTGCTTTTGTAGTTAAACCAAATGGGATGGTAACTTCTTATGACTCACCTAAAGTCAAACAAAAACTGCAGGGCAAATCAGGTACAGAAAACAGATGTTGCAATACCCTCACATGAGGGTGTTTTAGCCCACAGGAGACAAGAGTGTTAAGTTTTATTTGGTGGAGACAAGATGTGCAACTGGCTCTCTACTTATGCTCCCCCATCACCAGCCTGTATCTCGCACCTTCAAAGCACTGGGCCACTGTCCTGGTTTCAGCTGAGATAATTTTCTTCCTAGCAGCTGGTGTAGTGCTGTGTTTTGGATTTAGGATGAGAATAATATTGATAACACACTGATGTTTTTAGTCCTTGCCAAGCAGTCAAAGACTTTTCAGCTTCTCATACCAGCCTGCCAACAAGACGGTGGGGGGTGCCCAAGAAGCTGGGAGGGGACACATCCAGGGCAGCTGACCCAAACTGGCCAAAGGGATATTCTATACCATATGATGTCATGCTGTGTACATAACTGGGGGGGGGGAGGCCAGGAGGTGTTTTGGCTCAAGAACTAGCTGAGCATTGGTTTTGGGTGGTGAGCAATTGTGCTGGGCATCATTTGTTTTGTATATTCTTTTATCATAATTATTAATATTATTATTACAATCATTCTCTTCCTTTTCTGTCCTATTAAACTGTCTTTATCTCAACCCACGAGATTCACTTTTTTTTTTTCTTTCTGATTCTCTCCCTCATCCCACTGGTTGATTTAGCTGCCTGCCGCATTAAACCACGACAGCCCCGATGTCTCCGTCTCCGAGAAGCCACCTACAGCCCTGCCTGTGAACATGGAAGAGGCAACAGGCAGGAGGCCACAGCACTGCGCTGCACCCAGAAAGGGGATCCCCTAGCAAAGCCCCATCTTCACCTACACAAAACTCTGCAGATGGGGCTTTCCTCTGTGTGCACCCCCTCGGCTCAGCACTGGGGAATGCAGGAAGAGGCATATGGTAATGTGTCTGCCCAGTGACCTCATGTGGCAACTCATCCCCTACAAAGCCACCTTTCTCCTGCGTGGAGTGGTGCTGCTGAAGGGGATGCTTTGGGATTCTTTCCAATACTGTCAAATCAAGGTATTTGGAGAGTACGGCACCAGATGCTCACAGGTAATACTAAATACTGCTGTGGCTTGCACATGCGGCGTAAGTCTAGGATCACCACGTTACTTCTCTTCAAATGCAAACCTTAAATCACCATAGGGCATATGACGTGTAGTTACTGAATGGCACTGGACCTTCACTGAAGTCTCTGGAATTAATATGATTTATGCTGGCTATGGATCTGGCTTTTTGAATTTCAATTATTAGAAAATAATGTTCGAGTTGTCAGCATGATGATAACAGTAATGCTAATATAACTCAACTTAGAATTGACTAAGTGGTGGCCTGTTGTCTGTAAATTAACATGAGTATGTAGAATTAACACCCTTTTGGAGCATACTGCAAGTTTTGAATGAATTTTAAAGGCTTTCCACTTACACCAGGTAATCAGTATATTTATTCCTCTGTCAGCAGCTGCTTAGAAGGGCCCCTATTAGAGGCATGGTCCTGATCCCCAGCCTCAGCACTGCATTTCTCTGACATGTAATCCCCAGTGCAAAGTTCTAGTAACTCAAACCCAAAGTTTAGATAGCTGCAAAAATTGACATTGGGCACAGAGTTTTTGGTGTTCAACATCCGTATTTTAAGCAAGGTTCTTGGAGAGGTCTGCACAGGTACTTAAGGCACAGATTTTCAAGTCCTCTCTATGCTTAAAAGCTTCCATAGTGCACATGTGCCTACCTACTTGGGATCCTGAAATCTCCACACATGAAAATCTGGTTTTCAAATCTAGCCTCACTGCAGATGCCAGATTCTTTCCAAAGAGGCCAAACCTAAGAACTGCAAGTGTCATCCAAGGAGAGCTGAACACCTTCAATTCATCCTGCTGTTAGCCCACGCTAACAAAGTTCCTATCTTGTCATCACATAAACATTGTACCTATTTATCTGTATCGATAGAGTTAAACCTACATAGATCCATTCCAGTAGGCCCACTCATCTATATTGCTCACCTCTTTGCAAGTACAGACACGTCTCTACTCACACAACTGTCTTCAAACCAGTGTACCATTTCTGCAAGCTCTCTATGTGCAACTCTCCATAGCACCACAGGTACACGCGCCCGGAGTCCATCATGACAGCACTTTCCTTAGAAGTTGCACTGCATAACCCCACCAGTGAGATGTCACATCCTTATCCAGAACTGCGATACAATACAAGAAGGACATACGCCTTCAGCATGTCAGAGAATAAGGTTGTGTTACAGATAAGGAGTCAGAGTGAATTTGTACCCGGGCCATTTCAGTGCCTTCCCCTCAAGTTCTTCTTTGAAAAGAGGTGGTTTCTCTTCCGTTCCTTAATGACACCTTTTTCTGGATTTAAGTCCATCGGTCTTCTCCCACCATGCCCTTTCAGTTACTTCTTGAAACAAGGGCATGCGTTTCCAGTAAGGCCAAAGTAGAGAAGAGGCACGTGTGAGCCCCTTTGACTTCCCGTTTTGGTGCAGATTCTGCATGGCTATTCTGGGACTGCCAGAGCTGCACAGCAGAAAAGCATCAAACATTCGGGGGAATCCCCTTCTGTCACTTTTATTATTCTGGCAAAAAATTAGTGATGATGTGTCTTCTTAGACACGGTACTGGGCAGCAGGGTGTTCTTTATTTTAAGTAAAGGCAGGAAATGAGTAATAGATTTCCTCTGCAGTCAAACTGGGGCTTGAGGCTGGCTGGTTCAGAGTGCGTTAGCCTCTGAGTATTTCAACTTTGTGCTAAATGGGGAATAGTGACAATCCTTACTACTTTCATCATTTTTGCATGTTTCAAGTTCAAAAATATTAACTACCTGTGAGCCTGTAAGGAATATCCTGATCTCACCAGATGGGAAACCGAGGCCAAGAGAGGTCTACAGAGACACGCGGAGAGGACCAGAAGCCATCACTCCCTCATGTGCCACTAACTCCTTTTCCCTATTATCTCCCAGCATTATTAAAACCAGTTGTGTTCCCTCAGTGGTAGAAATGATGGGACTGCTTACATATATATACGTACACACATACATACATACATACATACATCTATCTATCTTTGTTCAGAACAGGTCCAGATGCCCTTGCGATGAAATCCCCACACAGCCACCTGTGCTTTGTTTACATTAGGCCTCCTCCTACCATTACTCCCACTGATGAAGCTACACAACTGTTAATAAAGTTTTAGTGGGGGAAGATGTTTTTGCAGGCAAAGCAGCTGTTAGCTCATGGCACCAGCTCATGTTTAAGACTCCTCTTTACCTGGATGAGAGCAACCCAGTTTCTGTGTGTGATTAACCTTCCAGCAATATTGACAATGATGGCATTTTGCCTAGCAGGGCTGAAGAACCACACCAGTCAACTTCTCCGTTTAAAAAATCAAGCAAAAGGAAAGAATTAAAGCTAAAGAAGCCATTAAAAAAAAAAAAAACAAACCCACACCAGACCACACAACTTAATAATTAACACACAAAGGAGAATCAGACGGATGGGAGAACGAATTTTCAGACAAATCTGAAAAATAGGTGAAGTTGTTTCCATTTCAGAGGAATTTCAAATGTTTACTGAACTAGTATCTTAATTCCATTTGGGCAATGACTAATTAAAACCAAAATGTAATAAAATGCTTCTGCAGAGCAACAGTTAATTTTGACAGTACAGATTTTCTACCATGACTCTACTTAAACTGATATACACTCCCTAAGACAACACTCTCCTACACTGAAAGGTGACTTTGATGGCTTTGCAGCTCCTGCCACGCACTTCTGTCTTTTTGGGGTCCTCACTGCTTATCTCCACGCTATTGTTGACTACTTTTATGATTTGACACCACACTTACACTTCAGTGTAATGAGACTAAGTGTAATATTACTGTCATTTATTTCCAATTTAGCCCCTAAAAACCCAATCTTTTCTATTGAAGTTATGCAAAATACAGAACTTGGGAAACATATTAGGCCGATTAACATTTTGATTCACCTCTTCTCAGAAAAGCAGTCTCACTTTCAAACCTTTATAGTCAAGGTGGCAGTCCCATTTTCTACCCTTATTCTGTTTTATTCTACTCTGCTGGCACAACCAAACTGGACCTGTGGGGAATGGATTTGCCCCATTTTCCTCGGAAGGTCAACTCATGCTGGAGAACAGAGCTCCAACTTCTCCTAAGTGTTTGTACTGGATATGCTTTCCTGCCACAGATTTCCCTTTCCTCAAACTCAAAATTTTAATACACTTCCAGTATTTCTACTAAACAACTGTCAAGAGCTTTCAGCTTCTTCCCATCATCAACAACCCCCCTGAAACCTCTCAGCTAATCTCAATCTCCTGTTGGCCTACAAGCTTCCAACGTACCCTCTTGCTGCTGCTATCCCCAAACCCTGGCTTAACTCCCAGCACACCAAATGAGGTGGTGGATCTCTGTAGGTCACGGGAGATTATGGCATCCAACTACCCTTGCTAGTTTACGTACAGTACTTTTGGTTCCCTTCATTTGTAGCCATCTTAGGTGAATAAATGAAGAGAAAGGTCACTCACATTAGTATACTCTTTATATTTTTCTTATATTAAGTATTCAGTCTCTTTAAATAAGAAAATAAGGGCATGCATGCTGTCTCCCATTCAAAGCAATGCAGGCTGTGAGCATGGCCACTGAGCAGGGCACAGTGCCGCGCCAAGGCAGTTACGTGGCTTCTGATGGTAGGAGGCACGAGAGGCAGACTGCTGCCAGACAACCAAGAGCTAGGGCACATCAACCCCCACGCATGCATGCCAACGCGTGTTGGGACTCTGGTAAACTTAAAAGCTGTTGTTGCACATACATTTTGCATCGCTCTGAATGACTGCAATGTGCAGAAGCAATGGAGAATCAGGTCTCCCCAGGAGCCTGTTTATAAAGTGTCACCCACACAAGTGGGTGATCTGTTTCCCCCAGCGAAGGAGACCTGCCTCCTTCCTGCCGTCTCTTTCAGCTTCGTGTATGCTCGCTGCATCATTAGAGCTCGGACAACGCATAAGACTCCACTGTTGAGGCTGTTTCATTGGGTTTTTGCCTGATTCACGGACACTGCCCATACTCACGTAGTTTTCCTTTTTCCTTAGTCTTCTTGATATCTCTACTTGGCTTTACACACTCATTCACTCAGATACTTCTGAGAAAAACTTTTTCTTCCACTGGCAATGCTCTGTCTTGTGTCAGCTTTCTTCAGTTTTGACTTCAGTGGATCCTGCTGCTCTAGGTCGGTTCAAAGGTGGAGCTGCCAACCTTCCATTGCCTAGGGTACTTTAAAGAGGTACCAGCTCCCCAAGCTGATGAGCAAAAGCAGACATCTTTTCCTCTGAATTTTCATCTATAAATCAAATTTCTAAATGTTTCTATTATGCTTGCACCCAAGGTTTCTTAATTTCTTACTCATGAAGGAAATTTAATTTTAATATGCGAGACTAGCTCTGTTTAAAACTTCCATAAATTTTTCATAAAACAAAGTTAAAACTGTTTTTACCTAGGTTATTGGTACCCAGCATTGCCACCTAAAATTGAGGGCTTAAAATAACTCAATAGTGACCTATAAGAAAAGCAGGAGTTTCAGATTTTGAAGTAAAATTATAGAGATGGAAAGCTGAATTTAATGAAGACATTCAAATGCAAAAATAATGTGTACTGTATAAAAACCAATTCCTAAGAACAAGAACTCATGACTCAGAAACCGCTAACAGGCTCACGACCATTTATGTGCCTTGCGTTGTCCAAGCAAGAACACAAACATAGAATAACTCACGAAATATCTGACACCAATCCCAATTTCAGTAAGTAACAAAATACCCATTGATATCAGCAACACGGATGAGGATCCTGACCCAGTATGTCATTAAAAAACAACAGAACAACATAGAAGCACTGACCTAATGTGGTAGTGGGGTGATAGTAAGAGCATTCAGTGTTCCCTGCCCAGGTGACTGCAGGATACCTTCCCTGTAGCTTGGATGTAGTTGGACCAAGGACATACTAATCAATGACATGTATACACCACGGTGGGCAAAGAGAGAGGGAGAATGGAGGGGAGTGAGAGTAAGGATCATTTTAATTTTCCCTCATATTTTTTTCTTGTAAAAAAAAAAAAAATAATTTGCATAGCCTTGTCTCTACTTCAAAGAGCTCATTTGAAAATCCACATCTAAAACCCATTTAAAAAGAAAGTTAGAAAATACCAGCGAAGCAGAAATCCTCAGTCTCACCACCATGCTGGTGTCATTTCCTCGTTTGTACTGCTGACCCAGGTCTTTTTTTTTTTTTTTCCTTCCCCCTTCTCACATCGTGAGTGCTTGACTGTGGCTGCTAGTCAAACATACCCTCAAGGCTCCTAGTGTTGTTCTATAAAAGGATGAACAATCGAAAGAGAGAGATCAGCGAAACCCATCTCAAGGGTTCTGGGAGGGCCAGTAAGATGAGTACTCCCTTTTTAACTCATTAATTTTGAGTAAAATTTAAAAGAATAAAAGAAAAAAAGTGTGATTGAGGAATCACCAGAAGAGATTTTCAGTTTCCAGTAGTCTTGCCCACTAAATAAACGCCAGCTGGGCTCCCTAAACTGGGAACTAGGCACACACAGTTCTAATCTCTGAAGAAAAATCACTTCAAAAAACCTTTTAAGGGCGAATTCCCTCCGGGGTCTACAAACCAGCATAAAAAAAGCACACCCAACTTTTGTGATTTCTTATCACAAGTCTAGCAAGATTGAGTCTTCTTCTCAAGTCTTTAGTTTGTGGAGCCACCTGATTGCATAGGAGTATCAGTTTCCATGAAAAGAAAAAAAATTGCCAGTGACCTGTGAGTGTTTGCAGGGTTACAGCTGTAATGTTCATATGAAATTTAAGTAATATAGGCCTCGTGTTGTCCCTTTAGAAGTACAATGACCTGAAAATTTAGTTATTACTAAGGTTCTGTTTTTCAAAAGTATTTTCTTCATTTCCACTACCTTTTACATTGTTGTATTTTTCTTTTTTCTCTGGTTAACTACAGAATCGCAAGCAGCCACAAACATTAGTAATTCCTAAAAATAGCCACCCTATCCTCCTTTCCAAATTTAGAAATATATGGCATTTCTCAGGAAAATGGAGAATTAAAGCATTCACTAAAATGAAGGTGGAATGTCCTATTTTTGCCTTTTTAGTCAGCTTTTTTTTCCCTCTCAACTCCCCTTTTCATCTTCGTATCCTGAATTCTCATTTCCTAGCTCCTATTTTTACTCTGGGGAGTAACTGTCACCATTACTCACATTGTCCAACTCTTTTCAGTTTTCCCTCATTTTCAGTTCATTCATCCCTTGCTTCCTTCCACTTCAAGCTCCTTCTCCCCAGCTCAGCTTTTCCATAATAAAATTGCCTCAGAGTAGTACACTTCTCCAGCTCTATTTAAGTCCCACTTCAATGATCATAAAAGGGCATAGACATATAGCTGGGGAAAAAATTTGATACTATTGCAGCTGATTAGAAAAAAATACAATTGGGTGACTAATTTATGTATAAAATAAGGTCAGACTTAGTTAGCAGTCTGATGCACAAGAAGAAACAAACATTTCTGGAGATGTAAAAGGCTATTTCAACTTAAAATATTTCAATTTTTCATTTCAAGAGGTTTTGCTTAAAAATTCTTTACTTAAACACACCCTCAGTAAGGTTCCAAAGGATTTATGATTCTAAGCACAAAAGAAAGCTTTCATTTTTGGTTCTGTAAAATAACTTCTGTTCAGCTGAAACAAAAAATCTTCACCCCACCCAAAAAAACCCAAAAAAACCCCCAAAACAAAAACCTTCTCCGAAATGTTTTGATTTTATGTGAAATAACTGTAATCCTCAAACCAATCAGCAAACTGAAAAATTGACTTTTGTGTAGTTTTCTGGATCCCTTTGTGATGAACAGCCTTGTATGGGACCTAGAAACCAACATTTAAGGAACGCCAAATGAGCCTCTGCATTATGCACTAGATCTTCCTGCCTTCCAAGCACTATTAATGTTAAGGGAGCTGTATCTGTGACTCCAATGGGTGACAAAACACTCTCCTTTTTCTAAATATTTCCTTGCCACTATGCCATCCCTTGATCTACTATCTTACCACCACCACCACCTTGTCCATTCTTCCAGGCATTCATTGCTTTTGTGACAGTGACATCTTTTCTGTCATCCCCTTGACAAAACTTTACCCAGCTCTCTGGAAGCATCTCCTAATGCCCATCTCCTTTCTCCACCCTTTTTGGGATGCCGCAGCACTGCGTGGAGAAGAGCTGGTGCATCCCTACTCATCATTTTTCTCCTCTCCTCCCTCAGGTGTTCTTCCCTCCCACACCAGCACACTGTAGGCTTCCCTTTCTTCCACCACGTTGCCTGAGCATGGGGCTGAGATCGGCAGCTGGCCGAGCCACGGCCTGAGCATCCCCAGCAGAAACTCGTACAACTGGTGATGCACGTTCAGGTCCTTCAACAAGTTTGTGCTTCGGCAGCTAGCTTCGTAACAACCCAGCCTGGAAACCTTAAATGAAAGAAGAATGAGCAGAGAGAAGAGTGCTGGCCCTTTATTTTCCTGAATGGAAGTCAACATCCCAACGCCCATACCTCCTACCTTTACTTATGTAAACTGAAATAATTTCACCTTTAATTTCCAGTCTCATTTCTTACTTTACATGCTGCCAACGCTCAGTCAAACAGAAGGCATACTTCCCAGCACCAGCTCTTAACTGTTTGTCCCTTTGACTCCGTTTGCTCTGCTCTTGCAGCAGACCTGTCTGGTGGCACTCATTAACTACACCTTCCCTCCTTCACAGATACCCTCCATCCAGCCCACTTAGAGCAGAAGAGTATAAAATGCTGTCCCTAAACAGAAGGAAATTTACTGTATAGCCAGTAATTATCAGTGAATATTACCAGTCCCGCAGAGGGCAAAGAAATCTATGTTACAAAATCAAAGCATGAAAATGCAGTCCTTTGTGTAAAGGGAGAGGGAAAGGTAACATTTCTAATTGAAAATTAAAGCAAGAATCACGATACTAGCAAAGTATATTTATTGTGTTAACGTACCATTTGTCTTCTGGGCAAGTTACTAAAGGTCATTTGTTCTTCATGGCAAGTGTTGAAAATAGTTTATGTTGTGGGTCTAACTTAAAGGAACAATGTCAAAACCCTCAGGCCCAAAATGACCTTTTTATGCCAACACAGAGATCTAAATCTCTTACTGAGGACAGTGGTGATGCTTGCATTTCACTCTCTCCCCCTCCCTTCTCCTTCTAACCACTGTCCCCCCCCCTTCACATGAAATACCTCACCGCAGAAGACAGCACGGACTGCAAAGTTAATGTGCCCCGTCCACGCCTTGCACAGCTCATCCCTTGCTCTGCCCAAGACAAGCAGCTTGCTGGTGTGCCCGGTTCCCAAACTGCCCTCTAACCAAGTGAAAGGCAACGCATTTGTGAGAGAGAGAAAAGGGTGGGGAAGGTATCAGACATACCCTCGCTGCCCAGAAGAAAAGGAGCACGTGCTGCCATGTGCTCTGTCAGGCAAGATGTGGTGACGTGGCCAGGTCTTGTTTCAAAAACCCATGATGATGCTGTTTTCCTGCCTAAACAGAGCTTCTTGGGGTCACACCAAGCTGCTTCTCTCAGAAGGGCCTGGCCGTAACAGGAGGAGGATTGGTGTTGCTAAGGTGCTGCCTATGAAATCAAAAAATACTCACACGTATGACAGACAGATATATAGATGGATTTGAATATGAAGTTTAAGGTTCTGAATGGTTGCCGATTGCCAAAACACCTGGAGCCTCATGTGATAATTTAAAACACAGCCCACCCTTCCTAGTGCACAGATGTTCTCTCTTAACTGTTAGTGTCAGATCAATGTGGTGGCCTCGTCCTCCTGCTCAGTGTTGTCACATTATCTTCAAGTCTCTTTTAGTCTGAGCATATTGTGAGCTCCTGCAGATGTGGGACACAAAAAGACACTGAACAGCACTTTAGAATAAGGAACTACGATATGTGCGCTGTGGAACTGTAAACACCTTTTCACTTCCAAGGAGACAATCCTGCGGCGCTGGGTGAGGCTGCACTGCTGCTGCCTGCATTTGCTGCCGCTCTCTTCTGCGAGTGAAGAGTGACTTTCTGTCTCCACAGCCGTCATTCCCACACTTCCGAGCCACACCTGTGATTTCTGATGTACGATACATCACACACATGAGACATCTGAGAGTACAGAGAACATGTCATGTTCTCCTACCCCACACATCCCCCACAGGGCTCCATGTAGAAGACACGTCTTTTCCAGGCTGAATCCTGCAAGGTGAACACCTCCCATGAACTAACGCTGAGCAGGCTTAGCATAACCTTTCAGAAGGCACTCAGCACTTTGCAGGATTTAAACGCAAAAGCCTCAAAAAGGCAAAGCTCATTTTCCTGAATTCCCAGCTCTGGCTGCCATTTGTGACAGACTTCACACATTTATGTGCTGCCCTGTCACATTTGGGTGGCAAAAAAATGGCAAAGTATAGATGCCGTGACAAGTAGATGAGACATGTTTTTCCTCTTTAGTGTTCTTAGGCTCAGATTTCTCTTCAACACATAGAGGAAAAGAAAAAACCCTTGGGGCAGACAGAAGCAGTTTAAGAGTTTAGTTACTTGGTAATTGTTAAAAGGATTTTAAAAAATTAAAAATTAAAGCATTATAAAATATAGAGCAACCTTGGCCTTTCTAAAATTCTAAGTGGAGATTTTCATATGTGTAGACTAATATAATAAATGGAAATATGCACAGGCATATATTTTAATATTTATTTTTATACACAGGTCTTATGGGTGTATTTCCATATTAGATGCATGAACTACACTAAAGAGTTCCTGGATACCTCTTTTTTTTTTTCAGTTGGTTGGAAAGATTTGTAAAGAAAAACATAGTAACAATACAGATAAGGTTATGGTTCCTGATTATGGCTCCTACCAAATTTAATATTTATTTTCCTTAATTTAAAGATCCAAGAGCAAACTAGTTACCTGACTATCTAATATGTCCTCTTGGAAGGCCATGGGAAATTCAACTGTATTTAATATTAGCCATACACTGGAAAAAAAAAAAAAGGTGTTAGGGCTGGGGGTGGGAGATTTAAGCAGAATACCATATTTGCATCAAGTCCTATATAGCTGAATTCCTGTTTTGATTTTCCATTTGCTTTTGAGTATTAATGTTACAAGAGAAATACTCAGCTCACAGATGGAAAATCTCCCAGGGCCCCCATGAAGCATCTACAAGAGCAGTCATCATCAGACTTTTCAGGGTTCACTGGCTGGCTCACAAATGTATGAAATATTGCCCCGTAAAATACATATAAATAAACAAACCTACAATTAGATTTACCCACACACACGCTGTTTGTTTCCTTTTTGCAATAAGTCTATGCACTTTTATTAGTCAAAAGTACGTACTGACACACAACAAGGTTTAAAGTCAGAGTTACCACTTGGGTGGTATCCCCTTGACTCAGACATGTTGCAGGATTTCCTTTAATGGGCAAATTACAGAGTTTAGTAAATTCTGTCCTACACAGCTGTAGTTAACACCAAGTATCTAATAGTAACTCTGACCTTAGTCAAGCTTCAGTACGGAAATTTTATTCCACCTTCATCTTCCATGTCTGTTTCAAAGCAGAATGTCAAATCCAAGAGCTGAAAATAAGTTATTTTAAATTGTGAGATATTAAATATTCTAGATGAAAACCTGGTTCCTTTGAATACCACAGCAAATACCCCATTCACTTCAATACTGCCAAGATTTTTACCATGGAGAACAGCCTGGAATTCAGTTTGTAAAGGTGAAGCAATAGAGTCTGAATCAACTCCCAGTGAAGTCCGTGGACAGACTCCTATTCATAGCAACAGAGTGGATCAGACTCTAAGCCCGTCTTGGCAGAGCAAGGAGCCATACCCTCGCAGATAGTGAAAGAATTGTTGTAAATGCCAGACAGAATTAGGAAGTACAAGAACACCCAGTACTTTATACGGTGTTTTACAAGAAGTTCAAAGCTCTAAACTGGACATAAAGTTAAACAAATTGCAATTAGATTAAGAATCAGACATTTCAACGTATTAAAACCCAAGCTAAGTTTTCCTGTAATGCTTGAAGTAGGCAGAGCAGAATAATAATTTACTGAAATGTAAAAGTAAACCTGTAAGAGAGAGAGAGAGAGAGAGAGAAAGACAGAAAATAGAATAAACTCAGGGGGAAAAACCCCAAACCCATAAATTAAAGAAATAATCCTAGCTTTCAGTGATGGCTCTAAGATTTCATCTATGTTTTGGGCTTCTATGTACATCGCAGTGAATACATGTATTCACTACATTCACTGTATTGATACGTGAAAAATGGTCATGACTGGATTAGAAAGCACGGTACACAATCAATGTTGCAATGAAAAATGTTTGCAACATGGAATTAGGTTTCCAACGTTGGCCTAATTATTTAACCTAAACCATAGAAACAGCTATCAAGAATATTTCACATAGGTTGGTTTTGCTTGCAAGGGTTTCCCTGTGGCAAAGCAGACTCTTCTGTTGTGTTATTTTGTGGGACCTGCCCTTTCATGATATTGTAGGACTGCATTCAAATCTGACCAAGCAAACGGCCACATGCTTGGAATTTGTTTATTGCTTTTTATCCTACTCTCCATAACAAGTTAATTGCTTTGAAACAATGCATTACAGACAGCAGTGGCTACAGCATGCAGTTGACACGAAAGCAATGAAACGAAAGGAAAAAAGACATACGGAAGGAGGCTGGGTTGAAGAAAGACAGAGGGGCAAAACACTATGGGTACCAAGTCTATCATTTGTATCTTATTAGGAAATACACGATCCCTATGAAGACCTTACACGTATGTGCAAAGAATATTCTTCTGGAACATGCTGTAAACAGCAAGTAAACTCTTCCAGCTGGGATCAGTGTGCTGGTTAAAGACCACAGAGGGACCATAAACTCAAAGCAGCCTGCAGGACGGGGAAAGCAGAGATCTCACTCACTTCGACTGCACTCAACAGCAGCAGGATCCATGCAGAGCCCTCTGCAGAAACACCGGTGAAAAGCAGTCCCACCTGATGTGAAGGCAGAGCAAAGATGTAGTACAAAAGAATTTTTCAGGGCTAGCGGTACAGGTGGGGGTTAGGCTGTCAGTCCTCACGTCAGCAATAGGCACTATTGCAACAAAAGAGCAGGCTGTGGATACAATCTAGAGGTGTACTTTATTGTTCCACCCTTTTTGCTAGTAGCTTGGTTTCCTGTTTCGTAATCAAGAACATTACTCATTGCTCCAGTAGATTAAATGGACGTGTTCTTCCTGTAAACCTCATCCAGAATTCAAAGCAAGTGTTAGTCAACCTGATAGTTTGGATACTTTCACTTTCCTTAAAGGTAAGAAACACATACAGAAGCACCACTGCAGACAGAACTTTTGAGAGCCTGAAGCACATGACACGTAGAATCCCAGGAACTCAGTACATCACCCACTCATCTGAGAAATTCGGACAAATCCCCAGTGCTATCAAGTACCACATCTGAAGAAGTTTCCTCTGGCATGCTTTCATCGGCAGCCCTGGTTAAGGCAAGGGACAACTCTGTCCCTTGATTCTCCATGCTGACTCCCTAAGGGAAGAAGGATGCAAGCCCAATTTCCCATGAAAGAGATGATAATACACACTGGTACACAGCATGAGACAGATGTAGGTGGCCAAGACTCCCATCTGAAGAATCCACTGAAGGAAAAAAAATGAAAAATGTAGAACTCCATAAAAGGAATGTACCACTCTAACAAAGTCAACCAGAAAGGGCATAGGGGAAATTCAGACAGCTAAGAAGGAATCTGAAAAGTACATGTTTGGAGAGGTTAAAAAAGGAAAGTCTTCAATTAGATGTAAATATTGAAAACATTTCCTTTTCCCAGTGACAAAACAATTTTCAAGAAACATGTTAGTCTAACAATTTTGAATTAGAAAATGGGAAGAGGAAAAAGGTAAACTTAACTCAAAATGTAAGCAAGATTTCCAATTACAATTATTTGAAATTCTAACCTCTGGACCTGAAAGAGATTCCGAATGCATATTGTGTTCATTTTTCAGAATGCTGATATCCAGCGAAGGCAAGGAAGGGTACTCTCGCATCTGCTAAGTGCACTTGGCAAAACCAAACGAAGACACATAAAAGAAAACAGAAAACTCCTCCCAGTGCATAATGGAAGAGGAAGTGGTGAAGGAATAAGTTGTTTATTTGGGGACCTGCATCTTTTGAGCAGCAATCTGGCAGCTGTTGTACTCACTGCTTATCTTTGAGACTAACCTCTACTGTGGTGGATTGCATATGGGGCTCATCATGAGACTTCTAGGCTGGGGATTTCCAGGCATTCAGCCTGCGGCACAGTTCATCTGCCTCCGAGGTAAATGAGAGCTTTAGTATTTAATTCCACAGCAGCAGAGAGAAATCCTAAGTGCTTTAAAATTACCACTGCCTACTTCAAAACAAGACCAGAAACAGCCTCTGATAACTGCTCTAAAAAACTGCAGAAAAAAGATGTCTGCATAAAACTACCCAGAGGGACTGGGCCAGGGTTCGGACTATTTCTTTGCTGAAATGGATGTCTAATCTGTCTCTAACAGCTCTGTGAGGACATTTCTTTAGACCTTCCAGACTTCCAGCACTATCTACAGTGGGATCTTATTATCAGATATTGCTGGGAGAAATGAAAATGATGAAAAAATATGAAATGCAATAGAGAGGAAATAAATGTGAGTTATGCGGGCTCTCCCCACATGTAGTCACTACATATTATTTAGGTTTGAAATAGACCAAATTATTGGCTATCTGGACATATTGACGGAGCATCTGCTGAACAACCAATGAGATATCTGGAAGAAAGATTTATCTGAAGGATGCTGATTTTAAATCATATTGGCCAACTTTGCTGCTCTTACATATAGGGAAAGGCAAAGGGAAGAGGAGGACTGTGCTTTATATGAGCACCTCATCATACAGAATTGTTTTCTTAGGTCAAAAGCAAAAGGGAATGAGGGTAGATTCCAGCATCGATACCCACTATGTATCTCTTTCAGCCATACATATTTTATTTTATCAGTCCTATTTTCAAAACATACTTTTGCCATAGCTAATGGGGGCAGAATGTCTTTTTTAATTAATTAGGGGTAAGAAAGTAAATTCTAGGATGATATTATCAAAAGCAGTCACATCTGATTTAGTTTTGCTGGCATGGAAGTCAATGGAGATTTCAACACTGACTGCAGACACAGCGGAATTCAATTAATGACAAGGACAGTACATGAAATACATTCAATAGCACCCAGCCTCCTTCATAAGCAGTCCCACAGCAGTCAGCAGAGCTAACAGCAGAGCATGGTGCTACTCAGTCTGTATTTCGGTAGCACAGGCTGGCCCTAAGTAAATAATACTAAACAATAATTCTTGGTTAAGAATTCACTATACAGAAGGTTCCAAATACAAAAAGGGAAAGAGAAAGAAATCTCTAAAACATAGCCATTTACAGTTGTGCGCCGTTAAAATCACACCTAGTAAAACTGCATGAGTTAAAGCAAATAATAATAATAATCTGAATTAAACTAAATAAAAATTGTCAGAATGGAAAGAAAACAAATCCAAAGCCTTGACAGCAACATAAAACCAGAATTCTGCCCATTCCCCTCATAATGGCTTTTCTATTGAGCTTCGTTCTGACCTTTTATTACTTTCCTAACATTGAAGAATATTGCTTTTCAAAATTCTTCATGTCTTTGCTACCCCTGCCATTATTCCCGCTCCTATTGTTAAGAGCTGTTAGCCACTGTTGTTCCAAGGTGCACAGTAGTGTTGTACCTTAAAAAAGAGGAAAGAACGTAAGTACTTTTTGAGGAAAAAAAAAAATAATCAAAATGTTTCCCAGTCTTCCTTCTAGATGCTAAAGCCACATTTTGGCATAAAAATAAATAATAAAGTAACTAAATGAATAAATAATAGCTTAATAAATATGCTGGGAGATTGAAAAGCATGAAATCAATTTCCTGCTGGAAGGGAGGGAAAAAAGACACTTTTATATGACTTAACTGAACTTAAATAGACATTGTCCTGATCCGGTAATTGTTCCATGCTCGGAACATCTACTGAATTCAATGGGAGCTCCAAAACCAGATCAATTAGAGGATCAGAGTTGTTTGGGAAAGGCCTGCCCATCACTTTGAGAAATCAAACCAGACGGACATTGAAAAAGAATGTAAGCCCGTAACTAGTCTACAAGATTAAACAAACGAGGCTATGCAAATCCTACAGCCCATAAAGAAGCACACAGGCACACACAATCCTAATGATGCCTCTTAAACCCAGGTCTTGCTTGCAGTGGAGGAGGGTTTTGCAACTAACTTCAATCTGAGTATGAACTTATACGTGAGTATGACCAGGCACTGGGAAGAAAAGTCAAAGCGCTGACAGTAAGTTATGGATACTAATTTAATTTGCACTATATATTTAAGCAGCACACAGCTCTTTGCACCAGCAGAAAGCCTGTCAGAGTACAATTTCACCCTTAAGCAGAGGCGAAACTCTGGCTCCAGTCCAGAGCAACTAAGACCAACACACAAACAAAGTCTGCTTCCAGGCTTGCAGCTGGATCCTAGTGGACAAACCTCTGTGCTGCTGTGGAGCCCTGCTGATTTTAGTCCTGCAAAAGTACAGAGACCTAACTGATTTGGACCCTAAATTCCTAAGAAGTACTGTAAGAGTTATTTTAAAATGGGGATCATAAAGGAGAATTTATCAAAATATTGGTTAGCTTTTTTTCCTCTGTTGTTTACAAATGGCATCTAAATGCACAATCATTAATCTCTTATCAGAATTTCCGTGCTGCAGAGTCAGTTTTGTGGATTAGTTTTACACAGTAGGAGAGTCTTATAAAGTCTCACCTATGTTTCTGTTAAGGTCTGTGAGGAAAAGTACGCATACCCAAGCATACTTCAGTGGAACAGTAAGCAGCCTGAGGTAGGATATTCAGTCTTTAGCCCATTTTAATGGGCTTTAACTTAAGCAGTCAAGATCTCGATTTGCTTTACAATGACAGCTGGTTCTGCAAACAGAAGTCTAATAATGAAAGATACCAATGATATATTGGTTTTTTTTTCTAAATGGCAGTACAAGTCATCAAGTAGTTCAAAGCTATTTCAACTCCAAGTAGCAAATTCTCACCATGAAGAGCATCAACAGTTCAGCTCCACTACCCAATTCATGCAACCATATAAAAAAAATTGCAAAAGGACTTCAAGGGGTCACAGAGTCACACGCAGTCAGGAAAACAGGTCCATCCATTTCCTTCTCTGGCAGTTATCAGGAACATACAGCCAGACAGAGTCAGATACAGAGTGATTCTTCCTCCAGTATATCTTCCCAACTCCTTGCAACCTATAGCTCATAGACTTCAAAAAGTATCCCAAGATAGAGCCTCCAGCTGTATCTACATCTTTGTGTTCAACAGCCCTGATGGACTTTTCTTCCATCCACTTGTCTGATGGCTTTCTAACACAGTTATTCTTTAGACTATCCATAACATCCTGTGGCAGAGTTTCACAGTTGTATAAAAAAATACCAGTCCATCCTTGGTCCCAAAGCAGATATAACTGTATCTGTGCCATTTGAGACAGAATAAACCCCCACAATGGGGTTTCCCCAGTGTCTTTACCTTGTATGCTAACGCAAAGCAGGCATTCACAAGTCCTGCTGGGCAGCTTCAAACACTGCCAGTAGCTACGGTCTCAGGTATATTCCCCATATACCACTAAGTTGTAGTGATGCAGCACACATACAGCCAGTTCACGTATGCAGGACAGCTGCCTTCTCCAAGTTCCAAATTCTACAAGCAAAATCCACGTTTTTATGCAACTGACCATCAAACAGAAAATTCCCTCCTCCACCTACTTTTGACGTTGCAGTTGAAAAAAATCCCCACCCAACTGAGGTATTTAAGAGATGCTGCAGTTCCACCATCACTTCCATAAGATTGTAGAAAAGTTCAGGGTCAGAGGGACCTCAGCAGTTCTCTGGTCTAACCAGCTCAAAGCAAGGTCAGCTGTTACCGAAGCAGGGCCAGTCAGGAGCCAATGCAAAAGCCAGTGTCTGCTAAAAGAGAGTTTTCTCCCCTTGCCCCTCAGCCCCATGTTCCTGCTACATCATTAGGGCAGTTGCTGATGCTTATGTGAGAGTGTATGTAATTTAAAAAACAAACGAAACATTAGCTGGCAGCAAGATGAGGCCCTTGCTCTGGCTCCCCACACAACCACCAACCACTAGAAAGGATGTGTGACCGCCCTATACAGTGACATCCCATTCTGGTGCCACTTTAAAGTGGTTATACAGGTACAGTTTGAGTCTTTCACTTTTAGTCCATTGATTCCAAGTTAGTAAAATATGTTGTGACCTTCTTTACTCTGTAGAAGCCTTACAACTTCCCACTAAAAACTCAGGCCCCTGGACAACAAATTCCAGCCTATTGAGAACAACTTGCTTTTCCCAGCTACCATTCACAGGCGCGTTGAAGTAGTCCACAATCATTCAGCATTTGTTGAAAAGACTGGAAAAAGGATTCCTGTAATAAGATTGTACCTTGCTGAAATAAAAGAATCGGCAGAACTTGCCATCAAATCGTCTGTGTGCTGAGCCTCCTATTTTAGAAAGCATGTTTGCCAGTGGTACTAGTTCTGATTCTTCTGTCTTAAAATGGAAAGAATGTCTTTCCTCTTACTCCCATACTCAGAAGTGTCAGATACGTTTACATGACATCCTGAAAAAAATACATTGTGGTTCACAGAGAGCATTAATGCAAAAGGCTAAATGGTGCAGAGATCATTTGCTCATATTTACTTCCTTCCGTAACATGAGACACACAGTTAAATGGCATACAATATATTTAAAATTAAAACTCTTTTTCAAGAAATATAAAAAGATCCAGACACTCTGTAACATATAATTAACTTGAGAAACTAGCTAAAAGAGCTTGGCAGGACTCAAAAAGATTAATGCATGTGTGGATGAAAACATTCCTATTTGCGTTCAAAACAAAGTCTCCTCCTACAAGTAAGTTAGACCGTACATCTCAGCTGTGGAGTCTCTACACCACAAAGTCGCGGGTACCGCTGGCCATCAGCTGCAGCGGCGCGCTGGTGGGACCAGATGCAGGAAGCCCTTGAGCCCTTGCAGGGAGCAGAGAGCGAGCGTGCCAGCGTGTCTCTGGCGACCGAGGAGCTCTCCTTCAGGGTGCCCATCTGAGGTGTGGGTGCTGGAGTTCACGCAGGCAGGCTGTGTGGAGAAAATCTGTACAACCATACTGTTACCTGTTTGGTGCCTAATCCTCAACAGTGCTTGGCATGATTGGTGACCCGAGCAACCTGATTTAACTTTAAAATAGGATCTAACTTCAAAGCTGGCCTTGTTTTTAGCCTAAGGTTGAGCCACAAGCCCTTCACAGGTCCCTAAAATATTCTGTGATTCTATGAGCATCAAGAAGCCAACAAAAAAAAGGATTATTAAAACCAAGAAACGGAATGCACTGTACATGTTAATGCACGGTAATACAGGATTAATGATTGAAATGTTTGGGACCCGCTATTGTGTTTGCTCAAAAATACTTATTTCCAGAAGACGTATAATCTTAGGGAAAGTTCAGAGGTATTCACAGATATGTTACAGAGATATAATACCGGAGGGACGATAAGAGATAACACAAGCCAGCTTTGTAGCTCTTAAAAGCAAGTAACGGTCACTGAGAAATAAAAAAGAAAAACCTTTATTGTTTAAATAAGAATATTGTACAACAATTCTTTTCAATACCACCAGACACAGAGCAGTGGAAGGATAAAAATTAAAATAAAAATATGCACACAGTTTCAAAAGGGAGCAGCTTCTCTTCTCCCCTCTCCCATCACCACTGCTTAACGGTGTGAATTTGGTTTCCAGTGTAAAAAGAGAAGAGCAAAATCCCTTCAAAAAACACAGTTGGGGTTTCATTTCTCTGAGTTTGTATCCACCTTGATGAGTGGATTACAAACCCAAGCAAACTGAGCCTAAGGCTAATCAAAATGCAGTGGAATTGCAATATAGCCAACCATCACTGCTGTTCCTCTCACTTTTTTCATTCTGCACTGAAGATAGGATTAAGTGCAGGTGAGAAAGGGGAAAAAAAAACAAACCTGTGACTGTTTAAAGTATTAACTTCCAGCACAGCAACTTGCAAAGTATCTGTGCTCCTGAGGATGATTTATATTACTACCATCAAGAGAGGGGATGAAAAAGAAGGGGGAAGAAAAGAATGAAAGCAGAGTATCGGAAATAAAAATCTGGCATGCAATTGGGTCATCTCAAGTGGTAATCAAGTACTTTAGAATTTGAAATTATTAATATTTATTTATGCACATTTGGGGGGGGCACATAAAAATAGTAAAAATAATTTCTCAGAATATTAGCTCAGATCAATAGTTGCATAGTATCTGTAGCATAGGCTGGACCTCAACTGAAAAATCAGAATGAGGAAAACTTGAGATATATGTGGCACAAGAAGGGGACACCACAGAAGAAGACACAGTGAGATGTGGGCTGGTTAAGTGAGGAGGCTGATACATCACAAAGGGTGCAATAGAAACTCACACGAAATGTCCAGGGATGTTTTTCCAGCCCTGACCAGAGTAATGCTCAAGTTCCTTCAGAAATCTGATCCTTCATTCCCTGCTTTACAGAAATGCTACAAAATGAATTTTCTGTCATCATCTCTCAGTATCTAAGGCCAGATATTTCAAAAATAGTAACAGGCCTGACCACACACTGTTTAACAGCTACAAGTGTTTTCCTTTAATTTGCCTCACAAATTGGGCCCTAGCTCTGAAAGCCCATATTGAACTCATCTGAACATAGTGGCATCAACTGTAAAGCAACACGTGCTTTTGGAAGAGCAGAAGTAAAAATTGGCCAAAAACCTGAGCATTTGTCTTCCCCACAGGCTCCATTATTGCCCACCTCCAACCTACTCGCCTTACTCCAGCTCCACACAGCTCAAGTTCTCCCATGACTACAAGGATGAGGAGCAAAGAAGCTGTGAGGAGAAGACTACACCTCTTCTAGGCCCCATGGTTTTACCGACCAAGAGATGTTCCCTTCAGCAGCTGCTCTGACATGAGTCCCACACATGCTGCTTGCTTCCAGCCCCACAGCTCTTGCTACCACCACAGCCAACGCTGGGCATCCCCTGGCACCTCCACGTGAGACAACTATGGAGGCCACGGCTATAAATATTTTCTTCCTGATACTAAATTCTGAGGCAGACATCACTTTGCTTTCAAGCTGAGTAACTGAACTTTTACTTCAGGTCAGATTATTGTTTCCCAGCTGAGAAATGCAAGACTTGGATGCAGGTTTCCTTCCCTCAAACCTTTTTGCCATTTTGGACAGATCCAGCCCAGTCTTGTCAACAGGGCCACACACAAAACACACCATTTTCCTGTCTGAACAAAAGGAGCGTGAACCTTTGAAAGTAGTCATTAAATTATTAGATTTTAAATAAAAAGGAAGCGCGTTGTTTTTCTCCATTCATGATTTACTAAAAAATGAATTTGAAGACCACTTGCCCATTGGTGATACATTCTGGCCCAAACACGTTTTTGTGTGAGAGATGACGAAAAGATCATCATCATCAGACCTTCCCCATGACCTTTCTTGACGTGCAGTTTAGGAACAACCAGACACAATCCTGCAGCTACACAGGTGGTGATCTGAGACAAGGGAATTGCTGTTGCCGGCATTACTGTGAAGCCAGCTGCCACCACGGACATGTCGGACAAAATGCAAGCGCTGTCACTTTCAGAGCAACCCAGTGGTGGGTTTGGTTTGCACACCAAACGCTCTCAGGATCCACACACAACTGAGTGTGGGACAAATGCCTTCCCCCAGACATTCGCCTCTATTCATTTGCTACGCCTCTGCATATCACGACCATCTATGTGGTGCAAAGTTTAAAAGATAAAATAGGAAATTACAGCAGTTGTCCACATTCTGCCAAAGTACAGCATCACAAAATATTCTGCATGATGACAAAGAAAGGGTGAACAAGGTTCAGAAAGACATGCAAATCCATAACAAAGTTCCAGTCCATGAACTGTCCCAAAGATTACTACTTACATACTGGAAATCAGGTGTCTATCTCTGCTTGATTATATCAGTGCCGACAACCCAGTGAAATCTGCCTGGTATATGAAAATCTACCATGTGATGTAATGGAGCTATACATGGGCAAGACTCATTAGGACCTACTAAATTCCAGTGATGTATAATATGCACACTTAGTTTTTCATCCTCTTTCAAAAATAATTTTTAGCTGTCCTTTGTTTCGTAACAATCAGTGCTTATGCTAAATTTAATCAGACCACAACAAACCAGACTATCTATTAGCCAACTTCTACTTTTAATGGTATACTTATTGACTTGAAAAGTTAAAAAGAGCCTTGAACTGCAGCAACATGCCATATTTTGCTTTGGTTTGTGTGGTACCTTTCAAGTGATACAACTTTTTTGTTTTTTAAATAAGGCTCATTAAAACATTACGAAATATAATTACATAGCACCAAAAAGCTCCATACCCACCATAACATATCCACAGTGGTGTTAAATATTTTATCTTATTGTCAGCTTACTATAAAAAGATTTTAACCTTTAGCTGATCTATCCTCACATTTGATTGTTAGCCACTGCAAGGAGCCTGGGTTTCCCTGTGCGCTGCTTTCCTTTCTAAGCAACACGCCTCAGACTCCGCCTTAGCTCCTCTGCTGTTTTCAGCGAAATGAATGTGTGAAGCTATTCTAATATCCTCCAAAGTCAACAGCCAACACAGAGGAATCTGAGCCCCATCACTTTAAGGCTTTAGCGCCAACATTTTTAGTGTGTTTTTTGTTTTAATTGGGCGTTTTGGTTTAAATCCTACTTTCTGACTGATGAATTTTTCGATTAATGCAACTCATTTTCAGCTTGGTATTTTGCCTAGTTCCCTTCAAATTGAAGCAATTATAGAAAAAATTAAGTGCTCCAATAATTTTAAACCTCTCTACACTCTGCAATATTATCAGTGTACTTCACTTTTTTTTTTTTTTTTAAAGGTGCAAGCTCTTCAGGAGTGCTTACTATTCAAGCACGCACATTCTATGAACTGATTAAATATTATCAGACAATTTACAATCTTTACGAGAGCTTTGGCTTTCCAACATTGAAAGAAAACGCTGCGCTAAACTCAGATGATGCTATGACAGTGTGCTCCAAACAAAAGAAATACCAAAATTATTTTCAAACAAAGACAATCTCAAGCTTTATATATACAACAGCAAAAAAGCCAGCCTCTTCACAATTGAAGGGTGAACTCTTTCTTCTCAGATCATGAGCCAAAGAACTTAGGCCAAAGTCCTGCCAGATATGTGCAGAGGCCACTGCATGCAAAGCCTCATCAACTTCCACGCTGCTACAAGAGTACCCGTAAAGGTCCTCCTCTTGCAAAACAACTTGTGTGACTGGGGCTTTATTGAACACATATTTCACTTTGAAGAAAACCCCACTGCAGGCAGACAGAAAAGGGGCTGCAGAGTTTTGAAATGACTACCATCTTCGCAGTACAGCAGTCAGTCTTCTGGCACTGTTCTTATGTCAGGAGTTCGTATGTATGATTAAATGAGCTCTGGAGCAGGAAGTTATCTCATCTTATGCACTTAAATGCTATCTTAAAGAGTCCACTTTTACAAATTTACTGCACTTAATCATAATTTTAGTGCTCTTTTCATGTAAGGTTTTCAGAGTAGACATAAAGGTGATAAACCTACACATGGAAACCTTATTATTTCTTTCTACCAGAAGAACTGAGGCAAAGAGAGATTCTGTTTTGGCTAGTATTGTTAAAAGAATAAAACCCAAAGAAATACACAGAACATAGATGAATGAAATTAATGCTTTCAGTGCAAGGCTTGGCTTCTTCCCATAGGTTACACTGCATTTATAATTTCAAAAAATACTGTACTACATAGGATGGCACATGACTAACAAAAGACAGGCTTACTGCATCCTCTAACTTAATCTGTACTGTCTACCCCTCGCATGATTTTTTTAAAACCACTCAATTAAAAACAGTAACATAACTACAATATGACAGACTCCTGCCAGTGTCAAACATCTATTATTCCTTGCTTAAAGAGAGAGAAAAAAGCAACACAGGTTATCTCTTTTTTTCCTTTTTTTTTCCCCTGTTAAATACCACAAGAGCAGTTTGTAGGCTCAAGGGTAAGTTTTTGATTGCTCAACAAATGCCATTACATTCCACACAGATTTCTCCTGATTGACCTAAAAAGCAATCCCCTGGAGATGGGGCAAAGGCTGATCAGCCTAATCATTTTTTTGTCCCACATACCACAATTTTTTCCCCATGTACCATGAGAACACCACTCTATTGCAGTATGTAAGAACACGTACTGTCAGGCAGACGAACTTTGCAGAGGTAACTTCCAATCCCACCCTCAAGCATCTGTCTAAATATGAATTGTCCAAATTTAAATCCACCACCTATTGCCTAATCCAAAATCAGCACTTCAACTGTTAGACAAATTCTTTCTACCATGTATTTCAATAAATACTTAATGAATAACTTGCGACAGGGAAAGAAAAAAGGATGGCCAGAGAGGAAAGGAGAAATTACAAATCAGCATTTACAGTGGCATATTTTGTGTGTTCTCCCTGTATCCATTTTCAAACCTGTCTTCCCTTTCTTTGCTCTTTGGAGTCATCTTTCAACCTTGACCTTAGCACAGTGAAAGAGATTAGCTTCAGTGCTAGGATAAGCAAGTCTTAAATAGCCCTTCTACATACACATGTATCGGCCATTCATGTTAGTGAACGTCAGACACAGATCAAGGGAGAGTAGACATCACAGTGTAAAGGTCTCACCATGGATCAGCCTGTCAAAATGCTGTAGGAAAATAGGTATTCTTTCTACATCCCATGCCAAATGCATGAACTTAGGAGGGGTGTCCGCTTCAGGCGGACAACACAAACTAGAATCCAAAGGGCCAGTCTCGTCTGATTTGCAGCAAATCATGAGCTCATCAGAAAACTGCTCTGGAATTTCTTTTGTCAGAGAGGGCAAACTTTACTGATGATGTCCTCTGGGAAGGAAAGGTGCTCAAAGTAATAGTGTCATACTAAAATCTAGTCAAATCTGTAACATTCATTAACAGCAGTCCCAAGCCCCACAGCTGCCCCCCTAGAGCCTCTCTTGCCAGTTTTGTGGTTTCACAATCACAACTTGTCTTTCTTAAGTACTATTTTCTCCTTCCTGATATATGTAACACCCACAAAAATATCAGGGAAAACAATGAAACTGACTGTACACTAGGGACGAGGTTATAAGAAAAGCACTGAACATCAGTCTCATTCTGCTCCCATTGACGTCAGCTATAAAATTCCCATTGCCTTCCTGGAAGCCAAGAGATGCCACTGCAGATCACTTTTGAAAACAGCAGTCCAAGAGCAGTCAAATCCAAAAAGACTGCAGACTCACAGATTTTTCTTTTCCCTCCTGTTCCTTCTAATTATAATTTTATTTAACTGCACCCCATCATCTGCATGCAATTTCAGGGAGGGGGTCTCCAGGACCAAATGGAGTGTTCAAGACCTTTTGCAACTATGCTTAAATTGATGCTGTCTCTCCAACCCACCTTTCTTACTTAGCCTTCAGCTGGAAGGGTGAGTGTGTGTACGTGGTTTATTTAGTTCACTTCCTATTTTTACTCCTGTACTAAGGTGCCCTGATCATCCACACTGCAAAAAAACCTACTTTCTCCCTGGTTCCCTTCTGGAACAAACTGTGAGGACCCTCCAAGGGGAAACAGTCTGACAGGAGAGTTCATCCCAGCATGCATGCTACACACAGAGTATGCCAATGTGTAATGCCAAATTTGGCTCCTTCAACCTTTCTGGAAGACCTCTCATCCTCTAACACCCACAAAACAACAACCCAGAATGTGAAACACACAACCCAATAGTATGTTATAGAAAAATCACCTCCCCACCACTACTCTGCCATGCTATCTACTCAGTATTTCCGGCATTTTGAATTGCCAGAATTCAAAACATGCCACAAAACCATCCCAGGGATACCACAAAGACCAAGAAAAAAATACCGACCCAGAGCTTTGCATTACAAGGTGGCTAGTTCAATGCACAGAGCATTAGACCTAAGCATAACAGACCTGACACCAACCCACAAAGCTGGTGTCAGGTCCAGGGCTCTCTGCCTGGTACAGCCCATGCTGGACTGCAGGTGCAGTTGGGTGGGGAAGGAGCAGTAGTCTTGATGTGGCAAAGTTTAGTCAATAATTACAGCTGGTGGTAAGCGGAACACAGTGAGAGCCAAGTTTAAAACAGGAAAAAATAGTTCTTAACCACATGTATAAAATAGTGGTACAAGCACGTACAGAGCATTTTAATTGGTATTTTAGATAGAGGACTTTTTATTTATCCCTCCATCCCTCCCACAACCCCAAAGGCAGATACCTGTAGATATGAAGTTATTTTGTAGTATCTTTAACTAGCCATCACATCCTCTTCATGAGTCCTCAGCAACCTCAACTGTTAGCTCCATGTCATGATTTAGCCCCAGATGGCAACCAAGTACCATGTGGCTGCTCACTTGCTCCTCCCTGCCCTGGTGGGATGGGGNGGGTTAAAGACGTTAATTTCAAGGAAGTTGTTGGGTGCCAGCTGCTGAAGTCAGTTCTGGTTCCATCATCACTGCTCAGTTTCATCAAAGTTCATCCTTCATTAATTTGGGTGATTCTTACTGTAATACCATTGATACAACATAAAGCAATTGTAGTAATGATGACATACAATGGCAGGGTTATTTAGCAATTAACATCATACAGTTTAATTTATTGGCTATTCTCACCCAAAATCAAATCCCCTTGAGGTACACACTGGACTTCCCCATCCTGCTGCATCACCCACCAAGTGTACCCAGGTTCTTGAGCAAAAGTGGTCCCATGGATGGGTTTGCCTTTGCCTGAAGCAGGGCTAACCCAGAGTGGCTTCCCCAACGTATTCTTCATGTGCATTATGGGGACTTTATCCCCTTCTACAGTACATGGAAGTTTTGACTGGGCGGGGCCAGCTCGATTGGTAGACCCCCTAGTGTTGACTAACCAGGTGGCATTTGCTAAATGGGTATCCCAATGTTTGAGGATCTCACCACCCATTGCTCCCTGTAGCAGTCCATTGTATCATTCCATTTTCCCAGAGGCTGATGCATGGTAGAGGATGTGATACACCCGTTCCATGCCACCCTCTTTGGCCTAGCTGTCTAAGAGGTTGTTCCAGAAATGAGTCCTGTTGTCTGACTCAGTTCTTTCTGGGGTGCCATGTTGCCACAAGACTTGCTTTTCATGGCTCAGCATAATCTTCTGAGTGGTGGCATGGGACACAGGCTATGTTTCCAGCCATCTGGTGGTTGCTTCCACCATTGTAAGCAAATGGTGCTTGCCTTGGTGGGTTTGTAGGAGTGTGATATAACCAATCTGCCAGGCCTCCCCATATTTATATTTCAACTATTGTCCTCCATACCACAGAGGCTTTAGCCGCTCAGCTTGCTCGATCACAGCTCATGTTTCACATTCATGGATAACCTGTGCAATAGTGTCCATGGTCAAGTCCATCCCTCGATCACAAGCCCATTTGTATGTTGCATCTCTTCCTTGATGGTCTGAGGTGTCATGGGCCCACCGAGCTATAAATAATTCACACTTATGCTGCCAGTCCAGATCCACCTGATGGTTGTTCTGATGTTCCTCAGTGGCCCGACTCTTGGGTACGTGCGCATCTATGTACCGCACTTTTACAACCATCTTCTCCAGCCGAGCAGCAATATATTGCCACAATGGGACAACCCAGATGGGTTTGCCTCTGCACTGCCAGTTGCTTTGGTCCCATTGCTGTAACCATCCCCACAGGGCATTTGTCACCACCCATGAGTCTGTATAGAGGTAGAGCACTGGCTATTTTTCTCACTCAGCAATGTCTAAAGCCTACTGGATGGTTTTCACCTCTGCAAACTGACTCGATTCACCTTCTCTTTCAGCAGTTTCTGTGACTTCTCATACAGGACTCCATACAGCAGCCTTCCACCTCTGATGCTCTCCAGAATGTGACAGGACCCATCAGTGAACAGGGCATATGGCTTCTTGTTTTCTGGCAGTTTATTATACCATGGGGCCTCTTCAGCATGTGTCACCTCCTTCTCTGGTGATATTACAAAATCTTTGCCCTCCAGCCAGTCCGTGATCACTTCCAGAATTTCTGGGAGATTGGGGTTTCCTATTTGAGCCCGCTGTGTGATCAGTGCAACCCACTTACTCCATGTAGCACCAGCTGCATGATGTGTAGAGAGGACCCTCCCTTTGAACACCCAGCCCAGCACCAGCTGTCAGGGTGCCAAGAGGAGCTGTGCTTCAGTACCAATCACTTCTGAAGCAGATCAAACCCCTTCATATGCTTCCAGTATCTCTTTTTCAGTTGGAGTGTAGTGGGCCTTGGATCCTCTGTATCCCAGACTCCAAAACCCCGGGGGTCAACCTCGAGTCTCCTCTGGTGCTTTCTGCCAGAGACTCCAGGTAGGGACATGCTCCTCAGCTGCAGTGTAGAGCACGTTCTTTACATCTGGTCCTGCCTGGACTGGCCCAAGGGCTACTGCATGAACTGATTAATTTGTTTGGGATTGAAGTTCCAAAACACTGGAGGTGAGAAGTGCTCTAGATACCTGCCCATGTTCTCCCACATGCCATGCTACCAATAACTGTCCAGCCTTGGTGAGATCTCTGAGTAGTATTCTTAAAACAATTTTTTGTAACCCTAAACAAGACCTGAAACACATTCAGGAGACACAGCAATAGGAGCATGATGGCTTGAACATCCCAAGGGTATTCAAAATTCTCAAAAGCTGTTGTAACTAGCCTGAAGGAAAAGGGGAAGTGAAAGAGGAGGAGAAAGAATCCCCCCCACACCCCCTATCTGCCCCACAGATTGAGTGCAATTATTAACAAATTCAGAGAGATGTCATCCGAAGTACAGGCACGACAGCAATGCCACATACAAACACCAGCTTAACCTCATGACCAGTGATGTTATCATAGCATAAGTTGATCTTACACAGTACAGCAAAATGAGAATCCTGACCCCTCTCAGAGGTGATAACACCACAGGTAATACATACAGCAGCTACGGGTTTATGTAACACAGCCATGTGAACAAAGAAAACACCGTTGTGACCAGCAACTGTTTAACTAGCATGATAAATGTGTATAACAACTTTAACACACTCTGGTCAGATCTGTCATTATCTCAACCCTTTGTGCCCCACGTTGGGCGCCAAAAAGGACTGTCCTGGTATAGTCCCAGCTGGCAGCTGAGCGCCACACAGCCGCTCACTCGCTCCTTCCCTCCCACAGGTGGGATGGGGAGGAGAATCAGAGGAAAAAGGTAAAACTTGTGGGTTTGGATAAGGACAGTTTACTACCACAGCAGAGGAAGAGGAAAATAACAACAATGATACTTATAAAAGAACATAAAAAATGGGTGATACACAATGCAATTTGATCACCACCTGGAACCCAATGCACAACCAGTGATCCCTCCTCCCCAGCCAGCACCTCTCCTTATATACTGAGCATGATGTCATATGGTATGGAACATCCCTTTGGCTAGTTAGGGTCAGCTGTTCTGGCTGTCCCCTTCCAGCTTCTTGTAAAAATTAACTCTATCCCAGCAAAAAACCAGGACACTCTAAGACACTAACAGTGTGAAAACAAGATGACATATAGACACATAGTCTAAACCTACAAAATAGCATGTTAAGAAGGAAGTAAAAGGGGGTTTATATTTTAAAATGCCACACTCATGCCTTGATTGGACCCAGTTATGAAGAGGAGATAAAGATGATAAAGGAATGAATGCAGTAACTTCAAACAGGAGTGGAGTAGAGGAAATTAAGCCTGAAGTCTGGATCCCCTGAATCCCAGAGTTGTGCGGCACTTGAGTCTAGCCAGGACCACAGAAGTGCTCAGTAATGAAAAAGAGAAAAAAGACTGCAAGTGCCAGTGTCAATGGACACCTTCCGAAATAAACAAGTCAAATCCCACATGTCAAAGAATCCATACGGAATATTCATATGCATTTACTTGCACTGTTTGAACCACACATCTGCTTTTACAAGACCAAGATGCTTCTTTCTCTCCAGAAACACAATTCTTTGGGTCAAAGCAACGAGGGCATGCCTAATTTTGGAAGCTTTTTTCAGTGTAACTAACAGCTGACGTTAAGCACTGACATCTAAGTCAGCTCTTAATGTTGACTTTTTAATTAACTGTCACAAAGCTTACTTAGATGAGACAAATCTTTCTTCCTTAGTTTGTGTGTTCATGCACCAACAAGAAAAGGCACAGACCTTGAATTCTCTGTAACACAGAGAGATCCCGCTGAAGCTGAGAGCAATGTGGAATGACACAGGCAGGACTGCAACTATTGTCATGTACTAAGCTCTGCAATTAGCTAAGTGATCAAAGCATCTTTCACATTGCCCTACAGTTTCTCACAGGTTCTCTCTCATGCTCACAATAAAAATATGGATAAGAAAATCTTCAGTCATCTTTGGGAACATAAAGGACTAACTTTTATCCTGGCCAAATCTTTTCCCATACTGACAGCTCAAACTTGATTTATCATCACTCGACCATTGAACTCCAAAACAAACCAAGAGCTAAAAAAATCTCTGTAGTAAGTACTTTTGGAATACATTTCTCCTCTTCTCTCTCTCTCTCTTCCCTTCCCTTAAAAACAGGTAGAAGAATGCTTGGAGAGATCACACATTATTTACATGTAGTATTATTTTATGGATTTTTTCAAGGTGCTAATTGAAAGTTTTAATGAATGTTAATCATCTGTCATTTTCATTGGCAATCTCCACTCTGCCATATGCTTAACTTTTACACCTGTACAGATTTTCCAACCAGTTCTTTTAAATTGTTTTACTTTTTCAGTTTAGTATTAGTATTAATATTTAGGAAACAAGCCAACTGCAACCAAGACTGCAATTGTCTGCAGTTTATTTACTACATATAATCCCTATCCAATATTTAAAGGAGATGCTGGACTGACACCCATGAAGACCAAAGTACAAGAGGGCAACGTATAGCCCTGCATGACATCTAAATAAGACTCCCAATATGTTGCCCCAATTTTTGTCCATTGCTTTTCTCCCAGCTCTCACTCTAGCTCACCAGGCAATCAATGCAAACTCCAGCAGTCATGTTTCAGTTCTGTTCTTTTTAAGTAATATCAAGATTTGTTTCTGAAGGGACTGGACTGAGGAAGCACAAGCATGCAAGTTATGAGTTCTATTTTTGACTTGACTGCAGATATTCTGTGTGAACCAAGTCACCCTCAGCACACATGGCAGACATTTAAAATGGAGATACCTACCAGGGTCCTTAGCTTTTACCCTTTTCAACAGGGCTGTCATCCCTTCTACTCAGTAAAGTAGGCTGATCTTCAAAGCAGGACTTTTTCTCTTGCATGTTTTAATCAATAGTAATGTAACACTAATATTTATCATCGAGATTTAGCATTAAAATAACACAGTGATGAATTAATGTAGCTCTAAACCCCTGTCTGTGCTTTTTCCTCTCACTACAAAACAGGTTCAGCACTAAGACAAATTAGTAAGATCAGAGCAGTGCCACTGTTGCAAAACTGGCAAAAGTGAGGAAATGGTGAAAGGCAAGTTTAGGTTTTTAAACTAGGGAACAAATAACAAGGCAGGCTACCGTACATCTTGCTAATTGGGCTAAGGATGAGACGCAACAGAGGTAAAGTAACAGCTTCGCAAGGACAGCGAGACCCAACGTGACTTCAAGCTTTACTAGCAATCACCAGAAAAGGGGTGGAGGGAATTTTGGTGCTATTCCTAGGAGAAACTTGTATGCACACAGAAAATGTTACAGAAAAACACCAGAGAATACTATTTCTGAACAGACTCACATCAGAGACCTGGGTATTTTAGCTAGGTAACAAAAGCCAGAATATAGATGATGCCTTGTCCACACTGGGAGGTGAAGAGTCCTGCTGGTTGAGCACGGCTGATTTCTGGGGCTGTGGAAAGGAAGGAGACAGGGAAGCAGGAGAGAAGGGTCTCTGCTCCCTGCCCTCCTGATGACACAAGCAACAAAACAAAGGCCAGCAGAAAAGCCAGATTTAGAGCACTCATGCGGAATACTCCTTTCAAAGGCACAGGTCTTTCTGTCAAAGAAGCTGAGCAATACCCAGTACAGAAATTTGTGCAAATTTGCAATTCTCCTTCAATTAAGTTTTGGGGAAAATTATTCCTCTGATTATTGTACCTAAGCAGAAACAACAATCTGATGGTGTTATCTTCATTAAATGCACTTCATTATTCTCAGTAGTCCTCCTCTCCCAACTCTACTGTATGGAGAACAGAGATATAAGAGGCACAGTCTCACCTTTTTTCTTTGGATATTATACTCCCCATGAAACACCATAAGGTGAAAGACCTTCTGTGTGGGAGCAAAATACAACTTGAGAGTCTTTGTGGCCCCCTTTAATCATGTATTCCAGGAAGTTCCAGGGTTGCGAATACTCATGAACTTTTTCTATTGTCTTGGAATACCTGGTGCTTTCCTTAAAGCCTCAATGCTTGTGATCATATGAAAATCTCAGCTTCTTTTTTCAAAGGGCTGAATTTTACTGTTGTAAAATTAAAGACCCTGAGCTATAAAGGCTGAGAACCAAGCCTAATAAAAAGGAAATCAGTATCTATTACTTTTAAAACACCATGATGCATGAGGGTTCTGACAGTACACTTTTAAACACTGTGGATGGAGGGAAATACATGCAGATGATTTTGGACAAAGGGCAGAGAGAACACCAAGCGAACGAAGTGTACAACAGTATCAGCTAACTGGAAAGTCTGGCTATCCTCTGATGAACTGAGTCAGAAGTAAAACACCACAACCTTTCCATCTGTAAAATGGAATAACAATACAGTAGGCAACCCAGTGAAACCCTTTAAAATCTATCCGTTCAAACCACTGCTTCTACAGTATAATTATTAATAAATGGTAACACAGTACCTGAGGAGTCTTGAATTGAAGCTTGGTATAGAAGTACTCTGTTAGACCAGATACTATCATGGAGGCACAGAGATTAGTACAGGAAAAGAAAACTCTCCTTCTCTTACCATCCCTTGTGAGTCCAGCTAATGTACAATGCTCATTTTCTGTGTACCCTAGTTCCTATTTAAGCAGCTGTTCATTGAAAAAAGACTGTTTAAAATCATTTAGAAAGATAAAGCTACCTATTGCAAATATTAAATAAAACTGCTAGGAATTTCCTAGAAATTTTGCTAAACAGTAGGAAGCAAGTTCTTTATTTTCCACATCATAAGCCTAATAGCACTAACAAAAACCATGCTTATTGCACTACTGCACATTTTACAATATGAATTTAACATTGCTGAAAAGAAAAACAGACGGAGCAGAACTGCTGAATGTTCTGGAGAACCAGGTGGTGTACACGCAGAGCTGGGGCCTGAACTGGGATGGACTAAAGGGCACCTTCTACTCACTTTCCAAAAGCAGCTTTCAGAGTATCAAAAGTGGAGATTAATTTGCATTTGCTCAAATGTATATGGTATTCACAATAATAAAAGAAAATCTCAGAAGATGGGCTTGTATCTAGCATATTCGTTAATCTGAAAAGGGTATTTTGATGTCTTGGGTTTTTTGAGCATTATGCTCCTGTTCCGTTCATTTGCAATGGGAAAAAAAAAACATTCTCACAGGTCTCAGAGGCTGAAGTCAACTAGTGAGGTGGACCAACAACGTAAATGCCATAAGCATGCAGCAGAGACCCAGCTATTGATCTTCCATGCATAAATTAGTTTGGGTTTTATGCTGGAGCTTTCAGGGTACAGCAGAGAAGCGCCAGCACTGCAGCAAGAGATGGGGCGGAGAGGGAACAGGAGAGAACAAGTAAGAAAAGCTCAAGCTTCAAGGGAAATAGTAAGAAAAAACTTCAGCACAAAGCTGAGGGGAAGCCTGGATCTCAGCCTCCTACCTGCTCTCTTTCTTTCCTGCCCCGTCCCACATGTGCAACAGTAACACAAGCAACTAAGACAGAAAGGTAGCTTTGCTCACTGCACATGAAGCCACCACGCAGCACAGCCAATAATGTTTGCTCTCAAAGCCAATATTCCCTCTACAATGATACTCTTACTTTACATTACCACACTCTACATAGACAATTACTACACTGCGCATTGAGAACTCCACTGCACTATATCCTATATGAAAGCAAAAAGAAATCTTTTGCTTCTATGCATCGGACTTAAACATCATGAACTGTCAACTGCTATGTAAGCAAAAGGAAGAAGTAATAGCAATGTCGTGCTGCAAAATACATGTATTTATAAACAAATTTACAATTCTCAATTCACTTGTGAAAAATGCTCACGAAAAACTGGTCATCTCTTTTGAACAGAAAGGCAATAAAACATTTATATTTTAGATGTTACTCTACTGAGAGCTCAACAGTTTTGGACCAAAGAATAGCACGTTTACAATTCACTTAGGCCACAGCAAAATCCTTCCGAACTCTCTATTGTATCTTCAGAGCATGAATGCAGGAATGCTGTCTAAGATAAACTTGAAGAACTTGTGGAAAAAAGTAAATATAAATAATCCTTAGGATTTTGAACTCATTTTATACCAACTATTTGCCTCCTGACTGTACTTTGCCAGATCATTATCCTATGTTAAGCCTATGATGGGAAAAAACATTTTAATCTTATGTGATAGCAAGAGGGGTTTTTTAAGCATTTTGATAAGCATTGGCTTTTCATCAAGTATTACAACATTTGCAAAAAACTTGACATAGTAAGTCATTTGATATCCTTCATATATATTGCGTATATTCAGGCTCAAGGAACAACTGTTGCCCACCGTGAGCCAGGCTCCTGAGACAGGGACATCACCACACTAACAGCTTTTTGGTAACCTGTACAACCTTGCAGCGCTTCCCTGAACAAGGGAAGGGATGAAAGGCTGACATTCCCTATGACCTCCTGAAGATATATGGGGGCTGCTCCCCAGAGGAATTGGATCCGCAAAAGGTACCACAAGATCCTCGATTTTGCCTGTCTGCTGTTTTCGTGCGCAGGGACTGGCATCTAGAAATATTTTTATGGTCTCCAAATTGGAAGATACTTCATTAAAATGATCCCTTAAGAGAGTCTGCACAAGGAATCCTTATACCTCCCTGACTTCACTGCAATTTGGCCCCCCAAAAAATCCCGTTTTCTCGCGAGAGCAGTATTTCCCACAGGAATGTACTCTGTCGGCAGTGACAGGGTACTGAAGGAGTAAAACTAAGTAGACAGCTACTACAGAGGACTTCAAGGAGCACCATTTCTGCTATTTCTGTGTAATAGATGGGGAAACTAAGGCAGACGTGTGCTAAGGGACGCGTCTGGGCCATTCTGCGGATCAGTGGCAAAGCTGAGATCAGACCAATCACCATGATGTAATGGCAGCCGAGGAAAAGAGAAAACAGAGGAGCTTCAACGCTTCAGATGACAGGAAGAGAATTAATTTTCTGATGTGGTGTTTTGTTGACTCTTTCGTCTTGTCATGTACAGCAGAAATAATGTTCATAGGATTAAACTCACAGCAAATGACTCTTGTGATTATTAAGCATCTCAGCTTCAATTTGATGTTTCATCACCTGCCAACCTTCCACATCAAAAATGATTTTTGTGTGTATTTGAAACAAAAAATTTACAAAATATCAGCCCAGAATTTAAAACACTTCTTAAACATGTTAGAAAAGTAAATTTAAAGTGTCACCGAAGCTGGAAAGAGGAAAAAGCCTGTCTGTTGCTCTTATGCAATAATTAATTTTCATCAGGGTCCTTATTATGCATTAGTTTTTACGGAGCAACAAAACACAACTGCATGCTATTGTTTAAACACATTTGCTGCATATGCCAGAACAGTAAAGGCTGGAAATATGTGTAAAGGATAATACACAAAATGTAGCTAAATGTATTCTATATTATGGATCCATAATACAGAATGCAAATGATTCTGACTAAGCATTCACAGGAGACAGTCTTTAGGGTGCATGCTGTGAATGTATATTATGAATAATGCATAAAACTTGGCTAAATCTTAATGAGTCCATTGACATCCTATGGGGTCCACAGGAGCCTCAGATCCCAAAGCATGTCAGTGGCATATTACCTCTCCTCCCCCACTTCATTTTAAAAAATACTTTCTTAAAACAAAGGAAATTAAAGCACAAAAGAAAAAAAAAACCCTTAGCTCTGATTTAATTCCCTAATGACTGCAAATGCAGAGACAGTCACAAAGTCTGACTTCCTTCACCCCACTGTGCCGGGCTGTTCTACGTTAAACCAGGGCACTGCATGGCATTTCTGTAGTGTTGCATCAGGTGTGGGACAGGAGTTACTCCTTCTTCCCAATGCAATATACTAAGGGGCTTCTCCACACACAGAAGCAAGAGGGTAAGAGGTAACAAGCATCTCTATTATATTTTGTTTCCATTCTCCTTCCCTAATTCCCAGATTCTTTAAAGGCAATAATTAATGTATAAGGACACCGCAGAACATATGGGGGAAAAAACACATATAGTTTACTAGTTAGTCAAAGCTACTCCGAAGGAGTAAGTTCACATGTTAAAGGACATCGGCAATGGGTGCAGTCATGAGGACAAAGAACTTGACCAAAGAGATGTGCCTGGTATTTAGAGCTTGTAAGTACAAAAACACAGTAAGAAAAAAATTTCTACCTCCTGAGTGAAACCGTAAGGTTGTACCATTCTATCTGAGTGTACAAGTATACCATATTCACCAGGAAAAAAAAAGTCTTGGCATCGAATCCCAGCTCCACTTAGAAGTGTGAAGATAGTTTTTGTATGTCATGCGCTTGGAAATAAATTAGTAGATTTTTTCCTATATACTATATGAAGAAAAATAACTGATTGGGTTCTTGTTTTTTTAGGGTTATAAGTCTTCAAAACCGTACAAATAGTAATTAATTAATTCTTGCAACCCCCATGTGTGATGGTAAGTCTGTACGTCCTTAAACACAAGAAAACTGAGGAACAAAAGGTCAAGAGACTAACCCAGCACGCCAGAGCACTTCAGCGGCAGAGTGGGGCCACAGCTCATGCTCTCCATGCTCTCCGCCATGCACTCCTCCACCGCACTCAGGATGGTGAATGCCAGTCTGCTTAAGGACCACTTTTATGCTCAACCAGACGATTGTGGGCCAAAGCCGATGCAACCCTATGTGTGCAGGGCTGAAACCAACCGAATGAATCCCACCAGACCTGACCTGGCTCTGCCCTCTCTATTCCCACAGCACGTAAGCCTGTACTCACATGCAGCCCCAAGCTCAACCACTATACCTCCAACGTAGATGGCCTACTGACTGGCCAGCACGCCGAGGCAGACCTGCAGCAGGAACTGGGCAGGACTCTTGTCCTCTCCACATCCGACCCCGCCACAGTGCCTCGTTTGACCGCATGTGTGAAATATTGTGCCTACACGCATTGGAGCTGGCAGACCAGGTGAGCACTTCTCACCCCATCCACATTTCAGCACCTGAACCTGCCAAACTAGAGCAACGGGGAACGCCGTGAACCCCTTATTTCTAGAGACCGAGCAAAGACAATGGCTTCTCCAGGGAGAGGAGAAGAGGGCATGTGCAAGAGGGCATGTGCCTGCAAGCTGGGCAGGAGACAGGCTGCAAGGCAAGAGCTCCTTCATCCCTGAGGGCATCTGCATGGGCAGAAGGAGGAGGACAGGTCTGGGACAAATTCGATATAACCACGTTTTGTACAAAAGAGCTGGGGAGGGGAAAGCAACTGCCAGGAAATTCAGAAAAACAAGCATTTTTTAGGTTTTGTTAAAATCTTCCTTCTCCTCTCATGTGCACTTCCAATGGAATATCAGTATCAGGGAGGAAGAAACTATCTGAGTGTTCAGGAAGCATTTCTGATCTAAAAAGAAATTCTTTTTCAAAATCCAGCTTTTGTTTTCCTTGTTTCTACTTCTTACAACAACAACAACAACAAATCCAAACATGATTTTTTGTAGGTGAAAACATTCAGCAAACAGATCCTTGAGGAAAGTAACTGATGAAAACAGTTCAACTGGATCTACAGCAGAATCTGGCATGAAACGTACACAGAAAAAGCAGGGACACACGCATGCCGATCTTTGAGCGTAGCTGTCTGTGTATTTAGGCAATACACAATCTCATTTTACTCCATGACAATAATCTTTTCTTTTAATGACAGGTGAAATTTTTGTGTAGTTCCAAAATATAATTTTTTTTCTTGTTGATGTGTACATTTGCCCTGTATACAAAGACACATGTATTCACACACACACACATATATATATTCTAACCAAGAGCAAAGGCCAGGCATTCACAGGAACAATACTGTCAAACTATTTTACCTCTGCAACCCATCCTGCTACTATTTATACTTACTGCTACAGATATCAGCAATTGTTCCCTTGCCTCCTCACCCCTCCCGGACACCATAAGAATAACAGAGAGTGAAGTCTCTCGGTAGCACTTTCCTTCTCAGCAGGAAGCTCAAGCGTTTGTGATATCCATTTTGATACAAAACCTAAATTAGGCCTCTGGAAATAGGTAATGCATAAAAAGAAGCATTTTTGTGCCACTAGATTATTATTATAGGTTACTGTTAACCCTTGGGAGATGGAGGTGAGTCCTGCAGCTCCCCACTGGGTTGAATATTTGCTGAGAAATCACAGGCGCTACCTAAGCAGATATTTCAGGTGCGCTTCATGATAACGAGAACGATCCTGTTGACCCATCATATTCTGATAGCTAGTTTGAGTGCCAAAGCATCGCCAGTTAAACAAAAAGGATCAGCACAGCAAGCACATGCTGCAACCCTGTTGCGCTAAAAGAAGATTTAAAAGGGGCTGGATACAAGAACAACTGTGGAATTACTACTGCAGAAATCAAACAAAAAAATCAGTACTATATTTGGGAACTACCCAAAACACATTCTGCCTCTTAGCTCCCTAAAATTATTCCTTATGCAAAGTTTCCGCTAGGTCACATATTAGTGAAAAGAAATGTATTGTTCAAAAAGAAAAGAAAAAATCCAAGTCTTTAAACAATTTGTAGTTTTCAAGTTTCAAATCACTGCAAATGAAAGTATCAGGGCTGGAAATCTGTGTGACTTATCCAGCTTTACAATGTGAATCATGAAGTTAGGTATATCATAAATGAACTTTTTTCTTCAGAACCATCATCATCCCTGTAGTCAGAAGAACTGGTCCATAATTCAGATTCAGTGAACCACACTACCTTGCACTAAAGCTACACCACCTCCTGTTGTGATACGAGTTGGCCCAGCATTACTCATTGCTTGACTGACTTCCTTAGCAAAACGAGCCATACCGCAAATTCAATCTGTTATCTGCCCACACGATTTAATTCAAGTTCAGATTATCCTAAGCACTTCTTCCTTCAAACATGTAGACTTCAAAGGGCTATAAACTGTGATCTTAAATGCAAAAGCAATTGCATGTCAGTAAGTTTTTCTAAAATTTAAATAAATATTTTAGTAAACTACGGTCGCTACTTGTTAAGTCTGAGGAAAATGGAGCCTTGCCATAACCTGGAAGACAAATCAGATCTCAGAGCCCCAGGCATCCCTCCATTCAAATGCCCACGCATTGTATACCTGAGGGAATACAAAGGAGAAGCATTCCAATAACTTTGTGTACCAGCAAGGCAGACTGAGGTTCTTCTAATAAATTTTAAGCTTTATAGCTCCTTCCCTCAAGAAGCCACATACTTAGCAATCACTACACATCACAGGGGAAGTCCCATGGAATAGGTTTTATTTCACAGACCGGTCTGGCTATTGCACCGATGCCCAGAGCACAAACCCTTGCACCCGTATGTGCACAACCATTCCCGCAAACATCCTTCTATCAACAGTACAGTTCGTGGGAGCTACAGCTCACTACCAAGAATAAGGAGCTTTCCGTTTGGCCTAGAGATCCACCTACAGCGCGGAGGGGCACGGGAAAGAAAAGAAGGCCGAAGTCCTAGCTGCTACTTCTCCACTCTAGCCATTGTTTGGCATGGCTTTTCCTAGACAGCCCTCTTTGTTTTAGCTGTTTTGACATCTGCGCATTGCATTTGCCCTGTTGTGCAAGCCTGACTATTTCCTAAGAGATAAACAGAGCTCACCAAGCTCACAATGCCTGACACAAACAGAGTTCAGATTCAAGCTTCCCTAGGTAGCCTCGACCCCATCCTTTTCACTTGCGAATGTAAAGGGAACTCTGCAAGATCCAAAGGGAAAAAGAAGGAAATCATCTTAATAAAGCACTGGGAATGAAAAATCTCCCTCACTCTCGTGTTTTGCTTTTTTTTTTTTCCTCAAACCAGCTACTTGAATCATCCCTGCTTATAGACAGCTCCACTTCTTCAGCAATGGAAAAGCAATACGAGCTTTTTGTCATTTGATCCCCCCAAACATTTTGCAGTTTAATGTGAGCAGGCTCCTCACTGGGCTCTCAGACAAAAGTTTGCCCACATGCCTTTTAAAGTACGTACCTGCTTTTGCCTTTGTCTGCTAAGTTCCTTTTGCAGCTGCATTCCCACGAAAATGTTTCTATACCCGCTTTCCCCTGTTGTTTCTATAGTCTGCTCAGAGGTGGATTCGTTGCTGGTTTTCGGCAGTTACATTTCTTCCTCAGTTGATGCTTCTTTTTATTTATTCTGAAGTTTCCAATGTAAAACAAACAGGAATACCACCTTTCTAAAATTACTACTATCCCACTGTCCTCCAATGTAACATTAACAAGAGGCAATATTCTCCAAAGCTATGAAGCATATACTGCCCTAAATTACATTGCAGTTGCTGCCCTGAGCTCGCACATTTTTGAATAGGAAGGCTCCCAGGGATCTCTCTCTCCGTTCTGACTGCATTTACTGCTTTAAAATATTTTTAACCCAGACACTGAAGTGCCAGCCTAGCAGCCCTTCATGCTAATCCTAGCCTGGGTGGCTGTTCTTAAGGGAAAGCATTCAAAAATTGTAGCAGTGCATCAACTTTGACCCTTTTCACTTAAAACATGAGACTTCTTTTTTTAAGGGAAAAAAAATTAGATTCCAGAGGGAATCACTGAACTCTGACCTGCTTAAAATTAGTTTTGTTTTAGTGCCTGCGTGGTGACTCAACAGGCCAATTTTCCAGACACTTAAGACTTCTTTGCTCCTGAAGATTCCAGCTCAAGTCCTGGACTCGCTGCCTGGGGTCGGATCAGAACACTTTGTTCCATGGCTTCAAGCAGTGAATTCCCAGATCGCCCGTACCCTTGCCAGATGCTGGCATGCTTGGTAGTAAGTAGGGCTGTAACCAAGCTAATTATGTATTTTTTTTTTTAAATCTGTGAAGAGTTTTGCTTGCAATACATATGTTAGACCGAAAGAATTTCCCTTCAAAATTCAGCAGTCAAGAAATGTTTATATGGCTCTGATAAACATTTCATGATAAGCTGGATTCTTTCGGGGGGGGGAGGGGGAAGATGTCTACTTTGGTCTTAACAGTGCAGCAAATAATTCTCAAATAGGGTCTGGCTGAGTGTATCCGTCTCACTGGGAGTAACTGATTTTATTTTTTTTAATCTGTCACAGGCATTATGAACACTAAATGAGTCACCATAGACTCCTATGCTGCAAAAAATAGCATCACAACGCTTCATTTGCTCTTCAACAGGACTTCAAGTGTAGTGCCTGGTATCAAAAAGCCTTGTGATAACAAATTAAAAAATCCCAGGAAATGAAACCCCAACATGGTCTCGGACCAAATTATTTTCTGCAGAAGGTTAACACTGCCCAGCAAAGCAAAGCTCATCTAGGAGCAATAATTTTCCTCAATCTCAACAGAATTATTCTATTTAATCTTATAATTAATGCTATTGTATATATTTCTTACCTTTCATGAAAGGATCTCAATTTAAAAAACAACCTCAGAGGTCTGAGAGCAAAGTGAGAGTACTATTACCTCCATTTATAGGTAGTGAGGAATTAAAGCAAAAAAAGATGCTAAGAAACTTTGGCCATGAGGCAATGAAGAGCCAGACCCAGAAACAGAACCTAGGTGCTGGTCCATACTAAATGGCATCTGTTACATTTCCATCCCTGTTTCACAGCGATTATGGGAAGAAAAGCTTTGCCAACGTCTATAATCACTTATTTGACAGCTGCTAACCCAACGAACACGAAGGCAATTTATACACAATGCCCTAATCTTCCTGAATTTGATCGTGTATGAACACAAGCACTAGTACTTGCTCCAACATAACTCTGGGTTTTTCTTAGAAAGAATGCAGCTTTCTTCCTTTTTTCGGAAAGAAAATGAGCCACTAAAAGACAGAGTTTTAACACATAGTCATCAATATGCTTTTCTTACAAATACAAAAAATGTAAAACAGTAATAATACAAACAACGATGCACACTGTTCTGTGTCAACAAAATGATTCCATCTTCCGCCCAGAAAGCCCTCCTTCAACCTATACAAGAAACCTCCCAAGACAGACAGGCCTGGCCTCATACCCTAAGAGACACCAAAAGGAATTTCTGTGGCAACAGAAAATGACACCGCTTTATAAGCATCCTCCACATATTCAACCTCAACATCTGCATGCCTCTGGTGATCACAGTTGCCACCGGACCTTGAAAATATCCAGCTAGGTTAAAAGTTGTGAGCCTGCTTCACTAGAAGCCAACCTGTTGAGCCATATTAAACAGTAGTGTCTAATATAAAGAAGTAACTAGTACATGGTGGCCCATGGTAGATGGTTGACAGTGTGGTTTCTCTGGCTAGGAAAACCTACCAAAGAACCACCATCACCACCGTTGAGACTTAACATGAGTATGCTATTACGAATTCCCACCATGCTTTCTCAGAGGAGAACTGTCACTGGATTGAAGCAATGTGAGCTAACTAGGTTATTCATCATCTGCAAAAAAATTATGCTGCTTAGAGCTTTTTGGATACAATGGTGCAGGTGAAGAATGCTTTCTTCACCACCTACGCAGCCTGGGCTCAACTCTGCAGAAAAAAATTGAGCCGCAGTCAGACTCGATGTCAGACTTTTGCCAGCTGAGCTCCCTCTCACTTCCTCAGTTTCAGGTCATCTGAATACCTTCACAACCTGTGAGGATAAATCAAGTACAGAAGGTGTTTAGGAACTAAACATACACGTCAGGTGTTTCTATAAAGCCTACACGAAGTTATATCAAAGTATCCCAAATTCCAAATCCTTAAGAAATGCATCACACATTTTGGAAATGGTGGGCAGTGACTTAAAATATAGCCACACACTGGTTATAAAAAATGAAAGGAGACGGAATAAATCTGGGAGGAAAGGGGAGGAGCATACGCTAACATTTTCTCCTCTGGAGGACAGACCAGTTGCATGAAGCTTCCACCCAGTGGGGCTCACCTCAACAGGGTCCACTCTTTGAGTAGCTCTGGTGTTAAAACACCACGTTAGTAACACATTAATACTGGCATTCACCGATCTCCTGATCTCCAGGCCAGAAAGGACCGTTAGGACCTGGCAGTCAGGTCTCCTGCCCAGCACAAGAACCTCACCCAACAATTCCCACAAGGTCCCTGTAACTTCTGGTACAGCACAAATGGATGACGGCCAGAGCTCACACGCAGCCCCTGCTGGAATAAAGGCCCTGGTCCTCATCTTGGATTGAGAGCATTTGTAACCAAATACATTTTCTCTTCCAGCCTGACCGTCCTCTCTCAGTCGCTCCAGCTCAGCACCGACATGCCAGCAGCCCGGTGAAGAGACCCATGGCCATAAACCATTCCCACCGATGACACCTGGGTTCTGTCACCAGATACGTCACGCAGTATGTCCTATGAAAACTGTTCATGTTACTGATTGTTTTTTAGGAAATTATTTACACTCGCTCTTTGATCTTTCTCAGCACTAGCAAAAATAAAGCTCCGACTCAGCGAAGGGCTTACAGCGTGCGCCAAATTTTAAGTGCTGAAGGAGGCCCGCTGGCTACGGTGGGAGTAAAGTGCTTAAAGTCAGGCACATTCGTAACCACGTCAGGGCCAAAATCCCTGCACAACCATTCAAAATGCATCCAAGGCCTGCGCTTTGCTTCTGGAAACTTTATTCTCGCTTTACATATAGTCAAAACCTGACAAGAGCTCACTGTCGGATTATGCAGGAAATCTGCAAGTTTCACCAAGGTGTGATCTTATGCTTTTTCACACATTATTGTATCATGCCGCGCCAGAACACTAACGTATGCACAGTTCTAAAATAGCTTGCATTATTACAACCCAGCACGGAGAATGGCACTGAAAAGCCAACACGCAGACCTCCAGAGATTTGCTCCTCAGTCACTTGTAAACTGATAAGGGGTCACAATTGCCTTTCTTACCAAGGGGAAAAAAAGATTTAAAAAAAAAAAAAAAAGAAACAAAACAAACCAGACTCAGCATTCCAAAGCCTTTTTTCCTCATTTCTCTCTTTTAAATGAAACTGTCAATTGTCAGATTTGTCTTTGGTCATGTCGGGGTGGGAGAATGGGATTTAATAACATTTAACTGACTTGCTATCAAGAAGGAAACATATTTTTCTTCTCTCAAATTTGAAACCGACACTTTCTTCTTTTTTTTTCCTGTTGGCCTACTTTCTTTTAAGTTGCTTTTCAATTATTTATGAAAATGCAATAATGCATTACTTTGCTGTGCAAATGTTTAGAAGAAGGAGATAGTGTCTTTCAAGTGAAAGAAAACATACATGGTTATACAGGGGTTTATTTAAAAATGCTTTGCCGGTGATACTTTATAAAAAACAATATACTTTCATTTGCCCCCGCACACACATCCCTCTTTTCTTTAAACTGTGTGTTTGAGTCAATAAAAAGAAGTCCATAGCTCCACAGAAACACCCCACTCATTGCTCTCCAAAGCTGGAGCTGCAACAAACAAACAAACAAAAGCTCTACATGGGAAACTGTACAAGGGGCTGAACCAAAACCTATTAAGACACTGAAAAGACTCCACACTTTCCGAACAGGAAAAAAGAGGGCAAAATCTTGTCCCACTAAATAAAGGAAATGAATAGCAAAACTCTCAATGTTTCACTCAATTTTTTTTGAAAGTGGGGTGCTTGGTTTTGTTTTTTTTTTGGAAACAGCTATGTTCCCAAGCCCATCGAACACCAGTGAAGAGGCACTACTGAACTTCTGCAATTCTGGAAATCCCATGTGGATGCATGCTCAAGTGGCTATAGCTTTTGAAGGCTTATCACCTCAGGGTTTTAGTATCAACAGACTAAAACGAATAGCAAAGTCTGCTCTGCCAGTAGTGGGTACAAAACCAGGCCCACATGTCTTAAGCTCATGTCTTAAGCTCCACTCTGGCATGGGCAACTTTGGTCTAGTGAGATGAGTCATCCCTATTAGAGTCAATGGTGATACGGAAGTTCTCGCTCTGCGATACTTTCTACAGAAACCTCTCTCTCTGTATCGACAGAGGGAGCCAAGAGGGATCAGCTTCGCTATGTTAAAGCTAGCCTTTGGATGTAAACCATAAACAAAGACCCACATTATTGACCTAGTATCAACCAGGAAAAAAGGACCAGCAAATATCATAAAATGAACACGGACGTACTTAACAGCAACATAACACAAACCGAAATATAATCAGAGAAAGACAACACACCAAAACAAAACAAAAGCTGCCTGGAGAGGTTTCGGTGCCTCCATCCATGAAGGTTTTCAAGCCTCAACTAGACAAAACCACAACTGACCTGATCTGCTGCTGGCACCGGTCCTGCCCCATGCAGGTGGCCTCACCAGATGACAACCGGAGGTCCAACCTGACCAACCTCCCTGGTGCTATGAAAAAAAACAAAACTGTACAAGGACTTAGAGAAGCTAACCTCTGCTACTATTAACCATTTAAAATGCCCTCAATATCATTCCTTAAAACTGGAATCCACATAAGTCCTGCAATATCTGGAGCTCCTGGAAGACACCTCTCACACTCATTTGTCACAGTCCCCAAAGGCTTTTGGAACGGACACCTAATGTTTAACAACACAGGTAACTTAGGAAAGCAACCTCTTTTTTCTTTTTTCCCTTCATTAGAGTGACTTAGGCACCTAAATCACGCTGAGGGTCAACAGGGCACTGTCTGCACTACCTTCCAAAATGGGACTTTGGCTGCATTGAAATCTCACTTTTCTAACTGAACACTGCACATGAGCAAACACTCACATTTTGCTGAATGTCAATGAACTAAGCCACATTCCTAAAGTTAAGCCTATGCTCAAACATTGTTCTTAATCAGGGCCATAAACCGCATCTCTACAACTCACGTGCCATGTTCTGAGTTAATTACAAATGGATAGTGAAAACACAGAAACAATTCTAAGCACTTTAGGCTTAGAAGGAGCAAAACTTACAGTGTTGAGATAAAAATAATTATATAAAGCTGTATAGTTATACAAGTAAATATTTTCTTCTTTCTCACATATAAAAACACAGAATTTAAAACTAAGCAAAACAAGAAGAAAAATCTCGCATTCCTAAAACTTTACACTATTGTGCAACAGCATTTTTGTTCCTTGTAGCGTGTTCTTGCTACTTCTTTATGCTGTATTTGCGCACATTGCAGAGGTGCTTCGATATAGAACTACTACTGCTAAGCACGCCGCCATACCCACACCTTCACCTCCAATATACCTTTAAGGATTAGAATCTCTTGGTTTCTCCATTTTCCACCCCATTTCAGCTTGTTACTTCTCACTAGGAACCACTTTCTATACCAACACAATGCATTAGTTATTAAAAGAACAGCGGGACATGTAATAGACGGTGCAAAACTCTGCCTTACTTCCCTCCCCCCATTACTCCTCATGAAACCACACATATTGCTATCATTCAAAGATAAAATCTTATATAAAGCGAGATATTGGTCTAACAGCATTTTGTGACTGGAGGAGGAGGTAAGCATCCATGTAAAGTTCCCAAGCGTGCATTTTAAAGGTGTTAGTGACCTACTGCACGCGTGTTTACACAGTCACACCTGCAACTGTTTTACTGAGCGGGCCCCGAACGCGTGCAGACCTGACTCCCCTGCTCAGCGCGGGAGAGGCTGCCCGCAGAACACACCCCAGGTCACACCGCGGATGCACGCGCAGAGTTTTACGGTGCTGCACTCTGGCAGAGAGAGGCCTTCAGTTTCCAGAACTGTCAATTGTCTTTCAGAAGCACTAAATCCACACATACATATTTGTACATATTCATCAGCACTTACTCATTTGTAATCTCTCATGAGAATTAATATTATTCCTCTACAGTCGCAAAACTTCCATTATCCCATGCCAACTGCTACTTACCTATGGCAACCCTGTTTATAGGAATGCCTCATTATATATAATTTCAGGTTTCAAATGGAAACTGTTTTACAGAAGTGACAAGTACTTCAATATTCCTACTCCAGCTCTGTCTTTTCCGACTATCGGCAGGAGGCACGAAACCGATCTCAGCAACAAGTTTCAGCGAGAACTAAAAAGCTCACCCTACATGTGCGCGTACTGATCAGGTATCTATGCGTGACTTGCAAACCTGAACTAATTAATTGCCTACATTTGTTAATCTCAACCACAACACGCTTAATGCACCATGGTGCCACTAAACAAACTTGCATTCCCAGGATATCAGAACAAATCATTGTGTTTTCTCAGAATCAGACTGGCCTGTTTCTCGCGGCAACCTGCGTACAATTACAAATACAAAAAGAATCTGAAGCACAGCAAAGAGCACAGTATCTTCAACTAAACACACTCTTCTCCCAGCTTTGAATTCGTAAAGCAGAGTATTGCATTAGCACATTCATTTTTCTGTGACTACATACGCTTCTTATGTATTTTGCATATGCTTCGTAGTAGATGCGTTCAATTTATTATTAAACGGAAGTATAATTGACACATATATTGCATTTCTTGTTATTATTTATGCATTTGCCTATATTCTGGCATGAGAAGCGTGATCTTTAATACCATCGCATAAGGAGCAATCTCATTTCAGCGAAAACACAGTTGTGTTACGGGATGCACACGTAAGGACAGCACACGAAGAGCCACCACAGCTGCCTTTCCCTGGGAACCTCAACGTCGCCAGGCTCCTTCCAGAGTCCGTGGAGAAGGAAAGACTCCACATACTGTGATTTGGTGGATGAATCACTGTTAGAGAATACGTATTTTCTCTGTGTTTGTAAAGAAGTCTTTCATACAGAAGTCAGTATCTGCCTTTAATTCAGTCTGCTCTGAAATCACTTGAAATCCATTCATTTTCTAATTTTCTTCTCTTCTCTAATGGTTTCTGAATTTTTCTCAGTATAAACCTGGTCCATTAGGACTAATCTCCTGCTAGAAGGTCAGTTGTGACATTAAAATGGTGTTCCCAGCTAAAAAAAGCAACTCTTCCATTCACTGACCAAAGGCATTGACTTAGCCATATAACAAGTATTTTGCTTTCTTTTTTTTTAAAACAGACTGTAAAATTAACTTTTAGATCCTTATTAAGCAAATATTTAATTGGTTAGCTGAAGATTACAACTGTGTCCCCCAGCTCTTTTCATTACACTGAAAGCTTACTCATATACAAGGACTTCATAGCAGTGTAAAAGGCAGACTCTTATAATCCTAGTTTAGGAATTGAACCAGTTTAATTAAACACGTCTTTAGACTGACTGCCACAAAACACAGCATGGCACTCAGTCAAATTTAAACCTGCTGTATTCGCATATCCCCTGTAGAAACTGAAGATACTGCAAACCATATTTACATCTGCTTCAGAGCCAGCTCAACGCTTCTGAGCAGAGCAAGCTCACCTGAATTTTGTCCCCCCTCCTCAAAAACGTGGGCAAAGCAACTTCTCTGAGCAGGAGGAGCCATTATTGCCCTGTTACGAGTGGGCAACTTCACCCTATCCCACCAATTCTTTGCTGTCCTAGCCAACCACCTAACCTGCCTAGACCAAAAGCCAGTGCTGAAAATTTGGTTTGAAATTAAATTATATACATTAAAATCACTGCCACTAAGAGCAAGACCTTAAAGACGATTTTATTAATACTCCAGTATACCTTAAGCATCTCCCTAGGCTTCGACTAGCAAAGGCAAGTACTGTATGTAGCAAATCTAAGCCTACTGAACAAGACGCCAGCTTTACCAAGACCTTTTACTCATCTCAAGTAAAACCCGGACCAGTCTGCCAGGGAACTACAATGGAAATCATTCCTTTACAGGATGTGGTTTTATTTGGATTGTGTTCTGTAAAACTATGCTCCTTGCAGAAGGTACAAAATGTCATCAAATGGCACTGGCCAGTTGAGCCTGCTCAGTTTCTCTCAGGACACGCTCACAAACAAAAAAAGATGGGTTTAAGTGTTCTGTGTCCCTTATCAGACCAGTGCAGTATTAATACAGTACAGACTCTCCCATGTATTTTAACTATAACCATTCAAAGGATTAAATACTCGTACATAAATGTATAATTTAAATAGTGTGAGATTTTTTTCCTTGAGGAGATTTTGCATTAGGGAAGAATACTATCCTTAGAAAAATAACTTTGACCTGCAATTTTCAGGCAATTCATTTCCTTGAAATATAGGTAAATACTCTTTCTTTAAACAATAATCACAGAATACACTTAAGCTTTGTCACCAGGATTTCTTTTTATTTAAAAGAACAACAGGAAATGGTAAAATAAAAAAAAAGAAGAAAAAAGACTTCTGTTAAAGGACAATTCACTGAAGGGTCTTTTAGCTGGCAATTGTCAGCACTGCTCAGGGCCAATGGATCAAATTTAACTCTAAAAAGTGCTGATGGTTGTATGAGTCATCACAGTAGGAGCTGGCGCTCTGGGCCACTCAAGTTCAATTTTTGGTGTTACCACGGGGTGTAGGAACTGGGATCTTGGTGAGCAAAGATTTGCTCTGTATTTGATGCACCGGGTAAAGTGGCATTCTTAAAATCACCAGCCTCCCAAGCAGCTAGTAAGCCAGCAGGAGGTTAGTAGGAAGAGAAAGTAATTGTCCTTTGTGCCTCTGAAAATAGCCAATATTAAAGGATCCTCTTATGTATTACCTGAGTTTCAATCCACGCTTGCAGCATAAAGGAAAAGAGAGAGGCTGGAGAAGACAGAAAATAAAGCTGTCAGAAATACTGGAGACCCTCCTCAAGCTGTCATGAAGCGTATAGCCTCCTCACCTAGAAACGTGCACAACTAGAAAGGCTGTGCACTCTGTAAGCAACAAAAACTTGTTCAGACAATGCACTTTATGTATAGAGAATGTACTGCGTATGTGCCCGTGCCTCCGTGTGTTCACCATGTGCTTGAAGAGGCTTGAGACACGGGGAAAGGTACTGCAAGAACGATCATCTTACACTTTTCTAGGATGACCCTCGGCGGAGCAAGCAGCATCTGGAGTCGAGCTGCTCTAACAGACTGCACGCAAGTCACCTGAAATCCACTTTACCTGTAGCCTCCCCCCTCCACTCAATGTCCAATGAAGGCGTAACTGCAGCATAACTAGCAGGAGGATGTGAATATAATGGTTTGGTCTTGACCTAGGTTTTCTTATCTGTTAGTAAATTTCACCAAGGGAAACAGATCTGGCTTCAAATTCCCCTAGTCCTACAGTTTGGTCACAAATCTGAAAGGAAATTTTCCAAATTGGGTCTCAGCACTACCATGAAAAAGGGAAGAAAACTCCCAAAAGCGCCTAACACTTCAGTGCCACCGAAGAAGAGCTCATTCTTGTTTCAGGCTTCATACTCTGTCTAAACCAAATTTGGATCTGAACTTGACTACATAATAATATATTATGAGTGATGAATTGGACCATCTCTAATGTCTTCAAGAAATGGAGAATATAAGCAAAACAAATGAATAAAAAATGAGTTTACAGTACAGGAAAGTTTAAGGCTTTACAAGGGCCATTGCCAAGATGTAGGGCCCAGTTGCCCACCTCCTCACCAGCAACACTCCCCTTGCCTTCAGCGGCAGCACGGCTCTGCCTGTTCAGGGGACGTGCAAGGATCCTTATGTAGAAAACGGGAAAGAAAACTTCTTTGCTAACAGGAAAAAAATCCTTATAATAATACTAATCTATTTATAATGGTCAAAAAATATGACAGCTTACAACAGCGTCACAGCAGTGCTTTGGCAATATTTTAGCATACTGTTGTATTTTTAGAAGGACTGTTCATTTACTTTCTCCTAAATGCCGGAATTCTTATTTTTCAACAAACGCTCTATTTTTTGGTGTATCCATATGCCAACATCACAGTGTTTTATATCAGGGTAAGTACGAACTGCAGGCAGAAACAAAGCTCCTGTACACACGTTGCATTACAGCAGCACTGTCAGAGATGCCAAGTCTCAATCTCCTCCTATGCTTTATGCAGCGATACTTAGCTACGCCACTTACAAACCTTCTTGGAACGCAGCGGTACGTTTTTACGATGAGTAACAGAAAACTGCTGTTTCTTCATCCTGAACACTGAGGAACTATCCCATTGAAAACAATACATCTGACAGTTTAATGATATCGCTCAACCTAACTGGTTTTGGCAAGCAGCACCTAAGATAAAGGTGCAGCAAGATGTATGTTTAAGCACTTTCATTTTCTCTCAGCACAAAGACCTCAGAAGGGTACCTTACCATTTCAAAATTCATTAGCAAGCTACATGCATACTTCAGTGAAAAATGGTAAGCTCTCTGTTAACTCTCCCCTGGTACTACAAGATCACGACAACAGGACCATCACAGTCCCTAAGAACCTCTACAGCTGAAGTGCCAGCATGTACAGACAAAATTCACAGGCTTTTATTTTATTTCTAAAAAACACGTATTAGCTTCCAGCACTTACAAAAACTTATACTAGGCTAAATTAAATACATGTGCACCCACATGTTAACTGAGTTAACTTGAAACAGTCAATACATCTCAAATGTCCATCTGTTTACATAAGACACTTGCAGCTTTCAAGTCTTGTACTCCTTATAAGTGTAACTCTCAACCGAAACAGCTGAAGTTCAACCAGAAAGCTCTGCTGTGAGATTTCCATGCATAATGGCCATGTGTTTATTGGGTTCTCGTGTTCAAATCATGTCAGAATAGACATGCTATCCATTTGCAAAATGCAACGCATCGATGCCAGCCTCTCCCTCTTCAGCTGGAGAAACCTCATAAAACAAAGCTGGCTATAACCTGGCCAGATATTACAGCTCAATTAAAAATAAAAATTAAAAAAAAAAATCTCTCCTTGCAATACCAGTTTAGTAGTTGTAAATAGTGCATTTTGCAGGATGAAGAATTTGTTTCTGAGGCAGTAATGCATTTTCCACCACTGGGAAGGATATAAAAATAGCAGCAGGTACAATTAGCTAGATTTGGGTAAGTTTCAGGTGATAAAATATTTTGATGAAGAACTCTGTATTAGCTGCTCATTTATAAGAAGTTGCTTTTTAATCTGAGTGGCTCACTTCAGTAAGGCTGCAGACAGCCTGCTGTATTTAAACTGGGAGGAAGAAAGCCAGGACACATTATCTTACAGTTCTACAGTGAGAATCAAACTTGCTTTTCTCATTTGAACTAAAGTTAATATTCCATTTTTTGAGAGAGATGGAGTAAAATGCGCATCTATTAAAAAAAAAAAAAACCTCTCTGATTTTAGGATATGGCTTTCTTTTTACAAGAGTTAAGTGGTAGCAAAGATAAAAGCTACCTGTACCAGCGTGCGATACTAGCCTCTCAAAGAAAATAATTCTCATCAGACACGGTCCTTCTGGACGCCCCTACTGTATTGCTGTTGTTGTTGATGATCGCGATGTTGAACGCCTACAAATCTCCCACGTGCCTATTTCGTTGGCCTGCTGGTTAAAAAAAAAAAAAAAAATAAAAAATGCTAGAGGCCATTATTCGCGAGCAGTAAGAAAACAAATCACTCTTAGACCTACTTCTCTTGCAGATTCCCACACTTATTACCCAAAATCCCACAGCTTGCTATTGGTTCTACTCTTGACCAAAGTACAGGGCCGAGGCAGCATGCCATCCCCAGGGAAAAGCCGATCACGTTCCTCCCGGCAAGCGGCTCCGGTTATTCTGGGACCGCAGTCGGGCTGGAATAAAGTCCCTTAACTTTTCTGAGAAGGCAGAGCTCGCTCCCATCACCAGTGCCCGGGCCAGCCCGACCGGGGTGCGGCGGGGACGAGCGCGGCCGCTCTCCGCACCCTGATCGTTTTTCCCGCTGACCCGTTCTCTTTTGGAGGGGAAAGCAGCCGAAACGAGTGTACCGAGAGCCTTCAGCCCCTTCCACGGAGTCACCCTCCTGCTCCGGCACAAGCGAGGAACGTGTCTCGCAGAAATATGTAAACAGCCTCGTCCCGCTACCCGCCTCCCCCGCTGCCGGTGCCCGCCGGTGCCCCCCACGCCCCCCGGCCGCAGCGCAGCGCCCCGGCTCGCCCCTGCGCGCTTCCCCGGCAGCGGCGCGGCGGCCGCCGCCGCTTTGCACTCACGCACGCACGCAC
>VXBL01008795.1:357058-589700 GCA_013400195.1 Aramus guarauna
CGCTCTTTGCTAAGAGTAAGCACCCGAGAGTTGCGTGTCCGTGGGCGTGTGGGTGTCCGCTGGCACCTCCCGCACCGGCAGCCCCTGTCACACCGGTGCGATCGCATACACGCACAGCCGCCCGTGGGGACGCCCGCCAGAGCCCCTTCAGCAGCCCCTCTCCTCAGCTCCCTCTCAATTTCCGGGACCCCCGGACGGGAGCAGCCCCCACGCGTGCGCAGGACCCCCATCGGGAAGCAGAACTTTGGGGTCCCCCCCCGCACCCTTCCCCTCCGCGCTCTCCCCAGGGGCCGGCGACGAGACGCCGCCCCGCGCTCCTCAGAAAGCCGCGGCGGGTTTGAAGATCACCGCTGTCATCCCCGCGGCCCGCGCCGCGAGTGGGGTCCCGCGAATGAGGCGCGCAGCGGCGGGGTTACCTCAGCGGCGGGCGGCCTGCGGGCTCCCCACCCGCCCGGGGTGGCCGCCGCGGGGCCGGGAACGCTGCGGCTCTCCGCTCTCCGCCCGGCGGCCTGAAACCCGTCCCCGGGGCGGAGGGGCCGGGGGAGCCCCGCCGTGTCACCGCTCCCCCAGGCAGGCGAGGAGCGAGCGTTTGCGCCTGGCTCCGCAGCCCGCCTCTGCCCCGGACCCCCCGGTTACCTCCTCCTCCTCCTCCTCCTCTCCGCCAGCACCCTCCCGCCGCTCCTCGGGTGAGCGCAGCCGTGTCCCGGGCTGGCCCCNCCGCGCCCGACCGCGGGGACCCGGCCGGCCGCTCCCGGGGCTTCGCGCGTGGGTGGGGGTAATGTGTGTGTGTGTGGGGGTGTGGGTTGTGTTTTCCTCTCAGCAGCCGTTTGTTCTGCCTCTACTTAACACAGCTGTTTGGGAGCGAGTCCGCGTGCCGGCGGCGTGCCACGCGCCCCGGTGCGCGCCCGCGGAGCCCGGACGCGGGGGGAAGAAGCGGCGCGACCGGCGGCCGCAGCCCGGGGCCGGGGGAGGAGGAGGAGGAGGAGGAGGGAGATGACCGCCTCCGCTGCTAATAAAGTCACGCTCTGCAAGTAAGAGGTCTGTCCCTCTCCGTCTCTCGTTTACTTACGGGGTCTTTTATTTTTAATTGAGCGTTTTGTACACGTGCTTTTATGAAGCGGTGAAGCCGCCTAGACGGGGTTTGAGCCTGAGAGTGGGAAACGCAGAACTACGCACCCTGAGCCAAATTGTTCAAAGAGGAGCAAGTTCAGTTATTATTCATCTCCACGAGGGAAGTCTTATCTTCGACAAATATTTGATACTGGGACAAGTCCAATAATTAACAAGAACAATCAAACAATTTCACTGCCTTCTCGGGGATTTAAGAAGTCATCATCTGGAATTCATGAGCATTACAACCTTTTTTTTTTTTTTTTTCTGCTTGGATGCGTTATTGTATATGATCTTTTCAGTGTGTGTGTGTGTCCGTAAGTGATTTTACCCTTTCATGCAAAAAGATGCAAACCATTAACAGCGCAGATCATACAACTGCTGATTCAGTGAGACTTCAGACCTCTCCATAGGAGTGGGGAGAGAGGGTGGTAACCCTGATGGGAAAAGGAAGGGAAGAAAAAAAAAAGAAAAAGAGATGGAGGAATGTTTCTTTCTTGGCTTTCTCCCTACCTCTGCGGCAGGAACTCCCACAGGAGTCCCGTGGGTGGGATGGGAGCAGCGCAGATCTAACACACCACTGCCTGGCACGAGGCTGGCCGGCACTGCCTAAATGCAAGCACCAGCCCTCCCAGCCAGCCCCAGAGGTAACCCCTCTTAGCGGAGAAAAAGCCAGACTGGGAGAAGGATGGGACTCCTGAGTTTTGCAGCAGCGTTTCTGACCTGGCACGAGCTGGAGGTGCCAGGGAGCCAGCGTGGCTTTCAGGACCCCTTTGCTGCCTGGCTGCAGTGAGCCAAGCAGGCTGGATGGGTAATGGCCTATGGCCCAGTTGTATCAAAGAAAAACCCAAACCAGAGCACCTAAACTTTGTTCATCTGGATCCAGCTCAGACATTTGAGAAAGCTGCCCGTACACTGAATGGCAAAGTTTCACCCTACCCTGCGCCAGTCACCAAATTCTGCCCAAGTTCTCATACTGGTCATCAGAGTCACAAGTCCTCAGTCCCCACCGGCTCGTGGGGGGACTTCTGCTGGCTGGCAACACCCACCACCCCCCCCCGCCAACTGCCATGGATAATGAAATATGTTGGGAATGTAGCTCTGCTCTATCTGGGGTAATCTCAAGCCTAGGGACCTGCAGCCAGACTTTGGCTTAGGGGGTATGTGTGTCCTCCCCACATCTTTCAGAGCTCTATTCTGTTGATACAATTCACACACACCCCTTTTTTTTTTTGTTAAGTACTGACCCCCCCTCACTTCTTGCTTTATGCCAACTCCTCCTTACAATCACAACGAAGTTCCTTGCAGTTCAACACAAGAAAGGAATTAGGGTGGTTGGGTCCAAAACTAATCTGGAGCAAAGAGAAAAAGCCAAATGCGGGTGCATTTTATTTAAGATCAAAAGCACAATGGTGTGAGATTGTATTATGCTCTCCGCAGGAGCTGTATTTTTCTACTTCTACAATAGGATTAAGGTGTTCAGTGGAAAAGAGAATTAAAAAAAAAAAAAAAAAAGCCCCACTGGACTGGTGCTAGCTGCATTTGAGGTTTTCTTAAATAATGAGGACATTTCATCCCTCAAGGACTCTATCATCCTATTTCCAAACACTTTTAAAACAATAATTGTGAATGCCAATAATAATTTACTATGTATTGCTGAGTATTCATTCTGCGCCTTTTTTTTAATTATTATTTATTTAGAGGAAGAATGTTACCATTTCTGCATTGAGTCGTTTCAAAATTTTCAGGCAACCACATGCTTTTTAGTAGAACCTAAAGACATCTCCTTATTTAGCTGTGCATATTTGAGAGCACAGGATGTTGAATGTTAGTACACACGGGCTGGACACAGCTGGGAGCACAGCTTCAAGCCACTTTTCCACCCTGAATAACTAAAGAAAGCACAAAAGAAATTTTAGCTTGACCAATGAAAGGTAGGCTACCGTGCAAAGATTGCTACCTGTTTAAAATTTGAAATCTTCAAAACTCTGTCTCATTTTCAGTTTCCCGAACACCAGGGAAGCGTGGCTTGAGTCTGGTGGTACTACTGTTCTGGCTGAGGTCATGGAATGCGACTGCGTGTAAATGAAAGGTAATACCCGTCTTCACAGTGAGCAGCGTGCACCTAGAAATCAATTTGTGCATACTCAGTGAAGGTGGTTTATACATAGGTCCGCTTTCACTAAATTGCCCCCATGCCTGTACCTCTGAGTTCAACAGCTACGTTTTTAGGCATGAGTCCGTATGGAAAAAAACATACAGGGAGATCTCTCTGCTTGTGCAGAGCTGATCTGTCTTTGTTTCTCCCTGACTTCATCCCTTCACTACACTCTTCACGAGCTACTGCGTGCACCTTCTTGCTTCATCCTCCTAGAAAATTCAGAGAACTCGTTTTCTAGTACATTGAGTCTCGCGCACTCATTTTCACAGGAGCTGGTGTAAAATTCTACCTTTCTCATATGGAAGTGGTTTATTACCACCTTTCAGAGGTATAAATGACAGCATTGAAGAACAAAGCCCGAGTCCTATAAAACAACATTATCTTTGTGCCAAAGTAATCCCATTATTGAAGTACTGCGATAACCTTAGAGCCATAGCAAAATGAAGAAACCACTTAGGAACTTACAAACATCTGTTTTCGTATCAGAGTGCATCAGCACAAGAACACCCTTATGTAGTCCTAATCAGTCAAAGTATTGCTCTCGTCTTTTACATTCAGCATGGCTTATCTGCTTCTCCATAATAAAATCAGGGCGATGCTTGCGCTGATTTCTGTTAGCAGGAAAAGCCTCTGTTACTTAAATTGAAGCAATCTGCTCCTATGCAAGCCCTGTCTCCTTTCCCCCAGAGGCAACAGAGAATCCCAGCTACAATATTTCAGAAAAATATCCGAATAACTTCCTAGGGAACGTAGAGCCTGCTGCTGTTGGGTCCCTGAATCAGGTGCTCTGTCCAGTTTCTAGTTTTTTCCTCAAACTAAATGCTAGAGTGGTGTTTCAGCAGAGTAACTGACGGTCTCAAATGCGGTTTGGATCCCACATTTAGGCCCTATTAACTGAGTAAGGAATATATTTATTTTTAGCAGAAGGCGGGTACAAAATCTGAAAGAAACAGGAAAAGTGGATTAAATTAAATGTTGATTAGGTGTTCTGTAATTTAACCTATTGCAGGCAGACAGAACGATAAAAGGAAGAGGAAGCCAGCTGAAAAAGTTAAGATACTTGCTTTTAGTTGTCCATGCTGAGCAAATATTAAATATTACAAGAATGTGTAAACAGCTTTCAGTTTCTATAATGGATTAAAGGCCCGAGCAACACTCATCTATCATGCTACCATTAGTAACTCTTAGATTTCAGTGAGATTACTCACATATATAAAAATAAGCATAATCTATCAGGACACACAGATGAATAAAGACAGTCACAAGGATGGATTTAAGAAGCAGGCTGGAACTTCATTAACACAATATTTTCACATGTCAAGCAGTTAAGTGGGCCCAGTGCAGGGATTACAAAGCTACAATTTAGGGCAGATCCTCCCTAATCTCTCTGTTACAATGAGCTCATACCCGAAAGCCAGCCCTCAACCCTTCCCTAAGAAAAGGAAGGAGGACCCAAACCCCAAAACATTTCATTTATGCTTGCTTCTTTCCTAGGCACAAATCCAATTGCAAAGTTCCAGATTTCATTTACATTTCAGCCTTAGTCCACACTGGACATTATCTTAGATTTTTCCATATATTCCAAGAGATGAATAAATACGTATATTCTCCTATATTCCATTTCCAAATCCAACTTTTCAGCCTATCCATGACCCCACGGTGCTCAAAGGCCATGAAAACATTTCATGCCTCCCCCTACTCTACCCTAATAGGAGGACACACCTTTCTTGATACCGGAATACCCCATCAAGTGGCGGCATCCCAAGACCACTTCTATGCCGTGACACAGAGGGAGAAGAAATACTGTAGCCTAAGGCAGAGACCCCCCCAAACCCTAGCTTCACTTACGTGCCTCCCAAAAGCCAGAGAACCGGTCAAGGATCCCAGCTGGCAGTCTCATGCATATATTCTGGCTGTCCCCTTTCTTTCTTGGCTGTTTACCCCACCACCAGGTTAATTAACAGTGTTTTCCGTAGAGCCTCCACTGGAGGTGGAGGAAGCACTTGTGGGATGAGAAACCATGTGGTGATGCTTACTTACGTATGGAGACCACTAGGAATGTGTCTTGCATGGCTCAGCGGGGGTCGCTGAGGACTAATTAGTCAGGACAGACCATTAGGACGGCGTTAAGTGTGGTACTTCCAGACCCTCAAGTAATCCAGGTATGTCAGCATGGCGCAGCATTGTGCACAGCGTGCGCATTAAATTCAAGCAAAGACCGCAACAAAGTTTTCAAAGCGATTAGGAGTTTTGGGTGCTCTACGAGGTGAAGAAATTGTGGTGCCTCAGGTGGCACAGAATTTTCCAGAAGCAGGTGTCTTTCATTTTGTTAAATCTAGCCCCATTTTCTAAAACTGGTGATTGACTGAAAAAGGGAAGTAATCAAAATCATCTGTGACTTCTGAAAATAGAGGCCAGTTCCTGTAAGTTTTAGCAGGACTGAGCACTTTAGTGTCTTATCAGTAGCACAGGGACAGGGATTTGTATATACTGTTTTATTAAGATTAGTATCTCTACAGTGCTCCTTAAATGAAAACAAAAGAAAAAAATGCTGTAAAAGGACAGAAAAGATGACTCAATTGCCCATCATTGCCAAAAAGTCTCTAATTTTTAATATAATCAACATTTGTGCCACAAGATAGAGTATTTTTAATATATTTAGGTGCAGTAATTAATATTAAAAGAAATCTGAAAAAAAGTGGTGTGACTGCATTTAAAGTCTAGCACAGTTGCTGTAGGTTTATTATCCAGCATGTACACAGTAAATAGTACCCTCAAGAAAAGCAAACAAACGTAACAAAACCAAACAAAAATTAAGTGGCCAAATCCCCAGACAAAGTTGCTGTTCCTTACAAGAAAGTTTGTTCTGTTAATTTGCGATCTTTGTTTGAAAAATCATAGAGCCTGTAGAGTTTTTGCTGCAACATTTTTCCTGTAAAGCTGTTTTCTTGCCCTGTCTTTTGTGGAGTAACACAGCTCCTACTATCACTAAATTACTATCATAAAAACAAAGAGGAGAGGAGGTTGCAATGCAATGAGATGTCATTTGTAACAGGGCAATCATTGATTTAAAATTGGCATTGGAGCTCCTTTTCTGAAATGATTGCTAGGTTAGGAAAACAACACTTTAAACCAACTAGCAACATCTGAATTTCTGAAGAAAGGCTCAGGTTTAGCACCTGTCCTAGCCTGCGTTTTGACTATCAGACCTGTGCATTTTTAAATGTGTGCACGTTCTGTTGCTCTGCGAGTATCCTATGGTAATGTTCATAAGATCACTGTCTAGAAGGTTTATACATTTTTATATTTGAAGTTTAAAGGAAAAAAAGTAGTCTTACAACTCCATGCAAATAAAATTCTCTTAGGAACTTAAAGCCCGTTTCACCTCATACACCTGCTCGTGTGGTTACAGGTAGGCAGCGAAGGGTAAGCAGTGCAAAATATTTTATATTCTGCTTTTACAGTGTGTAGGCATTCAGGCTGTTCACTACAAATGACTGCACAAGGTGAGAGGCGCTGGAGAATCAGGCCCCAAAGATTTTCTATACTGGATCAGATCACTGGTGCATTAAGTGTGTCACCTCACAGCTGGATGCTCCAAAATGAACCTAGCTATCTGTGCAGTACTGTGGGAACTACTCTGGCAGTCAGGTTGCATCCAGGAGAGGAGACCGGGTTTTGTCTCTTTTTTTCTTAGTGTTTCTAATCAGAACTGTCCTCATTTGTGATCAAATTGTTCAGATTTCCTTACCCGTTAAACAAGAGTATCCGGCTCTTGTTGTAAAAGACACGGCGTTAGAAATTATAAATAATAGCATGAGGGAATATAAATAGCAGCATGAGGGGGGAAAAAAAACCCCAACAAACCCAAACACATTACTTTCTCACTATTTTCATATGCTTCTGTGGTACAAGAAAATAGTCCACAATGTAAGAAACACATAATGAGTATGGCGTAATTTACATCATGGTATTTTACACTGCAGAGCTATTTTGTGGAACTTTACAGCTTTCTGTAATGATCCATTTAAGTCAGAAATGTAACTTAATATTACATAAACAATAATTATATACAATATGCAAATATCATCGAGCCATAGGACATGCCAGATAGCAGCAATATGAAGTAGCAAAAGTATATAAACACACAAAGCTGTCTAAATCTTTCAGAGGTTTCATATGCTGAACCTCAGTGAGAATCAGATCGCAGCTAATCAAGTCAAAGGCATATGTATTCCTGAAACATTTCAGCATGCCGATTTCAGCATCCAAAAAATCCAAAGGCCTCTCTCTGTAGAAGAGCAAAACTTTTAGTGCACGTTAAATACATCGATCCTAATTGTCACATAACTGATGCAACTATTCAAAAGCAATTATATACCTGCTATCTGACTGAAAGTCAATGGCACTTACCCGTGTCTCTAAATAGCTTCTCTGGAGCTCAGTTTCAGTCACCAGGAAAAAAGACACAAGGAAAATGTACGTGCGTACAGTCACAAAACCCCCTCTTATGCTACTGAGTTTGATACTATTTTTTAGAAGAGTTTCATTTCAGCAATATTTTTAAACATACGCCCTCTGACTGGTGATCTGGCTTCCCCAGTTCACATCACGGCACCGAAAAGCTTTCAAGGAGAACCTGTGTCCCCCCATCCATTCACTTTTAGTCATTCTGACCCACAAGACTTGATTGCAAATCTTTTGCCAAAAAATAAAGGTCGTTCAGGGAGGTCTCTTTTAATCCTTTTTTTGATTCCCACAGAACTACTTCTCTCCAGAGAAAACGTAATAAAGAGATGAGTAAACAAATGATCTGTTTCTGAAAATGTTTATTTGGAGAAGTGTTATGGATAAACTTGTTATTTCACTAATAAAAACCATAGCTTTTGGTTTAGATGGGTTTAAGTGGCCTTATTTTCTCTTCTGACCATGTAATTGAAACACCTGACGGTGTGTGATGATCTGCTGTAGGTGCAGAGCCCAGGGCCGGCGGCGCGGCCGAGCGCGGGACTGTCCCAGCGTTTGCTGGAATAAAAGGCGAGTCCCTGGGGGAAAGCCAAGGGGTAGCCACCCGCTGGCACCCGTTTCACCTCATTGTGCAGAAGAGTCCAAGCAGGAAAGAAGGACAGAAGGGACGAAGGCAAGCCGTAAGGATGAAATCGGGATTGAAACAAAAAAAGAAAAATCAAGCAGCTTTCTAGAAGCTGCAGAAATGGATGTATCAGGCATATAAAAGAAACTCATACAGAACTTGTGTCAGAGCGATGAGGGTGCTCTGAATTAGTTGAGTTGGTTTGGTTGTTTGGGTGTTTGGTTTTGTTTTTTTTCTTTTAACTGACTTCGAAACAAACTAAAAAAGTTTGTGAAAAACACAAGGCCTCTAGTATGAAGTTTTGTTCAGAAAAAAACCCTACAAAACAACGCTGTTGTGTTCATCCTCCAAGCCAGAAGCAGGGCTGGTATTTGTAAACCCAGAGGAGGGATTAGAAGCCAGGCTTGCAGACAAAGAACAAACCCAAGAGTTCACAGCAAGGACTCTCCAACTATAATATTCCTGAAGTCCTTCTCACCCAGACACCAGTTGTTTGTATCTGGAATTTTCTTTTCTCTATCTTAGATTCTTACTGATTCTTTAATAGTAAAGGCCTTCATGCAGCTGATTAATTAAATTTCCTTTTCGGGTAAGGAGGTTTTCAAAGACAAAAGTGACTGTGAGATAACTAGTAGCCGTAAGGAAGCAGAGACTGGATTTTAATGGAGGAAAAAAGGGTTAACAACAGGCCTGGGACAGGAGGAAGAGGCACCGAGGAAGACTCACAGGAGCCCTTAAACAGTATCAGTCATGAAGTAGTGAGATTTCACACTGCTTATGGTCGTTACATGGTTCCCGGCCTTTTGGGGCTCTGAAAGGCTCACCAGTTTCAGGATAATTAAATAATTAGTATTTAGTTTATAGCGGGTAACGCTGTCTTACTCAGGAAGGATTAGCATCTCTTGAAGCACCCAGGAGCTGGAAAAGCTATCTTTTCCTATTTCAACTTCCTTTGTTCAGAGTTACAATTATTTAGTTGCAGAATAGTTGGAAGGACATTGAAAACAAATCACCGTCCTACTGTCCGTGTTACCTTTCTCTACAACCTGTTTACCCTCCTCACCCGCTGTTTTCCTAAAAACCAGCTTGCTGATAACTGGTGTGGTGACAGAGCTCATCAGAGAAGAATGCACACAGATGAACATTATTTTTGTAGTGAGAGGAAAGACATGTTTGGGACAGATTTATTCATTAGAGGTGGTAAGCGTGGTCCTGCTTGCTACTGTAATTCACAAGCTCACTTCTTCACTCCTCTTGGCCTATTCAATTCCTTGATGACCAACACCCAGCCCGTGCTTGTGAATGCATGTGTGCGTATCGGGCAACAAGCGTGCAACAGAGAGCTCAAGTTCAGCCTGGTCCGTGAAGCATGTGAGCATCCTATGACTGAAAATATGCTCCCTTGCATAATCCTGAGATTAGCAAATTTCTAGTAAAGGATGTCAGACAGAAATGGGAGGAGAAAAAATGCTTAAGGTAAGCACAGAGGAAAACTCAGCGTAGGAAAGTAACAGGACTCATGCCCAGTTCCAGGTGCATCTCTGTCGCTGATTCCTGCGTGACCTGGAATGAGGTATGTCAGCTCCTCTGGCTTCAAAATCCCTTCGCTGAAAAATGAGAGCAGAAGTAGGTGAAGCTATTTTAAAGATCCTTGGCTGGTTAGAAGACGTGTTGTACGAGTGCCAATTGATTATAACCAACTTCTGACAGATAAGGGAGGGAAGGATAGCAGATCAAAAAATATGCTCCTCTCAAACTGTAGCATTCATGAAAATTGTCACTGGCTGAAAGTGATTATCATCTTGGCAGCTGTGTTCAATGGGATGTAGGTTCGCACAGGCAAAGCGGCTGAAAGGCACTAACTGGGCCTTCCTCAGGTGTACTGCCAGCCACTGCTGGCTTTCGTCCTGCAAGGGGAGGAGTTCTCCAGAGATGCACCAGTGGGAAGGTGCTCTGGGCATTTCTGAGAGCTGCATTTCCACAGCTAGCCTTGGGGCTACCCGGCAGGGTGACTGCTGGAGTTTCCAGGTGCTTATGCATCTAAATAACTCATTCCAAGTGCTTTGGGCAACTGGGAGACTTCTAGACAGCTTGGACAGCATCTTCCAGTGACACGGTACACAGATAAATTGTACCCGCTATAAACTGAACCCATAGGCCAAATCCTTGTATTGCAGACTGAGGGCCAAAGTATAGCCATTTGGTTTGGGATTTCTTCTTTAATGACAGGTGCATAAGTTTCAGGGTTACAAAGTGAGTGAGCGTACACATAGCCATTTGATATTTTGCTTTGCCATTAGCATACTCTTTTTGACAAAACCAGCTGAAATATACATTGTCTATATACGAACAGCTAAGGGGCTTTAATGTTCAGGTACTGGTAAAATATTTTTCCTTGAATCTATGTGTTTCTCTGTGTGAGCAGACACTGGGTGTTTCAGTTTGTACAATGAGACCTATTATCAGAACTGCCCATAACAGCCTCCATTAAGTCCAAAAGGGAAAAAAACTCTTACGGAATTTGAACTGAATATTTGAGTTGAATAGCAAACCCAGGTACGGCTCTATGGCTAGCACTGTTCTTCATTTACTACCGTTCATTAGTTTCATTTCTGAAGGCAAGCCAGTTCCCTACTAGAGGTTCTTCTGGTTATACAGAGAAAGATAATTTTTACTCAGTACGTCCATCTGTCTGTCTGTCTATAATCCATATCATTTACTTATATCTAACCAGACCAATGTTTCTTTCATTGGTGATGATCCGTGTTTTTGGTTGGGAGCAAAGGGGAGAGAGGCAAGCAGGCAACCAAGAAAAAGCCTAAGAGAAAATCTCAGCTGGCGCACAGGAAAGCGTTTCCCAGCAGGGATGCCCCTTCCTCCTCTCCAAACCTGTTGCTCTGCCCGACGCTGCTCATCCTCCACCCGTAACCCCGTAGTTTGAGAAGTGGCATCTGTGTGGGCAGCTGCGTACCTGCCCGGGGCTCGCTGCTGCCGCGTGAGCTCGGTGCACCCTCCCCTGGGTACCTGGCAACAGACCGAAAAACCATTTTAGTCTTTAGCAAAGATATTTTTTTCCCCCCTCGGTGATGTTTTGAATCCTTTCTTCAAGCCTTTGTTAGTTGCGCTTGGAAGAACTCCAGGCGGCGCAGAAGACAAAACAATGTAATACTTCAAAAAACACAGTTCATTTGTGTGTCAATAAGGGTTCAGGCACACACTCACTCTGCGAAGGTACGAGGCCATTTCTTTCAAAGCCGTATCTCTTCCCTCCCATCTCTGCCTAGCTGCTTTGCAACAAGGTGTAACTGAGAAGATCATCCGCTGAGGTGATGTAAAACCCGGTGTCCCTGAATTCATTATTAGCATTAGTTAAGCAAGGAACAGAGTCAAAAAGTCAAGAAAGGACTTTGTATGTATACATACTGGAGGCTCCAGTCTACCCTTTGTATGGGGCTAAAGAACACTCTATGTTTACAGGCAAAAGTAGTCAAACCTACAAGGTTATTTAAACCTTGGGTCTTAATAGGTATAATTCTGGTTTCTTTTCAAGCTGAAGTGTTTATGACTTGAAATCCACATTACCACAACTGTCTGGGTCCCAGTGATCCCCTTCCTGAAGCAAGTTACTTGTTGCAGAAGTAAATTACTCCATATCATTTCCTTAAAAGATTATTAAAAGATTTTCTTCTAGCATTCGGGTTGCCAGTTTGACCTGGGTGGCAAATAAGAGGTGGCAAAGTAATTAGCACCTCAGAAATATAACAGAATAAAAGTGAATATTTCTGTCTCATTTTGAACCCACTTAAACACAAGGGATCTGCAAATTTAGCTCAGACTTGGAAGTTGTTGGGAGTGAATTCTGCTCAGAAGAATTTATGTTCAGAGAAGACAGAGAAAGCATTGCAAAGAAAAATAAAACACAATACGGAACAGAAATCTGTGAGAATGAAAAATCTAAAAGATTAGATGGAAACTAAAAAGAGATAGAAAGCTTTTAATAAAAGAAAAAACAAATGACATTACAGGAACCTAAATTGTTGGAAGTCCTGCTTCTGTGCATAACAGAAACTTTAGTTTTCCCAGAAAATGAGCTACTACAAACTAATTATCATTGTATAAAGGAGAGCCTTTACGTTACCCAGAAAAAGTCAAAAGCCATGTGAATTACTTTCACCCAGTAAGTAATTCTCAAAGGATCCAATTCTGCAAGGTGGTTATCTGGGTAGTATTACTGCTAGACAAAGTGTCAAAGATACGGTGAGAGTCCATACGGATGCAGATCGCCCCACCCAGGCGCAACCACAAGACGTGGGAGATGGAAAAAGCGAGGCCGAGTGCAGTCCACACCAGCAGCCTTCAAATTTAAAGCCACAAGTGTTGATGTATCTGCTAATGCAGATTAGACTGTTCGTATCCTTAGGATCCAGTATGTAAGTAGAAACACTGAAAATATGAAAGAAAGGTAAGTCTGTATAGCAATTTTCCCCCTCTGTGCGTGTCCCCATCAGCACAACTCCGCTGGCTTGAATGCCGTTATTCCTCATTTGCCATACAAGAGGAAAGACAATCAGGAAAGTTCACGTGCTCACATACACTTATACGCACGCGTGCACCGATATATCATACACAATTTCTCAAAGTAAATATCTAGTGATTAATTTAATATAAGAAATAATTGCAAACAGCATACTGGGTCATGGGTGACAAATCTAATCATTTACTGAGAGTAATATATGCAGAAATAAACAAGATATAGCTTATAACCAATGTGTGGGAAGTCAGCTATGATTCAGGCAAGCGTTTGGATTTCTCGTTCGTGGACAGAAGGTTGCAAATTTAAGCACTTAACAGACACCTCTCTAATTTCCTGGTAATTAATGATTTTTGTAATGGTTATTAAGGCCTCGAGTCCTAGTACCGTCAGCTCATCGTCGCGTTTGTGAGTTAACTTTTTTTGTTGAAAACACAGGTGGGCAAGAGGCAGCTCCATCTTCTCTTGGGCCGTTGCGGCGCCCCGAACTAGAACACGTAACCCCCTCTAGTGGAAAAAGGGGAAAAGTGGCTCTAAAGAATCGCCCACGGCAAGACGCGGGCATCCCCACTGCCTCTGCCACTTGTAAATGAAAATGTCCGTGGCCAGGCATCCCCTCAAATGCCCCGCACTCGAAAAGACGCGGCGTCGCCAATGTTTTACTGCAGGATGCAGGGAAGTGCTCGTAAGAGAACAGAGTGAAATGAAGGAAATGAGGTTTGGGCCAAGCATCCTGTTTCACTCCAATGAGAACACAATTAAGCTGAGCCACCCCGAGAAGTTTCCTTTTAATAAACAGCCGCTTCGATTACAAAGTCCTTTAGAAAGTGGATGCTGGAACAATGCAATTAACGGAGGAAAAAAAACCCAACAAACCCGACAGGTACAAACTTAGCCTACCTTTACGCCTTATGACACGTTTTAATGGGACACATTCCCATTCCAGGGAAGGGGCCTATTTAGTTATTTGAATGGTCTCATTTCCCTCCACAAATGGGAATGAACTGAAATATGTTATTATTTCACAGTGCTGTGGTTGCACGGTGTGAACACAGAACCATAAGCCTCACAGCCCCGAGCTAGCCAGGACTTCCGTCCTTATACAAGCCATTGGCTTTCTCCCGTCTCAGTTTCTCCATCTTCAAACTAGTGAAAATACTTACCCTCGGAGTTCCCCAAAGGTGAAGTGTACACTCAGCAGCAAAGGAAAGTCCTTAAGTATATATACACAGCACGAGTGTGTACGCACGCAGCGCTGGCCACCTGGATTCCCAGAGCCCCCACCTTTGCGTGCGGTACAATGGCATCTCATGGTAAGCAACGGCATCTCAGTTGTGTGCTCCTTGTCCTGGTCAGGAATTCTTGTATTGCAAAAATAGCCGCTCTTTCAACACTGTGTCACCTCCATATCTAAATGAAAACAGGCGATAACTTTTTAGACGCACTACAAAAGGGTCTCTGAACCTCAGGAAAAGGTCATTTGTGACAGCATGAAAATCCTTTTTTTTTTTTTTTTTTCATTAGGCAAAATGGTAATTGTGAAAGAAAAGCTCTAATAAACCGTTCTCTGCAAAGCTAGGTTATATCATGTTGTGCCTACGCACAACTCTAATGAAGTTAGATTTGTAAGGTAGATTTAGATTTTCTGGTAGACAGGGAATGCCACAAGCTTGTCACAACAGGTTGCTTTCGGAGGGAGAAAAGTGAAGCCCCCTCCCAACCGAGCTCAAGGCTCCAGAAGGTTCCTGAACCCCTTCCTATTCCCTCTGCACAGCAGCGTGGATTTACTGAATTTTAGGGTAAGGTGATGGATCCATATTGCAAATGCAAATGGCAATATACCTTGGGGGCCTGGAGCTGGACTGGAGGTGGCCTGAGTTAGGTGGGGGGAACAGCAAGCCCTGTCCTTCTGCATTTTTTTGAAAGCTGAGGAGAAACAGAAAACGATTCTCCTTTCTGTGAATCTCTCTTGCACTTTTTTTGTTTTTATTCTCATGGAAACTGAAGGAAGCGTTCTCTTTTACATTTTTTTAAATTGTTTTCTCACCTCAGAAGATTAAAGTCAGCCATCAAAATGGTAGTTGTGTGCATATAATTCCATATTCTTCACGCAGTGTATAACCTCAAAACTCTTTATTGGTTTACAGACTTTTCAAGTGCTGTTTGCACCATCCTGTGATACGTGAGTATGTACTACACGCGTTTTTTTCATGTAAACGTTCATGTTTACAGGTAATTTTCCAGTATTCAGAAAATGTGGTAAAAGTAGAAGTGTGAAACAGTCGTAAGATGCTAGAAAGTGTCGTGCCAGATTCTAGAAAAGCTTCTCGGAATCAACACAGCTGGCCAGGAAATACCCCTGCCTGCAACCCACGTTTGGTTGGCTTTTCAAAAAGGGGGTTTTAAGAGGTTTCGTTTTAATGTTTTAATGTCACAGCAGATTGCGGTGCCTTACAGTAATCAATCCTTAAAACTGATTAATTCCGAGGATGCGCTAAAGGATGTGCTGTTATATAGAAAGAAGAGAAAAGGGGATTTTACCCATTTGTTATTTGCATAATGATTGAGGACTCCCCTCAGCTGAGTGCTTGCTAATTTGCAAGACAAAAAAAATGAATGCTCACTTTCAACATGCACCTAGCTAAGTCCTAGTGGAAACCCATGGCTGAGACTTCTCTTTGCATGTTTGCATACGGCTGAACCTGTACCTTCAGAGCCTTACCGTGCTCCTACTGACATTTTCAAAGCAGCCTGTGAAATTTAGTGGGATTTTCACATGCGAGTCTCTACTCTATTTTGAGAAATTGAGAGGAGGTGCAGGTGCAAAGACACCAATACAAATTCTAACTTAAAATTAAAGAACCAATATGAAATAATTAATTAGAAGTCATAAATCAAATGCTTGTTGTTTACGTGCTAGCAAAATGGAGAATTGTACGACTTCCTAAATAACTTAAGCGGCACACACAAGAACTCATGCCACGCTAGCGTCATTCATTGCCCATGTTAAAAGAAAACTAATCACGTAGGAAATGACCACTTGATCCTAACAGCAGATCCCTGCTCAGTACTCCCTCAAAGATCAAAACGGCAAGGCGGTGCTTACTCCCCTCTGAAGGAATTCCTTCTGGGACTCAAAGCTGGCACCTGACTGCAGAAAATGATGGAGGTTAAATACCCAGCCCCACTTATGCATCCGGCACTATCCTACTTATTCACAGGACAAGCCGGTTTTGTATCAGGATGCATTTTTAGCGTGATCAGACTTCCTATGTTTCCCACCGCTGTTACTTTAACTAGATTTTTCTGTGCTTGGAAGCTTGAATGTTTTGGCAGGCTTTACAAATAGAAGTGCAGCTTTTGACCTCCGGGCATTATCCAAGTCCGCACCGCACATTTATCAGCCTGAATGTAGTGTTAGTTTTATGGACATCTCCGCTATCGATTCATGAAAGTTTCTCGCCTGCCCAGTTCTCCTTTCTGCTCAGAGGAGCACCTGTTAGTCTCAGGACTGGGCAGCCCACATTAACCATGCACGCACCGGCGCAGCCTCCGAGATCGGCACGGACGGCACAGTGCACCTTAGCACTCTCGTGTTCCCGTTACAGATCCGGTAGTCGTACAAGGCTTGTATCAGCACCGAAAAAACGAGGGAAAACGGGTCTGCAGTGCAAAAGGCACTGTGCACAGCTGGCCATCAACCGCCCCGCTTGCATCTGAAAGGGGGCAGGTAACACCGGCGAGGAGCACTTCGGAGCAAATAGGGATTGTAATATATCCGGACGAAACAAGGCTGGCATTACTTATTTTCAGCACACACCGTAGAGGACCTCTGGTGCTGAGGCTCTGCAACAATATGTGCAAAAAGATATAGATTTGTGCAGCTCAGCACATGTTTTATAAGGTCTGGCTTTTGGTCTGTTTGTAAAACCCGAGAAGTCTGTGTATGCCTGAGTGCCACGCTGCAAGAAACGAGCTGCACGGGCTCGATTAGCATCTGCCCTGCTCCGTTGAAGAACAACAGGTAACTTGCTGCTTCCCTTGTCTAACCACAGATGCACTGATTTGACGGAAAATATATAAATGTAAATTTAACACCTTCCCCACGTCACTGTTTTGGAATGGCATCCTTGTACACCCAGCGCATGACGTGCTGACGGCCACAGCTCCCCGAAGTTTAGTCAGTGAGTCGCCTGTATCATCTGCTCCAGATGAACAGGTACTTCGCTCTGAGGAGAGGTCCCTGGACATTCACAAGTGAAACATTTCAGTTTACTACATGGGATAATGTCTCTCTCTAGTGGCTAGGTACAGTCAGTATAGCAGCCTGCTTTACTTGCAGTTTTGATGGCATTTTCTAGTTAAACAATCACTGCTGTAGTCAAATTCTGTGCTAAAGGTCCCAGGTTTAAGCACTTTATCGAGTACATCATCGACATGCAGTCCTGACTTCACTAAATCCAATTAGCAAATGTTCATTTTGCAGCGTTTGTTAGCTGCTTAATTTTACAGAAGGAATATTGCTTAGAAAGAGGTGAAAGTTGGTGAAAATACCCAAGGTTTGGGAATTTGTTTCTGGCTAAGTATACCTCAACCAAACTCAAGCTTTTGGCGCTGGGAATCTCAGGACACTTCTGAAATCCCAAGGATATATAATGTTTAGACAGAGGGTGAGAATAAGCTTTTGTCTCAGCTCCTGACCTTTTTCAACTTCTCATTCTCCTACCAGCCAACAGAACGTTCAAATGGGGGAAATTCTAATAAAAAAAGAGCGATATTCAAGTATTAAGAGGCTGCTAACTTGATATAGGTTCTCTCTTCCTCTCCACTTGCTCACAACAGTTCAGTTCAAGTGATCGGTGACCAAAGGCCGGATTTTTAGAGGTAACAGGATGCAAAAAAGATAACAGCTACACACCTAGAAGGGACTGCTGAAATTCTACATTGCGCACACACGGAGAAAATCCCATTGAATGCCTGCCCTATTGAAAACCCTGTTATACATCAAAACAATAACTGACCTTCACCATTACTGATACGCAATGGTTGCTTAGTAAACATAAAGTAAGGATTTCCATCCAGCCTTTAGTGTCCAACCACCACCAGGGTCATTGATGTTGACTCGGGTGGGAACTTGTTACAGCACGACACTAAGGGGAGGTCCGCACTGCCACTGTCAAGGTTATGTGCATAATTAGATTTCCATCTCTAAGGCTGCCTGTCTTGCAGCAAGAGTCAGTAAAACCTCGTGCTGGTGTTTTTAAGCAGGCCTGTCCAGTTACACCCGCACGGAGCGCAAGTGAAATGTAATCCCTTTGCAGACGTCTTGCCAGAGCATCGTTCCCTAAAACAGCAGTGCAGCTACGTTGGGTGGTGGAGCACCCAGACTTTGGACGCGCTGAGGACTCTGTCAGGACAGCTGCACCCCACAGCACTCAGGAGGGGAGCACAGTGAGATGGCAGCTGGGAACAAGCCCCTCTTCCACCCTTGCTCTTCCCAGGGCTGTGCAACTTAACTGCAGTGAATGAGAGAGGCAGGAACTGCAGGAGAGAAAGAAATGCTGGCTAAGAGGAGGAAATGTTCTAGTGCTAGCAAGAAAATGCTGCTCTTGCATATGGCTAAGCCAAGAAGGGAAACTTGGGGATGGGAAACAGCAGGGAAAGCTCTTCCACCAAATTATAAACAAGACAGTAATTAGGGCTGGAGAAATAATATCCTCATGTTGTCCCAAGCCTGCAAACAAATCAGTGACAGAAAAACAAGATCTAAGATCTCTTCCTAGCTTTCCACTCCCATTCTGCATTTCCTAGACCATGCTATTTTTTATTTAAGGGAAAACAAACAAACAAACTGATATCCTACTCTGAGATGAACCACAGGTTTGATTAACACATAGCTTACCGTATCTGTTAGGCTGCGGCACGGCATTTATCTGGGGCAAACAAAGGTTTCGCCTGGTTCTGAGCCCAGTGAAATGGCAGAATTTGAACTTCTGCACCTGCCTGAAGCCTCGGGTCTATGCTGAAGCATTATCACAGGCTGAGCCGTTCGCTGCCCCATCTCACAAGCCCCAGAACCAGGTGACAAGGGCAGCCCCGGCACTGGAGAAGAATCGGGCTGTCATCTCCTGGAGCAGGACAGCAGATGCACCCAGAGCATGACGGCCTGTGGTCCGGCCGGGCATGCCTTATGGCCGCTAACGGGTCCCGCTCTTTGCGGGTCGAGCCCTGCCGAAGCTAATGGCACATTTCAGCAGGGAATAAGGCCCGTGAGTTGCAGCTGTACATGAATATTGATAATAGCTGCCAAACGCTCTTCTTTCTACCTCCCCTCCCAGGAGGGGTGAAGTGCTTTCTCAGCAAGGGTGGGACAGCGCTTCCAGGGAGGCAGGAAGGGGAAACTGTCTCCTGCTTCTGCTGCCTTAGGGCTCGCTATTGCTTCCACAAAAATCAGTGGCGAGGCTGCCATTTACTTTGGAGGAGGCAGGATCAGACCCTCATTTTCCTGCCAGACAACACACCCTCATAATTATGTATTCACACCATATTTTGATAATGGTTCCTTACAGACTAATTAATATGAATGTTTAAGAAGTGTAGTTTTAGTATGTTAGTAGTGAAGGAGAGACTGCGGTCCTGTGGGAGATTATACATATTTCCCACTGATGAGTACCTTAAATCTTAATGCGTACGGAGAGAGGGAAGCATATGAATCTACAGAGCAAGATACAGACGCTTCTTTTACAGGATGGATTTTGTACAATTAAAAATCAGTTTTTCTGGGAGTAGCAGCAAAGATTATTTTTAGTTTCTAAAAGAGGTGGCTCTGTTTGAGGTCTAATAACATGCAAACGCTGAAGCTTTTCCTGCCATCAAGAGGTGTGGATTCTCTGGTGGCTAATAGAGTGAGTTGCCTTTGTGGCATCTCTCTCACCACAGCACTAACAGGGTCTTTTTCTTCTATCCAGCTATTTTCATGAAGATTACAGGGACTTAGCAACTTTGAACCTGCTATCTTTCTACTGATTCTTGTTGATGGGCACAAAAGTTCCTGAGAGGGGAAAGAAGGATGGGTGAACAGAGATCATCACCGTGTAAGACCTATTTCCTTAGGAAAGCAGCTTAAAACACAGTGGTAAAATGAAAATATCTCCCTTTATTAAAAAAAAACAAAATGAAAAAAAACAGCAAGAGCAATGGAAATGGAAATCAGTGCTAATGATCTGACTCACAGGGGTCTCATCATTAACAGGAACTGACTCATTACATTTGTTAGAAATTGCCATGATGCTATTTTATCTGCCTTTTGTCTCTTGGGAGCAGAGCTGAGAAGGCCAGAAGAGGCTGACCCCAAGCACAGACCATGGTGGCAGGCCTGGCTGGTCCTTTATCACACCGTGAAGCTGTATTTGGCTTTTTGCATACCTGATTTAAATTTGTCCTTGATCTGAACGCATATTGGCATGACAGCTAAGGCATATTGAAAGTCCTGGAGGTTACCACTAATACCTGTATCAGTTCAAGGACAGCTGCGATCGTCCGAGTGGCTTGGCTCAGAGTGTTTACACAACAGAGATCTCCTCTGCTTCCTGCCACAGAGGAAACAAAAGGTATATCTCAGATTTTATTGGTTTTGCTGCGTGGGGCAGAGTCTGCAATGTACATCTGAGCTATATGACAGGCTGTAGATACACAGTGCACAATACACGCACGTGGTGCCTGAAAGGCTGTCACAGGACACAGCAGTTAAGGAACGTACCTCCGAGCAAGGCACCTCTGAGAGTGAGGTGCCACCAGGTGACACGCACCCTGGCCACCACGTTCCACCACCACCTCTCTCCTCCTGGGGGTGAGGACAGCATTATTTCTGATCCCCCTTACTCCCAGTGCAGCAGCAGAACTCAAGTCATGGTTAGTCATTTTTTTTCTAGTCCATTTTACCATCTGCTATTCTGTCCTTTGCAACAGCTGACAACAGTGCAAGGACATGAGAGCTTCCATGTGACGGCTGTTTAAAAACAAACACACACTGTACTCTGTTGCCAAATATTTGTATTACTGAAGACGTCAGGAGCCTTGGCCATGGCTGAGAACCCATTGTTTGAGGTGCTTCAAGAGCAGAACAAAAGGACGGTGCCTAATTAATAATAAAAGAAAAAACCTAAATATAACTCCATATACAAAAGATGATAGAGTAAATTAACACAATAAAACAACATATTTCACTTTATCAGCATAGCAGAAGTCACCTAAGCACAGACAAGTCTACTTGTCGGCATCACCACAAAGAATGGTTTTAATCCGGAGCTGGAGAAAGATAAAGAAATAATTATGAGAATATTTAGTGGGTGTTCCCTGGGGACTAAGGCTCTGTGGGACCACAGGGGGAACATGGCAAAAGACAAGGTAAAGACGATGGCATCGTGGGCTGACCAGAGTAGAAAGTCCACCTTGCTGGCTGTTGGCGACTACACCGAAACCAACGAAAATCATCAAATGCCTCCCTGATATGACAGCCTGTGAAGTCAGTCAATGCCAAGACAGTGCAAGCTCCGGGATTGCATTCAGCTCACCTAGTAGTGGGCACTAACTCAGCAGCCCCTAGAGAAAGGGGAAGTGTCAAGTAGAAGTGGAAAATTAACTACTTTTCCCACCTCTCGAGGTAATCCTGGCAGATCAAAGCTGAAGCACAACAGAAGGCAGCTTGAGGAAATTTAAACTCCTTTACTACTTATCCTTTACTTCTGTGGCTGAGATCTGGACGGCTGGCGGAGAATTCCCCACGAACACCACTTCCCTTTGAAATGTGTGCCCCCAGTTAATCTGAGGGAGTCCAGATCTGCAGACATTCTTAAAAGGTCCATCTTTTGAAGGGATATCTTTAGAAGGGCAATGCTGCCTGAAAAATGAAAGCTAATGTAGGAATAAACCTTCCTTCAGCTTTTTGCAGCAGTTGCAGAAGAATGATCTTCTACCTCACACGAGGTGGTATACAATTTCTCGCTCTACCACCAATTTCCCACATGCTTTAGGCAAAGCACAATTTTTGTTCATGCGTTCCATTATAATTATATAATTATATCATCTATATTATTAATATATATTACATTTATCAGTTGTGTTTTATTCAGTTCATGCATTTCATACACATTCCTCTCACCCATTGTCTTATCTATGTAGCCCACATTTTCCCAAGGATGAAATCCATAAAGATGCCCTTACCATAAGGGTTTTTGAATTTAGTTTGCTCTGGAATTGCCACTAAAAATGACAGCAGCTGCTCCTGGCTCTATGCTGTGACATGCCTCAAATCCCACCCTATCTGTAGCTATAACACAGAGCATTTAATCTCCATGAACTGTATACTGAAGAAGAGGTATCCCTGACTAATTCTACTTCTTTTCCCCAAAACAGAGTCTGCTTTCACAGAACTGACCTACTTACCCCTTAACCCGTAGCTCTGCAGTCAGGACTGATTAGCCTATCTCGAAGGAGGTCCTAGCCAGCAAACAGCAGAATTTGGAGCTGCTGCGCCTGCTGCGTGACACCGTGGTACAAGTGCCAGGTTATTCATTTTATCCCGTCCAAAAACCTGCCTGCCTTCAGACAGGTAACTGTGCAAATGAGCAAGTGCTAGACTCCAAGTCTGTGTGCATCAAAATGGTAGGCATTCTGCCTTTTTCCATTTATTCTTGTAGATTTTATGCATGGCCAGGAGCAATAAACATGTATGAGGTACCCATTTGGGGGTGATAAGTTAAAGAAAATGGATTTTATAAACAAAGCTAAAATTTTCAAAAGGCCTGGGATTTTCAGGTGCATTTTAACTGTATAGCTAAAGCTTGTGCAAACAATATTATTTTGAAAACTGGCATGGGGGACCAAAAAGGAAGAAACTTCCAAAAGACTCCAGGTAGAGGACAGAGTTCACCCTAATGCAACACAAGTTGTGTAACTATTTCTCTTCTGATATCCTTTTCCTTCTAGCAGGCAGTCTTATTTAAAGCACTCTTTTGTTTCAGAGTTTAAAATTTAGGTAAAATTCTAGGATAGTGGATATATTACGTCCCTGAAAAAGGTACATATTAATTTCAGCTGCACTTGGACCATGTGTACTGGCATTTTTTGCTATCTCTATCTTATTTGATAAAACCTTCCCTTTGACATCTTAAACAATAATATGTCCTCACAGTCCCACAAAATTAATAAATATATCCTCCTGATGTTAAGGATATGGGAAATGAGGCATGCAAAATTGAAGGCTGCCTTTCTTTCTGAAAACACTTGCATGTATGGAATATATAATATTTGTAGGTATTAGACTACTCTCCCTGAAGTGAGTTGGGTCATCCAGAAAGCATGTGCTTAACAGCTTGCAAGATGAAACTTGTATGAGGACACAGAGAACATTAGTGGCAGTATGGAGAATGGAATCCATTTTTCCTGCTTTAATCATCTGGGACATTTTCTGAAACACTCCTTTCTTCTGTACAATGCAAATAATGACACAGCCATTTTTCAGATATGCTGTATAATGTGCCCAAGTCCTTGAAATACTGGATATGGTGTCTTAGTATCCATCGCTTCTCCTAGGATAGGGATTACTGATAAGTAGGTTCAAGAACAGATGCACTACTCTGTTTATGTCTCCATCTTTTTCTCCCAACTAACTTAAGTAAAATTAAATTTAAAAAAAAGTTAAATTGATTTACTGTTAATAAGTAGTAAAATTTTAAAGTACAAGTCTAAACTTGGAGAAAAGTATATTCATAGCAAAGCAGATTTCAGATGTAAATGTCCAAAATAACGCATTGCAGAAGACAAACGCAACTTTCTCTCTTTTTTTTTTTTTTTTTTTTTTATGGTCTCAATTACCATTCTGTTCTTGGCTGCAAAGACACCGTACTGTCACGAAAACCTTCCTCCTGAGAGAGACATGGTGAAATCTCTGGGTACACGAATCACTTTGTTCTTTTTAATGCCTCTAAAAGTGCTAATTCTTCAGGTTCCGTGTAATTGTTAGCCTTCTAAGGTTCTTTTAAGCTCTTGTCATGGACTGAATTGCTTGGAAAAGGTGTGAACTGGTTCACTGGTTCAGGCTGAAGTAGACTCCCGTGAGTACTCTGCCAGGTCTTTTGCTAGCTCTGGTTTTGAGAGCTGTTGACAAACACTTTGGACAATACTCTGTCCTGCACTAATCCCATGAATTCCTGTTCTTCTGCTGAACATGCAGTGCTTTGAATAAAAGCAGTTGCATCCTGGAGGTCAGAACCACAGTTCTAGCATGCAACACTAACCTTCACATCATCTAGTACTTACTGTGGCATTTGTATGTAATTCTTCTACAGGTAGCTATGGAAAATTGTTGCTGATAGTGCATTTTATGTTATTTTTTCACTGATCATGCCTGTGGAGACTAAATGTCATGCAACCTTTGCACCTTATCTTATGTATTTTAAAATAAGCATAGCAGTAGTCCACAGACATGTAAGTGGAATTTCCACAGACATGTAAGTGGAATTTCTTCATTTGTTGTATCTAAGAGTGAGGCCCAGCAAGCTCTAACAACAGGATAAATTTTAGCTGGCCGTTATGCAACCTTCAAATCTTTGTCACTTGAGGTTAACACATCCCTTGTGAACACACTGGGGATCCCTACCTGGTGAAAAGACTTACGTGGTGTTCTCATATATCATAGTATAGTCTCTTTCACTGCATACACCATCAGAAGGCCTTTCCTGTAACAGTCTCTTCAGAAATTATTTGCCAGCTATGTCTTGCTGCGCACATGCATGCGTGCACACTCCTAAAGCAAACTCTTTGGTTTTGGCCTTTGTAAAACACAGTAACAGATTTCTCTACCCGTAGGGTTAGAGTCCCAGAGAAAAAGGCCTGGAGAGATATGTAAGACTATACCAGAAGCAAAATCTAGTCCATCACCTTACCTAAGAGAGGATTGACTATACCTAAAAGATGAATAATCTTGATTTTTCCAGTACCTTCACAGTAAACAGAAAAATTGTATCTCTATGGCTGCTCTAATACAGGAGAAGGAACACATGTGCTGGCAGAAGCATATTTATATGCTGCTAGTGTTGAGCTAGAGGAAAGCTAGAGAGTGCAACAGCCACTTTTTCATTTGGAAAAAGCATAAAAAGCAAATAAGACATGGAGCAAAGTAGCAGAAAGAATAGGGACCACTACCACCAACAACTCTGCAGGCACACAGACATGCAGGAATAGCAAGTGGACCATGTGGTTTCCCGAAGGATCAATATAGCAAATGCTGGAACTGGGGCACTGACGTGTACCCCAAGAACATAAAGAACGCTAACATTTTCCTCATGTAAATACAAGTGGTGACAAAACAGAGAGAACTACCCTTCTGTCTTTTCCTGTCTTCCCCTGCTGATTCAGGCTGTTAATCTTAGACACAAACAGGTTTCATTGCATTTCAGGTGCAATGATACTCCTGTTTTAAAGAGTTGGAAGATGGATGCAGTCATTGTTTGAAACACGACAGGCGCACGTACACGAGACGAGTGACTGCGGCACACAGATTGCCTAGCGGGGCGCGCGGAGCTGGGGGAGAGGTTGGCGTAACACCACGCCGATGCTGCTGCACCAGGGCTCTGCATGGCACCAACCTCCCCTCACGTGCATCCTGGGGTCGAGCCCTCGCTCCCCTTGCACACCAGCGGTATTTACGCCAGCCTTCGCTGTTTCAGTGGACAAGCTTTCTTGTTTCATTCACCCAAACTCAAAGGCAGAGTTGGATCACTCACTTTTTATTTTCCAGTGTCAGATCTTGCAGGTGCATCCAGGCACAACTGCTAATAAATTCAGATGTGGTGCGCTGGGAAAAGTGCTGTCTTCCGACTGCATTTGCACAGCATCTAAAGGAATAAGCCTTTATCCCTGGCAAAGGCTCCGAGCAGCATCACCATACAAAGTAAGGAAGACTGTCTTTAAAAATAAATACATTGTGATAGCAATGCACTTGCATTTAAAGATTAACCAGTGTGACTAAAGATTACAAAATTTTCCCTACTTCCTTTCATTGAGAACTCCTCACATTTAACTCAATGCTGCTATATATTCCCAACATGTTTATTCTCCATGCCAGTACTTACTTCCAAGGAACACAAACCTAAGAATATGAACATTTTCCTAACAAGCCCTACTGGTCTTTATGCTTATAAACTGAAGCATGAAGTATGTCTACTAATATCTTACCTAATTATTTTACTTATGGCATTAATTCTGTGACATAAATACTGCAAAATAGAGACAGACATTGCTAAAGAGGAAAAAATAAAAATGATACAGTAATATTCATGTTTTATAGTATGATGTCACTGTGAATAAGCTTGCCTTTCCCACATAACGTTTCTCTGTAACTCTACTTCCAGCATCTTCTTGGAAAAATGAAAACTTTTCAAAGGAGGTAAAAAACAGCATCTAAAACCACATTTATTTATATTTTGGAGTGTTCCCTTAGCTGGGGGACTGCCTTTAATCTGTCTTGCTAGTAAAAGCTGCAATCTCCGTTCTCCTGATTTAAGGCGACTACAGTTTTGAGCAGTGATGTACCAGTTTTCTACACACTAAGCTAGGATTGCTGGGCAATTAGTTATCCTAGACAATTAATGTGCATGGCCAGTGGCCAAAGCATGACTGACCTACTGTACGCTTGATGCATAGTTTGTGAAAGTGAATTGTACTCACGGATTAGGAATACAAACCCATCATTATGGACAAGTCATATGTGGGTTTGAGGTAGGAAGTTTAAAAAAAAAATAAATAAATAAACCAAACCCAACTAGAATCCACAGGTATTTTTTGCAAACCTGCAATACACAGCTCTTAAACATCTCTAGAAACATTCGGATCTCTGTCTGGTTATATTTGGGAACAAGAGGCTGTTGTTTGTAAGCCTTTTTGTGTGTTTTCCCTAAGCGCTCTCTTTGGTCCTTACTCATTTTTTCTGTTTCTACTACTTCCCTTTTCTTCCTTTTTTATCCTCAAAGTCCTGCATAATGCTCAACTTGCTGGAAGAGATATGCTGCTCATAGTTTGCCATAAGACCAATTCTTTTTGCCTTCTTGCCTCCATAAACCGGGTATCTATTCATGTTGTCCTCACACACTTCACAGCCCAGTAAGAGGGCAAAATGCGTCAAATGACAACACAGGTTAACTGCATCATGAGCTGCATTAGTGAGACTGTGGCCAGCAGGTCAAAGGATGTGTTTATTCCCTTCTGCTTCGTATTTGTGAGACTGCTGGAGTGTGGTTTATCTAGTTTTGGATAGCCACAAACTGGAGACAATCAGCAGAGGGCCACCATGACGGTCAGGGGCTGGAGCACCTGCCCTGTGAGGAGAGGCTGAGGGAGCTGGGCTGGTTCAGCCTGGGGAAGAGATGGCTTTGGGGGTCCTAATAGCAGCCTGCCCGGTCCTACAGACAGGTTACAAAGATGATTGAGCCAGACTTGTCCCAGAGATGCACAGAAAAGGAACTAGAAGCAATGGATGAGAAGTTGCAGGAAAGGAAACTCTGACTGGACTAAATGGGGGGGGTAGGGGGTGGGGGCGAATCTTGACTCCAAGGGTGGTACAGAACTGGAAAAAGTGCAGAGGACCTGAAGGAGCTTCATCCCTGGAGATTTTCAAAACTTAAAGACAGCCCTGAAATCCTGATCGAGCTGGCCCTGAGTTGAGCAGGTTAGACTAAATGACCTCCAGGGGTCCTTATGACCTGAATTGGTCAAATTCTTTGACTCTGATCTGCCCCAAGAAAATCTGTTCCAATGTCCACCCCACCAGCATGCAACCATTTCTACACCCTAAGCACTGCTTCTTTCTGACTTACCAGTACATGGCATATGAATGACATCTCTGGAAATTACAAGGTACTTGTCACAGCATTATTAGTGCTATTTCAGAGCCACTGCATCTGCGTGCGTTGAAACATAACTCCCATGTTCCTCTAAGTTGATTTTAATCTTCATGCAGAATAAATTTACTAGGTAAGATGGAAGACAGGAATGGGAGAGTAGAGATTCTCTTTCCAGGTATCTGCAGGTGAAGAGGTCTCTGCTTTAAATAACTGTAGGATGGATAGTCAAAGTGTGTAAGCATAAGGGGTAGATTCAGTGACTAGTTGTTCTAACCTGAATTAAACTAAAAAGGAGTCACAAATAGACATTGGATTTCTGGAACTTGAGGAAATGTCTTTCATTTTCTCATGTAAGTTAAATTCCTTTATGCATAGAGGGAGGAAAGCCAGTCTTGATTGAGTCAAGTCGATTTTACTTTTACAAATACAAAAAGTCAGCTAAAGAGAAAGGATGACCTTTGTTGGGTGAAAAAATCTTCAATATCTGTTATTCACTAACAGCAGGTGTCTTGATGCTAGCTTTTAAAACAGAAATCCTATTGTCATTTTCACTTGCTTTAATGATGACATTTTACTTCTAAGCTTCTGCCTTTAGTCCCAGGCAATGAAAGTTCATTACCTCCCCAGAATTTCATATCGTGTCTCTTCTTGTGGGCCCTAATGGTAAGAAGGCAATATTTTACTGCAAACAGAGGGAAAAAAACAGAGGCCTAGTTTGGTAAACCCACGAATTAGAACAAATACAACATCCTTAAATGTAGCAGCCTTGGGTTTGAGTTTGTGTGTAGCTTTGATTCTGGGAGCCTGACCGTAAATTACGTCTATTCTTATTCAAATAAGTCCTCTTATTCTGCTGCTGTATGGGACATACCATATTGAGCATAACAGAGCTTTTTGCTCAAGGGGGCCTATTTTTGTTTTTACAGCCTTATTTTACAGATCACACCACAGCAAACAAAGTGCTTTTCTACCTCGACTTGAGTTGCAGCATTTGTGCATGACAGTATCAATGCATGGCGGGGCACAGGATGATCCTGTAGGCTTGTTAATCACCAAATAACATACAAAAATACTTCCTCTGCATCCCTCTTACCCCGGTATGCTTGGCAACCCCGACAGCTGCTTCTGCTTTGGCTGGAGTGTGGCAGGGATGTGACACACTCTGGTTCTGCTGGTACTACAAATAGCAGATTCCTGACAGGAAAATTGAGTTACATTATCTGTAATTACAGTCTCTGGAATTCCATGCCAGGCAAATGAGCTCTCAATGAGAGTGGCTGCTGTTGCATGTGAGGGATCTGTTTCCCAGTCACCCAAACAGGAGTCAGACACCACGCGGTTTCTTGTCAGTGCTCATAAACAAGCAAATACCTAACTTGACTCAAGGACAGCAAGGCAGTCTATGTATCATGGCTGTCCTTTGTTGCCTGGCTGGGAATTTATGGCAGAAATTTCCTAGGCTTGTGATTGTGAACCCTTATACTACATTGCTACTGTATGTCTAAACAGAAAGCTTTGCTTAAACACCCATCACCAGAATGGTTCCTGCATTTGCTTTGAAAGTATTTTGATGCTTCCTACAGAGTACCATCATGCTATCCACTTTCCACTACCAAATTGTTGTGTACATATTTTAACCCTTCGTTCATTTGTAGATACCCTATTTTATGCCTTTGAAGTCCAGGGATTCCCCACACTGGTAGACATTTCCAACAAAGAAAACCTAATTTGTTAATCTACTAAGGATCCTTAGGATTTGTTAATCTACTAGAAGAACACATCCCAGCATACACTGACAATTTCAAGCAAGGGATGGCAAAGTCACCGCCTTACGCTCTGCAGGTACTATAAACCGTTGGAACTTCTTACTTTCTGGTATTTCAGAAATTGCAACACAAAGATACCGACAATACACAGACTTTGAAATGTTGACAACCTGCATTCGGTACCATCCAAGAAATCAAAATCCATGCCTGGAAAACTGTTATATAGTTTATCTATTCCAGCACAACTTCAGTGTCTTATAGAAAATATCACAAAATTAACTGCTGTAAGTAGATTCCTTTGTTGTAATGCTACTGCTGTTAGCATCATCGTGAAAGTTTACTGCTCTTTTATTGACATTTCAAAATAATTTCTTCCTTTGGACTTCAGATACCAACCACCACCTAGATTTGTTGGCCTATGAAGACGATTGGAGACTTTGAAGAGGGAAACTTTACTGCAGCATTGAAGTACACTGCAAAATCCAGGCCATGGCAGGGATCACGGACAGAAAAGGTTTGTTAGGTTCGAGATGAATGAACAGCAAATACAAGTTTAAACCTGGCAAACCCAAAATTGTTTGCACTTTCCCAGGATTTAGACAAGTCATCTGTGAGGCGCTTTAAGTATAAAAGGGCCCACGAATAGAAGAGGGGGAGCTAGGCTTTGTTTTTTTGTTTTTTTAAAGTGACTTGAGCAATTTCAAATAATTTCTATTGATTGCACTTACCTGACATCTCTCTTGCTGTCAGTTCCCCTTCTTGCTTGCTTTGTTTTTGGTATACTCATATTTAAGTATCCAGGACATAAAATATCTTTAGCACAGTTATCTGAGCTACCGTGAGCTTGACAGATCAGGGAACAAGCTGAGGACCTTCTGAATTAAAACCAAGAGCTGTTACAACTTAATGAAAAGAGCCCTGTCTCCTTAGCTAGGGCTGCAACAACTTATTAGATCAGTACATATGGTACCCTGGGAGTCTGATTACATGAGGCTGTCATGGTGAACACCACTGTCATTTTCAAGAAATACTCCGCACACAGACATTTTTCAGCAACATTCATGCACAACTCCTTCAGCATTTCACATCAGAGAATTTTTGCTCCTGAAGAATGTAACAGTGTAAATACAACTGTCTGGCTACAGATGGGAATTTAGAAGATCATGAAAAAAATGTGTTTCCTTTAAACGAGTGTTACCTGCCAGGAATCTTTAGTGAATAAATTAAAAGAAACCTTTATTCAGTAATTCTTGCTCCCACACACACTGCCCTGCCCCATTTTAAAAGAACAGCTTCCCCCCCGTCCCTGCACNAGTTTGTAAAACAGAGTACTAATAATTTAAAACTTTGAGGAGCAAGGGATTGATATTTACAGCCAGTTCATCTCACACGTTTAAACCACAGCCCATCACTAATCTAGTCTGTGGGGAAGGACTTTATAAATAACCCCTTTGGGTGTCCATTTTCCAGCTCCCTCTTTAAAAGGAAATTTCATGTTGCCTGATGATTATATCAATTTTACTTCAGGTTTCATTTCCAATTTGTGTTTTCTAGACAAATGGCTAAACCCTTTAAAAACCATCTATCACCATCTAGGTATTTGTTCCTTTCCTCAGGACAGCAAGTTGAAACTGGTACTGGCGGTGTCCATTGCACTGCTCACCACTTGCAGACGTTTTGAGTCCGGTTTTGATAAATAGTAGGGAAACTGTGCAGTTTAATTTTACGTTATCTTGTACAGTTTTATCAAACTGGAGATACAGTTGCAGTCAAGTTGCAGAATTAGTGAACATGAGTGCAGAAGAAACAGTTATGACTGGAGCTTACTTTTTTGTTGTTCCTTCAGTACATAATATTTGAGAATGGACAACAAAATCTTTAGAGTTTTGGGAGGGTGTGGTTTGTGTATTTATTTATTCAACACTGTTCCCACACACATTTAAAAACACACTATCCTACATTATTTATATATGTTGAAACTGTCCAGAAAAATGAAGGATGATGAAGGTGTCTATCAGTTTTTCCCTGCACAGTATCTGTTGTACTCACCAAGCAAGCACATTACAAGAAAAAAAAATAAAAGAACCGACTTCCAAGACTCCCTTAAATCTGACAATTTCTAGTTCTGAAGAACAGTGCATTAGAGGCATTTGAATATCCCATTCTACTTGTACCTATAAATGTCTTAGAACAAGGTATAAAACAGGAGAAGTAACAGATGAGTCTGTAAATGATCCAAGGCTGAAGAGTAGGTTTAGAGTGTGCACTTTTTTTTTTTCCTCCCAACTGCAATGGGGTGATGTCAAGAAGGGAAGAAGGTGGCTTATTGTGACCAAGTCTAAGCTGTGAGACAGATAAAAACTCCAACTCGCTTCAGAGAAATGATTAGACACCCTTGAAGTAAAGAAAACCATCACAGAACAATTAGACTTTGCAGCATGTGGAACAAGGTTAATGGCAAGGTTTATAGAAAATTATCTAGCCACCATCAACGCAGTCTTGCAGACATTTATACGAGCTATTCAGTAAACTTTATGGAATATCCAAAATGCCGAAAGAAGAGAGACCCGGGTAGAAAAGCATGCAAAGCCCTTAGCTGGGATTTAAAAGAAAAGGAAAGCAAGGTGAGGAGTGGGGAAGGACAACGCAGCATACGGCTGAACACTTCAGAGCTACCACCGCAAGTTAAGACGCTGCCGGGCATTTGCAACCGCACTGGACTGTCTTTTTGCCGAAGCCAGCAAACTGTGCAGGATGCAAAGGTGACAAACACAGGGCCACTAGCTCTTATGAATTCTTTATATAAGGAATAGTTAAAACATCAACTTACCCTTTGCTAAAATTTCAACCTACAAGCAAATGGGATGCTCGGGAATTTTACACTGAATATAGGAACACAAGCTGATTGCAAATCATGATCTGGAAAAGCCGACTGACAGAAAAGTAGAAAGTGGTAAACCTTGGTGTTTGCAGGTACAATCTTATTCCCATGAATTTTATGAGTGACTAAGCTGGAGGAGAAACAATTTGCAATACTACTGGGGGAGGAGGTGTTAAAAATAAACACGTTAAGCATTCAACAAGATGCACTTATTAGAGGAACCTAAAACTAATAAATAGATGCTGGAGTCAGACTTCTAAGGTAACTTGTTAGAAGACAGAGTAAAAGCAATTAACCATCCTGCAGCTCAGGTTGTTGGGAAAGACAGAGACTAAAAAGAAGAGCTGGATGTGTTCGCTGTGAGGAATGATAGAGCAAATAGGAAGAAATGAGGAGGTAAATTCCCTGAAGATCACAGTGGGGAAAAAATGAAGCCTTTCACATACGTATAGGCCCAAAAAGAATTATATAAATACGTTTAAAAAAGGGAACATTTTCTACCGCCTTCAAGGGGAAAAGTTTCTGAACAGCTGTCCAGTGCCAAATATTTTCCTATGCTGAAAATGTCAGCAAGGTTCTGGCAGGTGCCTTGGAAAAACAGAGCCCACTTTTATGCACACTCAGCATCCCCTTTGGGAGACTCCATTTCCGCAGGCTGCACTGGGGTTGTGTTTGGCACCTGAGGTGTTTCACAGGAAACGACAACAACTTTTTGATGGTATAGAGGGTACTATACTCTAAATAAATGTTTTAGTACGATGGGGGCGGGGGAGGAAGGAGTGGCTGTGGTAGAAGAACCTCTGTGCGGGTTCAGAAAGAGCCACAGAGCTGCTGGCCTAACCCTAAAGAAAGAAAAATAAATTCCATGTAAAGAATTGGCAGATGAGGGATAAAGATCAGAATGCGTATGATCTGCAGGAGTACCCAGCAAGTCTGAAGCCCTCATCAACATGCCTGCCCCAAATACGAAAGGTAGCAAAACAATGCCATGTAATGGTGAGCCACCCCAAAAAACTTGTCTTCTGCAGTTTCACAAACCCTTTAAAGGTCCCAGCCCTAAAACTGTGTGACACTAAGTGCAAAAGAAAAGGGAGGGGAGATAGGCAACTGTTTAAGGTACCTTACTCACAAGGCAGGTGTCCCAGAAAGAATGGAAAGAGAAGACTGTTTCTTATCGTTACTTAGACAGAAATTGCTCCATAATCTGTTATGACTCATTTACCTGATCTTAACGCTAAAATATTACCATAGCATGCATATGTAGCCTGTATAAAACTATAAATTCTGCTGCTACCAACTCAATTAATTTACTCTCAGAGAAGAAATGGACTGGCAAATTACCACCTATCATACTGGCATTTCACAAATGAGCAAGTGTGTACAGGTGCTTTCTGGAACATTTCCAAAGAGGAGAAGGCTGCTACAATGCATAAAAAGTGAAGAAATTAGACATGGAAAAAGAACCCTGTGCATTGCTAAGTCTAGGAAAAACTTTGCCTTTTTCAAAGCAAATATTTGATTTTAAGCATGAAAGATGGATGTTGAAATGGGGCAAATACACCTGGGCCCCTGAGAAAGTAGGACTGTCTGTCTGAAGTAAGGAGAGGACAACCGGAGACTAAGGCAGGACAGACGTCTAGCAGCTGGATGGCACCAAAAGTTTCATATGGCTCTGCTCTTCAAAAAAGGCCTCTTGGGAAGGGGTCCTCTGGAGTTTCCAGGACTACAAGAACATGTCTGAAAATCTCGACTGAGATATTTGTAAGTATCATTGTGGATTAGTAGTCTTGGGTTTAAGAGTTAGATTCACAATAAACCATGGGCAAGAATACTGAACACACTCAAAGAAAAGGAGACGTTACATGTAGCAATCTAAGCAACAGAACAAAAGCATAGGTGATTTGACTTCCCAGTGTTTCCTGGTCAGACTAATAAGTCTATGTCAACATAGGAGGTGTTGGATGCAGCTGGGAATATGAAAGCCCCATCCCTATGCTTGCATTTAGCTAATGCAATTTTCTTCTATAGATATTCAGCATTTTCCTGAAGTTGAGACAAAATATGTTTCCTTCTTTCTTCTGTGGAGAAGTCCCACCTACACACATACCTACCAATACTTTAATGTGTGTGTCTGTGTGGATTCCCTTACAAACCACTCAATTCTGTCAGAAGAATTTGAGTTGACTTACTTGTGATATTTAACATAAAGGTTATGAAAGATCTTCATCTTTGTAGTTAGGTAACTTTGACCCTTTGCTATCTATATTTTGGATTGTGTGTGTGAAATTGATGGCTTTAAGTGATTTTTCCCTATAGCTAGCTCTCATTCTGCTCTAAGAGAAGCTAATAAGTGGGTTTTCCATCAACTTCAATGGGTGCAGAATCAAATCCTTTTGCGGAGCACTCAGGAAAGCTTCTGTTCAGCTTCTGCTCCCGAATTAATTTGGATCATACTTTCTAAGCATCAGTAAAGACTGATTCTTAACTGCACATGGCCATCAAAACCCTACCATGACAAGTCTTGACGTTTGTCTCTGTGTAAGGTCAAACCTTGCACCAAATCTTGGTTTTAAACTTGTAATTTGTTATCGTTGCATCATGGGACTATTTGCGTGTTAAGAAGATAGGTATGCACAGAAGTGTTTGGAGAAGCGATGTAACCTCTTCTAGATGGGACAATGTTCTCTGGCTACATCTGTGTTAGTAAATTTAGCAGTGCCTGGGAACTTTCCCAAGCCCGGGAATGTGATCATCTTTGCTATTAAACCAAAAGAGCGGTGATTTCGGCCCATGCCAGCTGGCACTCCCCCAGACAATTCCTGGCCACAGTTTGGGAACTAGCGTGGACCATGGACCATTCCCAATAGGCACTTTGCATACAGACACCCTGATGTTGGGAGCTAAGAGAAGCACAGACAGCGTCCATTATCTGCCAGGTGGTCCCAGTGCCCAAGTGTTAGCAGACAAATGCAACTCAGAATTATAGACATAGGTTTTGTGTCCTTAGGGACCACTTACCTCAATGTGAAGAGATAAATATAAATTTATAATGCCGTTCTGAGTTCTAATGATTTAAAATACATTTCCATACCAGTTTGTTGTAACTCAGAATCATTATAAGCTTATCATTCTTCTTCTTTATTCGTTTACTATTTTAAAAAAGGAATCCAAAATTAACCACATCATCTACTTTTATTGGCTTAAGTGAGTAATTTTTCAGCTTCGAGTTAAAATCAAGGGGAGAATCAATATGGGCATCGCTGTAATTGAAAACCAGTGGGTGATAATTCTGTACTGAAAACAAGATAATAAGAATAGAGATGAAACACTGGCAGGGGAAAAGAAGAAAAGATTAAAGATACGATCTCAATTAAATATCAACTATTATTAACATTATATTAAAAACTTCCCCGTGTTCTTTTCATACGCTGTATATTTTTTTCTCTTTTCCTCTAATGGATGTTAAAGGAAAGAATAAATGAAATTATGTGAAAATATTATAAAACAAATTCAGACAGAATCAATCAAGTGTGTCCTTAGCTGGTAATTTATTCCTAATATCATTGAATAGCCCCCAAAACATGAATATTTAAATCCAAATCTTCTTTCTTACCACTCCCTTTACATAGTCTTTCCTTCTACCTCCAGCTAACAATTCTAGCAATAAGGAATTATCTTCCCATTGCTCACAATGAAAGAAAAAAAGAGAGAATTCAGATTTACTCCTTTACTCCTTATTTCTAACAGACCTGCTGGTTCCAGCTCTGGACTTTAATACTTAGGAGAAAGGAAGAATTCATTCTTTAAATAAATGGCTAGCAGGCCAACAAAACTATTTTGTCTCTAGTCTAATCTGTATTTCAAACAACCCAGTGATAACAGTTTAAGAGATAACCCATTTTGCTTTCAGACCTTTCATATTCAAAGCCATACTAAAGGAGGGCTTCTAAAAGCTCACTGAGAACAGATGATGATGAGGCCTGAAAATTAGTTTTATTCAAATTAAAAAAAAAAAAAAAAAAAAGTCTGTCTCCACAATGAACACTATCATTCAACTTTTAACAAGTTAACTTCCCAGGAAAGAAGAAAGTGGTATATTTCTCCCTACTACCACTATATGCAACAATATAAAGGGAAGGCAAAGAAAATAATAATTCCATTATTTAATGAGGGAGGATAACAAACAGTAGATGACAAAAGGCTGACATTCTCATGTCTTTTCTTGCTCCCATCTTCACACAAAATGTTAGTTATGACAAGATGTGCCCACAAAATTAACATTAATAGTAAGGGTAAAAATCAGGCTAGGGAAGAAAGAGTTAAAGAACGTTTAGGTAAGTTAGAGGTATTTAAGCCAGTTCTTCAGGTGAAGTTTGCTGTGACGCACCTAAGGATCTTACTATGGTAGTGTCTACCTTAGAGAGACTGTGGAGGATGGGAAGAAAGAAGGGTGTCCCATGTGGTTGGAAAAGGCCAATCCCTTGCCTCTTTCCATTTTCTAAACCTCAAAACCTTTAAGGAGAGCTTAAACCTCAGTTCTTCTGCATATATCTCACAGTGAAATCACCAAAAGCTTATTAGCAGCACTGTTAAATTTACGCTGTTGTACAAACAGTTGGTAAATCCTGCTGAAGGCACAAATTTTGGTTATAAAGTGCCTTTCATTCACAGGCGGCTCCAGGTGTGTCAGTGATAGTTCAGTATAATGACACCAGCAGACTCTGCTCTTGCAAGAACAGTTTGTCATTCAGTCCCAAGCAGGAGAACAATTCCCCAAATCCCTGTTTAGCCACACTGCCTACCCAGATATTGTATGGGTTACAGTGGAAAATGTGGATATTGTTCTCTCCTTTTGTGCCTTTGCACATGAATGGAGGCTAAGAGGAATTTGCTCCTACCATGCTTGCCAGGGGAACCATAGACAGGCAGGGAGAAGTAAACTGCACCTTTTTTATGTTTTCTCTGGATGGAGAGAGGAGAATGGGATGGTATTGTGACTGAGACACGTTTCTTTGTCAGCGTGCCTCCTGGGACAGTACAAAGGCATATCGTCCCACATGCAGGACTCAGTCTACAGATGCAGAGGCTAGTCTTCAGCAGGAATGGTCATTAAATAAGACAATAGTGGTATCAATATATCTGAATATGTTCTTAGGTACTATATAAAGAAAATAATCTCTCAAATAGAGTTCCGGATTTTAAAAAGTACAGTACATATTACTGATTTTAATTATAGATTCTTTGAAGTCTCTTTCAGTCACTTAGGGTAATCTGTGCCTTCAGAATACTGGAGACTTATCACTTTGAATATTACTGACAAGATTGCTATAAAAAGTGCAATCAGCTTTTTAATTTTTACAAGTTGTGTCAAAATGGTTTAAGCATATTTGAATTTATGAGGGTTACCTTTACTCTTCCTCCTACAACGACACAAAGTCAGGTGTCACACTATTACCATGGGAAAAAATGACTGAACCAGCATGAAAAGAGCAATAAGTAGCTACACAAAACTTGCGTTAAGGTTCTCAGCATGCCCAGGGTAAACAAAATACCTGTAGTAACTTAGTTGAGCACTACTACCCTTGCAGAGTTAATTAAAATGCTGCCTCTCTCCCTAAACAAGCTGATCTCCAAGTATTAACTCTGATGTACTTGTAAACATGATAGTCCAGGCACCCAAGCAGATACAGTTTGCAGGATGAGCTAACGTGTCTTTTAGATCAACTAATACCACTGTCAAGTCTACAAGCCTTTGTTGGGCTAAATGTACATCACAGTTCAGGCTCATGGCAAGAATTCTTTTTTGGATTTTTGCACCAAAAAAGAAAAAAAAAAAAAGAAAAGAAAAAAAAAGAAAAGGCCACGCAGAACTGAAAAAATGACTATTCCCTCCCATACAAAGAATCGTAGACTCAAGAACGCATGCAAAGCTCAGGGATACTGTTTAACTTCCATCTAAGCTCTTTGCTCGTGGCTAAGGGTACACTGAGCACCTGCAAAGATTTCTACTTTAGATTATCTCACCAGCAGAGCAAATAGTCTTTTCCAAAATTGCCACTGGAATCTATGCCATGTCACTGCAGGAGCATCCTCAGTGCCTTCAACCCCACAATGTCCACTGAGGTACAGAGGACTATTTCTTTTGTCTATAAGTAGGAAATGGAGGCTTGCAGTGACATTGTGGTTTACACCCAAGAACCACACGAGTTGCCTGTGGGACAGAATCTAGAGCGATTCATGATTTATCCCACTCTGGGGAAAGGGTTACTATTTCAGGTGCTCTGCAGGAGTCCCTCAGGCGAGACCTGCTTGCACCCACGGGCGGCTGGGTCCCGCCGCTGCCCCCACGGCGCGGAGCTGAGCGGCCACAACCAACTGGCACCTCCTCCACCGCTGCCCTCTGCAAGTACAGCCACAGGACAGCGGGACACGAGAGATTCCTTCAGATCAAACAGACTCACGTTGTTTTTCTTGTTACATACGTGAACCACCTGAACGCATTTCTACCATTAAAAGTAACGCTTCGAGACTTGGTGAAAATTCTTTTTCTATAGCCTGTATTAAAATATTTATTTATCAATGTAAAGCTCTCCTCTGAACAACTTTTGGTGTAATTTACATGAAAAGCGTCCTTATAAATAATTTGCTAAAGGATGTTTTAATAATCAAGTGCTAGATAATTACCGGTTCTAGCAGGACAATTGCTGTAAATCATAGGCATGAAGAGCCAATCTCTAGCACCTCCCAGTAGTTTCTGCCCATGCTAATGATGTCTGACTATATTAGCCCTTTCTTAACCATTTATAAACATACATAAATATTACATTATAGAATCCAAATTTTTGCTGACAGAGTAATGTTGAATTAAGGTGCAATGTTTTAGAGCTTTTTCTGGTAGAGAGATCTCGTTAGCATGGACACAATTATACCTGCATAAAGACAGTTGTGTTGATACAGCTTTCTCTCCCACATTTTCTCCCTGAAAACTGGAATAAGCAGTCCGAGCAATAAGTGCTTTCGCTAATATAAGTTTTCCTCTATGCTACACAACACAGCAGCATCTTTGCCAGGTAAAACTAACCTTCCTATATACCCACAAAGAGGTAAGGTATATCCACGTCTGAAACACCACCTGTGGCCTACAGAACTATGGTGCACTGCAATGTCCCCAGCAATTAATTTCACTGTGTACTCAGATGCTTTGGAGTCAGACAGATCATTACGGACACATACCCTCAGGAAAATCAAGCAAATGGAAACTTATTTCAATAATCTTACCTTGCACAGACACCCCTCCTTTTTTTAATTTTAATTGGAAGGTTTTAAAGTGATATTGGTTGTTTTTAAATGCCTAATTATCTTTATATAAATGGCACAATATCATCCTTGAAGTGCTGTGCTTGGTGCCCTGCGCTGTTTACTATTTTGCATTACAATTATCATGCAAAGCATAGAAGGTGACTTTAAGTAGCTCATTTGAAGTGCTCTTTTCTTAAACACAATATCTTTCTGAGGATATTTACATAGATGTTTATCTCTTGGTTTTAAGAAAAATCAGGCCAATTATAACTACACAAAAGTTTTTATTACCGGTTTAATCCTGAAATGTAAATGGGCCATTGTAAAATCCATGCTGAAAGTTTAATTTGTGTTTTTATTTGTGTCTGTGGATTAACAAACCATCTTGCACTGAAATTAATTATACAGATACACAAAATACTAAGTCATAGCAGAGCATATGCAGCAAAATAGCTCAGAGGTTTAAAGAACTGGAAGTTATTTTGACCTGTATATCATGGCTGCTGAAAAGAAATGTGTGCCTACTGCCCAAACAAAACAAAAAAAACAATCTTGTGCAGAGGATATGTATTCCATTTAATGTTGCTTTCGGTTGCCATGGCTATGATAGCCTTAATATTGTAGGCTCACAGCAAGGTTGCAATTAGTATTTGGATTTAGAAGAGGAAAGATAATGATTTCATATCAAAACTTCTCGCTTAATACTCTTATGGACATAAAACTGCTTGCGGGTTTCAAACCAGTTATTCCTATGCGAAGAAAACAAATTGAAAGAAAAGAATCTGTATTATTTGGCTGTGAACCTGGTACTTCATGGAGTTATTTGGCCTGGCATCTTCAGAACTTGTCTACATTTCAGTTCACTTATACATATATGTATATATACATATATGTGTATGCACACACTTACACTCACATGATGAAAGTTTGTAACTTTATTCATTTGCCTTGTCATAGTTCTGACATGAAACACTTGGCGCTCTGGGAAGTGTCTTTACTTGGTTCTTGCTAATCCCTCCTCTTAAAGAGTAGTGCACTTCTCGTCACCTTAAAGCATTCTGGGTCAAGGTGCTAGAGTTTGAAAACCATTCCTCCAAACAGCAAGCCCTTGTCTCCCACACCAAAGTGAATTCAGTTGACTCAGACTGACAATTTTAGTCTTATGTTGCTGGCAGACTGATGTACAAGCTGAGAATAAGCCCTGACGGAGAAGAAAAAGACCTAATCCTTCTAATGGAAGCCTTAAGTAGGCCCTTTGGATAAAACCGGTTTACTTTACTCTTTAAACACCTACCACTACTTACCCTTCATGGCCAGGAACTTTTGTTTTCTGATGCTTGCATTACAAGCTGCTATTTTCCAGCATTAAGCCATTCTGCAGGGTTTTTAGCTTCATAACAGAGCTTACACCAGTACTACTTCTGCTGTCTTTGACAGCAGTCATGCTTTAAAGCTTCAGACGAAAAGGCAAGCAAACCCTTGTGGACAATTACAGGAAGATTTACCCAAAAAAGAAACATCTGCCTGTTTCTGTCAATTTGTGCTTAGATTTTATCTTCACAATGCTGAGTGCAACTCTCCGTGGTTCTGTTTTAAATCTTTTAATCTTCCCATCCCTTTAAATATGCCCACTTCTCTTTTTCAAAACCATTAAAATTCAGGGCTCATAGTTGTTCCAGAGCAGTGGCTCTCATCAGTTGGCTGTGTTATGTGAAAACTAGCCTTTCCTCTTCTCCTTTTTAATATATTTAAAAAGATGTAGTAGATTTGCTCAGAAAATTAGGGAGAAAAAGTAATCTGTTAGTGTTCCCATATGATTTTGAATGTTTGTCGTCTTGCAACATGCTTATTGTCCTTCCAAACTGAATAGAGAGGGAAAAGATTTGTGACTTGTCAGTGGGTCTGGCACCAGTGATCTTGTGCCTATGCTATCATAGTAGGAGTTGTGCTTGGCTGTGGTTGAGGTTGAGCTTGATTCACGTCAAGGTCTCCATAAGGGTTTATAATAAACAGCGCAATGCCAAAAGTGAAATCTGACTCTACATAATTCTGGGCAGATTAAAGCATAAGCCCCCCCCCCCCCCCTTTTTTTTTTTTCCTCCAGGAAAAAAAGAGAAAAGTCCAGCTGATTTGAATTGTTTTACCAGTTGTTTTCTGGCACACATGGGTCTTAATTTTCTTCTTTCCCCTCTCTCCTTCCCAGGGAGAAAAAAAAAAAAAAAAAAAAAAGATGACAGGACAGCACAAGTTTCCAGTGTGAAATGGCTACAATGAGCAGTTCGGATACTGCTGCACCCCCTCCAAACCCAGGTAGTCACAGTCCACCACAGGTTCCTCTGCCGCTCTGACTGCGTGAGTCATGTACATAGGGCATCCTTCAAAGTTGGCTCTAGATTAGTAGGAGGGCATTCGTGTGCTTTAACACTGGTAAATTTGCGAAAGACTATCGTGCCCTGAGGACACATCAGTAATTCCTTCTCTACAGCTGAGCTCACACTGTGAGCTGGAGGAACCTGCTGGAGCTGTTCAATTCCTTGTGTGCAGGCCTCTGGGATCCCTTCTCAGCTATTGCCAGTGTGTGCTCCCCTCACTTCTTGACACATTGCGATGTGAAGAGGTCTTGCTTTTAAGTAACTAGTTATGAAGTCCCACAAGAAAGGAACAAATATTCTAAATGTTTTTGTCCAGATCATTGCTATGCTTTCTCTTCTTCTTGCATGACACATTATTCCCCACCTTTTCCCTGCTTTTCATGTCATAGTTTTTCCCCTCATTCTTCTAGAAAAGAGTCCCTGGGTCACAGAGCTGATGCTCAGCTCCATCATATGTCTTTATAGCTGGCTCTAGGAGGCTCTTGCCACTGCCCCTGCACCAAGTCCTGTGGAACCGACACTTCTCAGAAGTCATCTTGTGGGGAAAGTCACAGGTAGATAAATATCAGTTTGAGCAGGAGGAAGCGAGTGGGAGAAAGAACAAATCTTGCTGGACTTTGGTAAATATGTTTTGTGGAGCACAGAAATATACTCAGGCTTCCTCTGAACTTGTTAAACAGATGTTGTTGGCAGTACGGATGCAGAAGTCCAGAGCACATCAGAGGTTGTAAAACCCACCTGAGAATCAGGGTAGACACCTGGGCTCTCCCTGGTTCCTGCCATTCCTGAGGAACAGGACATGAAAACTGTCTGTCTGAGCACTCCCTTATTTGACCACAGTCTTACAAAGACCTCGTTCCTGGAAAAAAAATGTAAAAGCAACTACTTGTATGTTTGTGTTAGCTGCCATCAGAAGAAGCTTCTGGCAAGTCCTGCCCAAAGCTGTTGACATCATCTTTCTCTTGCGAGAGGCTTTGAAACTCTTTTCTAGACATGCAATTTTTCCACTGGCTGCACCTCACAGTAAGTAATAGCATTTGCTTTTACTTTTCCTTTGTCCAGCTTGAAACAGCGTGTAGCTATGCAGCAGCCTTGATCAGAAAAACAGCTGCATTTCTCCTGCTGTATGCAGTAGCTGACAAGCAGCGGCCACCTATTTAACTCCTGCAGTCAAAAATGTACTTGTCCTCCACACATGTCATTTTCCAGGGATCACCAAATTTGGATCCTTTGTCTACCATAACCTTTTATCTGTTGATGTCTCCAGACACATAATAGCATCGGTTTAGGGGTAGCTGCCCACACTAAGGATACTAATTGTTGCTAATGGTGACCTTACTGCATTAGCAAATTTTAATTCCTCTTATGTGGCCTCCCCCTATTCAGACAATTCCATTTCTAATAGCCTTTGCCTCCACATTTTCTGCAAATGTCATCTGGCCTGTGATTCCTGGGAAACAGTCTCTCTCATCTGACCCATGGGACACCCATGCATAGTCGGAACTTGGGTCGCTTCCAATTTACATTTTTTTCCCCCACCCTAATCCACATCACTAGCAATTGTTTTTTGAAATACTGCATCTGGTATAAAGGAGTCACCCAGAGGCTGGGAAAGAACAGCTGATGCTTGTCAAAAAGATGCATAGTCTGATCCACAGGTTATCACTATCTTTGATTCAATCAGCTGTGCCTGTCTCCAAATATGATTCTTCCCATGGCTTGCACTAGGCACAGGTCCTTATCTGCCTCTACCAGGGCCAAGTTTAGATTTGGCATAGCAGATTCTCCCTCACTTGAGCTATGTCCAAGGTACATGATGGAATGAAAGCCTTCATAAACAGTCTCCTCAAGGCTGTTCCTCCCCCCACTACCATCTGATTTGCTATCTTTGCCATTATTTTAAGAGGGCCAATCTTCCCTCTATCCCTTAGGAATGGTTATGAAAAATAAAATACACACACACCTATATATATATGTGCATACAACACAAAAAAGGAAAATGAATTATTTTTTACATATATATGTGTGTGTGTGTATACATATATATAAAAAGAGTGTCCGTAAGACCCAAAATCTGCAGTTGGAAATTGTTGGTAAAGACTCTTTGGTCTCCAGCTAAAAAGGCACCACCAGATACCAATACTTTCATAGCAGTTTAGCCATTTACAGAGAAATAAGTGCTCAGAGCCCATCCACTGCCCCCGGATTCCAGGCCTTTTCTGTATGCCTAGTAAATCTTTCCTCCACCAAATAAGCTTCTGCCATTTTAAATCTACTTCTACTAGCTGAAGTACTTGTCTGTGGATTTCAAAAAGTGATCCAAACATTGCATATAACAAATGCCATCCCCTTTTCTAACTTTGTTAAACAAAATGCAAGAGATCCATGACAGGACAAAACAGATAACAGGACTATCTCCCTGGGGAGAAGCTGTCTGTGCTGCTCCATACACGTTATTAGGTGCATGCCTAATAACCTGACTCCCAGACAGATGAGCATCAGAATTCAGGAAGGTAAATACTGAAGATGTGTGTACAATATCTTGTTTCTAGTCATTTTAGCTCTAAAGAAGAAATTGAAGTGTAATTAGTACAGGGTCATCTGCCTAAATCTTCAGACACAGAATTAGAGAGGAAGCAATCTGGCTCGCTACCTACTTCCAGAGCAGACCTATCCTCCTCTGGTTCTTCACATGAGGTGTGGGCAAAAATTATGGGAGTGAAGCTCAAAAAACCCAATCAAACCAACCCATAGCAACTTTTCTCTTTATCGCTACTGGCATTGTAATGGTGTTAGATACCCATGTCAAATTCCTGTACAAAGAACGCTTCGCTTTCAGCACAAAGGAATATTTATTGCAATTATTTGGCGAAATAACTTTGCAAAAACAAATAGCTGAAAGAAAGCTTTGATATATTTGCAGACATTTTATGAAACAAAAGGAAACGTAAATTCTTTGATTAAATCATACATAATGAATTATTCATCCAGCCCTTTTCTGCGTTAATCAGTTAACACAAGGTGATAACATGACTTCAGAAAAAATGAAAATAAAACCTAAGGAACTGCAAGGAAGTAAGCAGAATCTGAAATGTGAACCAGAATAGAGCATGTATAATGAGATAATGAAGATTCCTTTCAAGACAGGGGTAAAGAGGTAAAGCCAGTACACCTTCTGAACAAAGAACAACAAATGCATCTTTCATGACCTTGATCATGTCGATTACAAACGAGAAGGCATTTTCTGGGGACATGCAAGAAACCTAAGCCAACTTTCAGGACAACTTCAGATATCTTACCTGCAGAATGATCACAGTCACTGAAAAAGAGCCTATTTAGAGTCTGGAGGGCATAGACCCAACCCTTTGATCCTCCCCTTGGAAGAAGGATTCAGCCCTGGGACTGAAAATGGGAAAATAAACCACTGGTTTTATGGTCTAACTAATGGACTCAAAGCAGAACATCCTGTCTGCCTTCCTGGAAGGCAGATTTGGGCTGAAAAAGTAAGAAACAAGCTTTGAGCTAATCATAGTCTTTCAGGGCTGTGAACGAACACCACTGGACCAGAGAAAGAGCAAATCTTGCTTACTCATTGTGGGAGCAGACCAGAGCAGCACACATACAGAACTGAGATAAACAGGAGTAGCCACTATTAAAACCTATTCCAAAAAAGTGAACAAACAACAACTAACCACTATTTATCAGAAGCATGGAACCTGTTAACATGAAAAAGAAGATGCAAGAAAAGGAGGTGTAAATTTTTACACATCAAAGAGGTTGGCCCCAGAAGGCAGAGAAGGCTTAAACTCAAGTTTTTGCCAAAGCAGACATACATAGCCATACCCAAGTACTTGAGGTGTCTACTCATCACAGAGGTACTGAGGCTCCAGCACTAGTCGGCATAGCACGGAGTCCCGTGCAACACGGCAAAATCTATGCACCATTTAGATCGAGGCTGCATCTAGTCCTGGTGAAGGCAAGAATTCATTCACAGTACTCTGTGGGGTTCTCTTTGGGACATTTGGAGTGGCAGAGCACAGCGGGAGCCCTTTCCACCACCCGTTGGCATGCTTTCATGAGCCAACCCTTGCTACTGAGCAATGACACAGGAGCTCCACTCCAGAGACACAACTCCCTACAAGGCTGATTTCACCACACACAGTTTCCCCACCCCTCATCACGTTAGCAATAAGACTCCACGTTGGTGCAATGCCCGTCACAACAGCATATAATTTCCTTTTCAGAAAAGCTCATATTCATCAACATAGAAAATAGTAATGGATATGTTTAATTGAAGTTTTATGTACTAAGACTACCAACAAATTCTCAAGGAAAATGGAAATTTTTCTCATTTTATCATTGCACAAAACATTCTACATATGGATTTAGCACTTCATGTATTCATATTTCTTTAAAAAAAAAACCCCACACTTTCATTAAATTTACCATATTGGTGAATATTTATCAAGAATGTTCTGTGATTTTTCCAGACTCCTTTTCCCTTGACCCCTAAATGTCTCAGCTTGAACCTGCATGAAATATATGCATACAAAAATATAAAGAGACTCCAAAGACAGAAAGAGAAGTGGCATTTGGAATTCCAACCTGCTGAGAAATATTTACTCTTACTTCACTTGACTTAAAAGTAGCTGAAGGGAGTTACTCTGAACAGTAATTTTATGCCTTGTAAAAGCTATCAAAGTTGCACACAGATGCATTTTACAGAGACTCGAAGGAACGCTCACACTTCTTGGCAGGTGAGTTAAGCCTGTGGCACTGTCTGGAGACAAGGTTGTAAGGGTGAATCAAGCGGTCCTGAAGATCCAAATCATTACATGAATTTAAACATTTTCTCAGCATCTGTATTCCCCAAGCCACAAGTGTGCTTTTGTTGGTTAAACCTTTCAAAATGCTAATGCTCTCTGAATGGCTACAGCTCTAAATCCTGTGGTGCTCAAACGAGCTCCAACACAAGCTAGCCCGCATACCTAACTAGTCCTGTTTGTGGACTAAGCAAAGGCAGGTGATTCCTCTCAGTAAGGTATTAGCCTAAGACCTAGAGTTTTATTTCTGGAGACTAGACAGGAAACGTGCCAAAGAACTGCACCTACTTTTTTTAAAAAGACAAGCAAACAACAACAAAACATACAGTCCTCTAAATAAGGTGGTAGCAGTTGCCAAGTTAAATTTCTACAAGCTGCAAAGACAAATTGCTGTATTGATGCAAACACAGTACATAGCAATGAAGATGCAAGCCTCAAAAAGAAGATCATAGGAGACATGCTCTTTTGTAAGTAGACTATTTTAATATGTTTTCAATTTAAAGTCCTACCTCCTGTTACTGCTAATCCTCCCAATCCAAAAGAAGCAACTGTTAGTCACTAGAAATGGCTTTGAATGCACTTACTGTGAGATGCCATGAATATCGCCATCAGAAATTATGTACCGTGCCTTCTTTCCTGTAACCTTTGCCCTTCAGTTTTGGCTTTTCAACTTACGTTGCAATAGTTTCTTTTATCTGATGCAGCATTATTTCGTGCTTTGTTTCTCTGCTGAGTTCCAGAGGTCAAAATTAACCTGTAGCAAGAGAAATAAAATAAATATAGGTCAATCTATTAATTGGATGACCTAGTAAGAACTTCACTATAAAATCTGAAGGCCAAGATTTTTCAAAAGCAGATGAAAATGAGATTTTAGCATGGATACCAGTTATTGTAAGAAACCACCACTTTAATGCCTGCAGTCAGTTCTAACCTTGAGTTTACTTTAGAAATAAATAGACAACAGCAAGCCCAACAATAAAACCTGCATGAATGTCTTTGTTTAGGTGGGTGGCCAGCAGTTAGTTTTCAGGGAGGTAGTACTCAAAAATAATGCTCTTGAAACTCGTGACTAACCATCATTGTGTAAGAGAATCAAATGGGTCACTGAAGACCTTTCATAATTAGATGACTGACTCCTAGTAATATCCACAGGAATTCCAGGACCAACTGACAGCATGAATTAATAGGAAAAGTTTCTCAAAAATCCCCTTTTCATTTTCTAAGATGTCAGCCAGGCGCTCCTATGCCCAGCTGCATTGCAGATAGCTTGGTTATTCTTTTATAATTACCAATTAATCTGAAGGTTATAGTTAGTTCTATAATGGCATTATATGCAACAATCACATATCAGAAAAGGCAAGACTACGATTCTTCAATTTTGCCACAAAAACATTCCACCTATGAGAACAAACAAAGTGAGTTGCAGACCTTACTGCAGGGACCACCACTTGTGCTCAGGGTAGAAACAGAAGCACAGCTGGGCTCAGCAGGCTTGGAGGCTCTGGCCTCCATCAGCTCCTCTTCTCTTCTCTTATCTTAATTGGGGTAGGGAGGGGACTGCACTGTTGCCCAAATGTTAACTGGCAGCAAGACACACAGGTTGGGGCTCCCCTGCATGATATAGGGGAAAGCCTGATGGGATTCTTCATCAGTCAGAGCTTTGAACTACCTCTTCCCATAGCTCTTTCTTACAGCGATCTCCCTAAAGATGACCCAACTAAAAAAAAATTTAAAAAAAAAAAAAATCCAAATTTAATTAGATTATAAACTAATTAACTGGCTCTAAATGAAGAAAACTCAAAAGAGGGTAGGTAAAGCAGAACAGAAATAAAAAAGGTTTATGCCCAAGTCTTCCCCTGTTAACTGCATTCTTGCAAGTAGGTCACTGCTTCCAAAGCATGGATTCAAACAAATGGTTCTGCTTTGCAGCAAACAGTACAGGTACTAAAGTCCCCTCTGGTGCCCAGGAACCACTCATTCCCATCGCCAGAGACTCCGCTGGGTGTTTTACACCCTGTTCTCGACAGCAACCTCTCTGCTCAGTGAGCATCAGTCTCAAGCTCCTGCTCCTCACACACACCTTACTTCCACCTGCTCACTGTGGGCTGAAGATTTCTCCCCCCCTCCCATGCTCAGCTGTTTATCCTAAAAGGAGCAGCCCCACCTGAGACGCTTTTATCTTAAAGGGTAAAAACACCAGTGGGATGCAAAAAAGCCAGATACTGCCCATTAAGTCTTTATTCAATACTCAATTTGAACATTTTTCTGCCTCTGTAACAGCTGGCTTTGTCCCACAACCAACACAGCCACTCACATGGACATAAGTATTCGCCAGACTTGAGATCATTGCTCTGACATGTTCCTAGTGCAAAGCACTGCAAATGAAATAGTTTGGATTGATTTCTGCCTTTGAGTTAGTGCTTTATTTCTCTGCTGAACGTCTTTGCTTCCTTTGGCTAAGTTGCATTTGAGAAAAGAAGGGCCTTGACAAACGCTAATGAAAAAAGCACTGGCCACAGCTTCCTCCTGGGTGCCCAACAATAAAGCTAAGCCATGACCCACAGTTACGAAGAGCAGTTGCCCTCCTCCATCTGGGCATGCCCAAAACTACCACCAGAAATCAGGGAGCTCCGTCTCACCTCAGTAACATCTTATTGTCTATCCAGTTCTTGTCTAGTCCTGTGTTTGTGAGAGTTGTCTACCGTATAAAATGGAAATGAAGGCTGGAGATTATCGGTGGAATCACGTTGAAGCAGATTCCTTACTAAATCTCACCGTAAAGTTACAGAGAATACAGACTCTGCCTCTTCACCAGGACAAACTTGAAAGTTTTCAACTAATTCCAAACCTTGACTTCCTTCTGAAAACCAGAAATAAACTGAGCTGTATGAAATGGCCAGTAGCTTCCCAATTTGAGTGGTCAACTGGGATTTCAAGAGTTCCTCCTTCCTCTGTATGATTAAATCCAGGAAGTTTAATTTAAATCTCTCCCATTCTAGAGGGGTATTTTAAAAAGCTAGCTCCTAATAGAGCATAGTCATGTCTGTTGTGGCATATGGATGCAGAACTACAGGTGGGAACAAAGTTGAGGAAAGGGATACTTGGTTTTCCATTTGCAATTGTTATATTTTTTCCCCATAATTAAAAAGTCATTTATAACACTAGAGACTCAGCCCCACATGGCCGAAGCACACCTAGTTGCTGAAATGTAGTCAGTTACTCTCTGAGAAAAGGGGTTATAATTTAATGGATTGAAATGCTCCAAGTAGCAGCAGTAGAGAGGGATGCAGAGAGTGCAAATATTGGAAATACTGGAGAGCTTCCAAATTCCTGGCATTAAAAAAAAAAAAAAAAAAAAGAAAAAAGCCACATGGCACAGCAGTATAAAGCCTCCTCTCTATAAGTCAGAAATGTATTATTTTTCAAAGTTGCTTGCAACTATAAAGCTAACAGCTAAGAGTACTGGAGGAAACTGGAAAGGTCAGTCCTAGCAAGATCATGTCTTTTTTTGTGGGAGGCTTTGAGAAGGGCAACTGCCACAAATGGATCTGGTTTCAGTGCCCTCTAATGAGCTCTGCGGATGCACCTCCCCTTGCTGGGTTGTCTACATCAGCTTTGTGGAGGAACGGCAATGCTTTGATGAAAGCGAAGCCACTGAATTACTTTTGGTGATGACTCTGAATGTTAGACACTAAAAAGAAACAGAACAAGATGGAAGAGGCCTCCCCTCTAGTATCAATTTTCCATTTCCTTATCTATATTGACTGTGACAAGTTTTGGATTATATGTTGTCTTATTATCTGCTATCCAAATACTTTCTGCAGTGTCCTGCAATTCCATCATGATTATGCCATCGTAATGGTGATGCTCTTGTAAACCACATAACAGAGATATCTTATGTTGATGCTTATCTTCTTACTATATGTTTTCTGTCTTTATATAGGCTGAAGCTCATAACCATGGCAACTGAATTATGCTGGAGTATACCAGGTTGACCAGAGGGATTCTTCCTGACCCGAATTATTGTATTTTTTGAAAAAGCAAAGAAAGGTAAAACAAAAAAGACTCCGAATTCTGCAATGTCGCACAGATAAATTTGCCTTCAGATAGTCTGGAAAGCTGAATCACGCTGGCATAAAAAATTGCTCATCCAAGTAGAGATCCAAGGTCTATTAAAAGAATCTTGGTAGTCACAAGAATGAAGCCACCAGATGACCAAAAGGGACACTGAATTAAAAAGGGTCTGTCCCTCTGTGGGTGGAGGGGCATGTTTTAACTACTCCGGGACACTTAGAACGCTTTCCAAAATGATCTCTGAAAAAACTAATATATGTCTCTAACACACATCCTAAACACATGCCTAAAAAGGCAGCTATTCTCACTAGAATCAGAGGGACTGGTTCTAGCTTCCTCGCATGACAACTGTTATATATGGCCCCTAATCATACAAGACAGACTAGAACAAACACAAGGGGCTTTATGTGGCCATTTTTCTGCAAGTCCTAATTTAGATGGCATGGTGAAGGGGGACTGGGGACTCTGGGCAACCTGTATGCTTGTGTTTTAATATCCCAGCACCTTTCTTGACTGCTTTAATTTATTTTGGGAGGACTCCTTAGGTCCTATCTTTGGACCAGAACCCAGAAGACAAAACATTACTTAGCTTTTTATGCATGTCTTTCCTATCTTTCTCTTTCCTCTGAACTTTACAAAACTGTACCAGAGTCTAGACTGCTGTTTCTACTACAGAAGCAGTGTGAAATAATTTTCAACCACCTCATTTAAACTTACAAAATTAGATAAGGAGTGAGGGTAAAAATAAGGAAAATGTTTTTTCCTTCTGCTGTGAGAGTTGCTAGATCATGAGGATAACAATTATTTTCCAGCTGGCAGACACAGGATGGGTAAGTACCATATATCGCTAGCGTCATGCTTGTAACAAAACTTACTGTTTGGTATGTCAGAAGAAGAAAAAAGCTTCTCATGATGCACTTCATAGCACCTTCATCCTAACACTGAAGAGACTGAGTCACAGCCCCAGATGTCAAACATTCCCTGCAGAGACACGTAGTGACTGCGGTCCTTCTCGCAGTCCCTGTTACCGTGATGCTATTTGCACTAGCAGATGTGCTTAATCGATTTGTTTAACAAAGAAAACAAAATCTGTAAGCTGTTTGTCTCAGTGTCATCCCACAACAGCCAGCTTTTAAGTACTTGAGCAATGACACTCCCCGTGCATCTTTAATGGGAATCTAAGCAGGAGAGGGGGCAGAAGAAGAACGTCTATAAAAATTGATACAGAACTGGCAAAAGGATCAACAGGAAAAAGCTGGTATGGGAGGATTAAGTATTTTCAGTACTTTTCATGCAGCAACTTCTGGTTTTTGTTGTAAAATAGTCAGAGGAGATACAGACACATCAGAAGGTATGAGAACAAGGCTTATGCCATTAGGAAGGAATTTTTTGTCATTCTAATTTGGCAAGGTTGCACTTGGGCATTTAAAAGGCAGCCTTTATAGCAGCTTTTGTAGCTGGATTATACAGTGGAAAGTGTAAAGTATATAACCTTCTAGTCAAAGCTGCAACTTGCTAAACTAATGTCCCTGTAGTTTTCCAAGGTAACAACAATCATCCCACAAAATTAGTTCTAAACCTGCTTCTCCTCTTGCTCAGATTTATACTCGCTGAGCTGTCCAGTTGGCTGCCTTGGAATATGAACATTCAGAAGAGGGTTCTCAATTATAAGCAAAGTCTCCGCATACTTGAAGATTCTTTAATTTCATTTTATCTGTCAAGTGAGATGCTTTTTTTTTTTTCCAAACTAGACAACTTTTCTCTCCATCATACATGAGTTGCAAAGGTTGGTTTAAGGAATCAACAATAATGCTGAAGAATGTTATAAAACTGGATACAAAGCCTTCATCATTTCAGCACTCAGTGGTGTAATTTTTAATCACCGCAAGACAAACTGGTCCTAATTTTCCAGAAGAAAACCCATTAGGGAATTGACTATTGATTAGCCAACAGAAGAAAGCTATTCTTATTCTTTAAATACGGTAGCACTCACATTAAACCCAAGATAATTTTAAAAGTGTGTGTCTTTCAGATATCAGAACACGGCCCCATTTATGATAGCTTATGGGGTTTACGCATCTCTGCCAGCACATCTGGGGAGGTTTGAAGGGGATGTTGTTCCTCTGGTAAACAGTTTTAACCCTATATGAGTTAATTTTTGCAGGGGAGTGCTGGCTGGCATTCGTTTGGGATGAAATTTTAACGTGGCTAGTAAGGGTTTGACCTTGCTACTGACAGAGTGGAAGTTGGCTGCTCTGTGTGTGCAGAGGGCTTTGAACAGGTACAGAGCATCTGCCCAGCGTCGCTGCAGGATCACAGCCTTGGGATCTGAGAGCAATGAAGCAGTTTCACAACTTTACCCTGCAGGGATTTAGATTTGCTTTTCAGTCTTTTACTATATGCACTTAAAATGAGAAAGTCTAAAAAAGACAGAACAGACCTTATCCAAAATTCCTTGCTTTTCACCTGGAAAATCAAGACCTAGACCTAAGCGTGTCAGCAACTCCAGGCTGAGCAAATACCGGCCTGTTTGTAGAGACCAACTTGAACTGGACCCTTTTTGCCTTGAAGCCACACGCTGCACAGCTTTGCCACTTCCTAGGCATGTTTCGTAGTAAGTTATTTAAATTTCTCATTAAAATTTGGAGAAACAAAAGTAAATGTCAAAGTATGCATCTTATCTCATTTGCAATGTTGCACTGAGTTTATTTTTAAAGCTTTGCAACGAAGGAACCAAAAGAATGCCATGTTCTCTTCGAAGCACACGTAAAGTGCACATATTTAAAAAAATATTCTGAGTTGTCTCTAACCGAGAATTATTACTGAAAAAGTTAGCAAAAGACTTTGATATTCCAAGAATTGTTCAGTTTAGTAGGGGCAAATGACTAAAAGAAATTGAGAAAAAAATAACCCATCAAATGTCACTCTCCATTTTTCACCTCTAGATTGGAGCCTGCAGCCCTGTATTTTTATTTCTGTGACACCTATATAGTGCAGTGGCCAATAATACACAATTCTACAGGAAACTGGTACCTCAGACCACATATAGCATTAAAAAAACCCAAAACACTGCTGGACGTTGGTGCTTAGAATTTATTGGGTTTTTAATATTGATTGAGCTTACGTTTTAAAAAAACCCAAAACATTTCATTTAAGAAGTGTCACTGCAAGGCTTAATACTTGCCCTTACAAGACACCGGTATAGCCACATTAACACACAGAACATCTAAATTAGCCATTTGGGTAGTTAAAAATTAGACTTCAGGGCAGGAGACATCTTTAAAAAATGATAATAGTTCTGAGCGTCCATTGCTTTTATCTTAGGAACATGGAAAGATAATTCCATTTTCCAGGGGAGTCTACCTCATAGGCATTAGCTGGGTGCTTATGGCAAGACTGGGAGTACAGAGGTACGAGTACCCGCCCCGAGTGACTGAGCAGGGAGTGGGGGTTCGGCTTCAGTGTTACACAGTCCAGACCTCCAGCAAGCCAAGCAAGCACTCCCTCTGAACCCGAAAGCCATCCGAGCAAAGCTTTGCAGAGGCTAACATTTCAATAAAATGATGTATGTGACAAAGTTTTGCTTCACAAAAGTGCTCCAGATGGCTCTCTTGGGAAGCATTAAAGGGATGAAAAGAGGTAATGCTCCTAGGAGGTGGAGGATCCACAGGACAGATGGGAGCCTTTTCCCTTTTCCTCTACTAGGTGACGTGACTGGTGCCACAGTATCAGAAATGCTGCAGAGCCCCCCTGACTCCCACTCCTGTGTTTTAACTGGCGCATACCGTTTAAAGATTACGCTCCCTTCAAGGCCTTTCCTTTTGTAGTGCACAATTTGGTCATGAGTATCCACTAAATCTAGTGTAAGTGTCAGCTTGAGATAAAACAGCCAGGGTTCTGCAAATTTCTTTTTTCAAACAACTTAAGGCTGTGCTCCTAAAGGACTGACAGACTCTAGCATTAAAGAAGCTCCTCTAACCTAATCAACTTTGTAAAAATCCAGAGAAACATATTCCTGTGTAACTCTGACCAAGAGCTTTGAGCTCTGTGTGATGAATAGTTTCCCACTCCCACTGCAGATGTAGGCAAGAAAGTAACAGTTAGAAAGAATAGCTTTATAGACCTGTCACACTAATCTTATCATTTTCATATAATGCAGTCAAATTCAAAATAGATTTCAACACAGACTGTTGGGAACCCAACTATAAAACTTTTTTTCTTCCATAAGAAATTCCTTAATTGAATTTTTAAGAGGGGGAAAAAAAAAATAATAAAAAATATCAGAGCCTTTGTCCTGCCATGCAAACCCCCTCTTTTTAAAGCCCTATTTCTCCATCTCTCTCTGCAAAAACAATAAATACATTCTTTCACACTGGGAGTTAAGAATTATATTATTTATTGTAGTCAGGAGTTCCTTTCTCGGTATCCTGGATATGAGCTCATGCCATATCAACAACCAACAATAGCTATTGTTCCTGGAGTTTGAAGGAAGTTTCTGTACCCTGTTTCCTGAACACAGTATGTAAACTAATACATACAAAAAAGGTGTTTCATATTATTCCAGGTACATTGGGCCCCCTCCACGTCAGCCTGCTAGCAAGCTTTTTCCCAGAGTCGGAAGAGCAAACGTATACTTGTGTTTATCCATTTGTGAATGGAAACAGGTACTTCCATCACAAACTATATGGGAACAGAACCCAAAGAAACAAAACAATGTGTTTAATTTGGAAAAGGCGCTTTCTAGCTCTTGGCTATTAAAACTGGCTGCCCTGATGGGTTAGTTCCTCAGATAAATCATCACTTCTATAGTGTACTTAAGAAGACTAAAACCCTCCAGCTTTGTACACATCAAAAAGGTTGATGCTCGTTATCATGTAACAGCAATATCTCCCAGCAAAGAAGGTGTTGACCAAACTGAGTGACTGAGCTGTGACCTATTTCTCCACCAAACCCTCAGACCAAATATTCATGTAATACATGTGCGCCTTGTTCTGCATAAAATTTACAGTTGTGCTGGAGAGATGGCGTGAACATCTCCGGGGCGCAAAAAAACCACATGAACCTTCTCAGAATGCAAAACCAGAACATCCCAGCATGACCAAACAGGGCAGACCTGCCTTGCAATTTTACCTTTTGCAGTACTACTACTGCCTTACATATTTCTGCCAGGGAAGGCAAAATCTGTTGGACTTTTCTTCACTGTCACAAAGTCTTCATCTTCGGGAGGAGGGACAAGGCATCCCATTTGCACCAGTGTATCTGCGAGTAGCAGAGGCTACTGTCACTTACTTATCCTCCCAAACTGCTAGCCAGTCCTCAGGCCAAACAAAGTAGGGCTATTTCTGCAGGTCACAGTGAATGCTTGCACTCTTAAATGAGGACTGGCAGGCTTTATCACATGCAAATCTATGCAAATTGCTCTGTGTAGTCCCCACACAACTGTCCCTCCTATGCAGACTCACAGAAGGGCTGCGGTGGGAAGGCACCTCCAAACAGCATCTCGTCAAACCCCCTTGCTCAAGCAGGGTCACCTAGAGCACGTTGTACAGGACCATGTCTAGCCGGGTTTTGAATATCTCCCAAGGGTAGAGACTCGACAGCCTCTCCGGGCACCACCTTCTTGTGTTCAATCACCCTCACAGTAAAAAAGGGCTTTCTTATGTTTAAGTGAAATTTTCTGTGTTGCATTTTGTGTCAGATGACTCTTTCTCTGTCACTGGGCAGAGCAGGGAAGAGTCTGGTTCCAGTTTACTAAAGCAAAGAAGACGCTGACTGTACTGCTACGGTTCTGCTACATACCCACGTGTTTTCCCACTGCCTGCTGGAGCTCTGCCCCCTCGTGTGAGATGCCACAGAGACATCCAGTAGAAAACACATCCCAAAGGCAACACGAGATTAGTCCTGGTTATGGAGCTCCTGGAGAACTGCAGTGAGCACAGCTTGCAAGAAGGAGAACAGAGGAATATCCCACAGTGCTGGGCTGAGCAGAATGCCATAGATGCAAGTCCCTCTCAGTGACATTCCTGTCTTTACTTGAGGGAACTTCATCTGGACACCTCCTTCCAGGTACCAGTTATGATGGTAACCCCCTACCCTCAGTCGTCCCGGTTTAATCACTGCCACGTTCACAACGCAACGCTCTAGGAAAGGAGACTGTTTTCTGGTGAGGATTGATGACTGTGATCTGAACCTTGAAATGGGACAAGAAATAAAGACATTAACAATGTATAGTTTAATATATCAAGGCTGGGCAAGCCAATTAGGACTGAATAGAAAGTAAGTTAAATCTTTTCCCACAACTCTAATCCTTTCTGTAGGATTTGAAAGAGAATAAAAAGCTGCTACTGCTTTAAAAGTTACTTTCATGGTCATTTTTATGTTTTTATACTAATACTCATGCTCCTGCCAGGAGCACAAATGAAAGTACCGAAATACCCCACAGCCTTTCCTGTGAGATTTACAGGCTAATTTTACAGATCTAACAAGTTTGAATTATTGGGATAGGATTCAAATAAGCTTCTAAATTTGTGAGTATCTCTCTGAATCCAATATGAGATCTTTACAATTTGAATTTCCCTCAGCCCTATGGGAACCGCGGTATATTGTTGTGCTTTTATTGCGTGTCCTATTTAAGGGTTTAATGCTGGCTCTTAGATCTTTTATTTCCAGGCAATCTGTTCAATTACTAACAGTGTCCAACTGACTCCTCTGACGGCCGCTATTCTCAGAGCATGAAACCGTAAGTGAACTCGGAAGAGCAGAGAGAGGGCGGGCAGAGGTACGTACCACCCAGTGAAGTCTGGGATGGTTTGTCTGTACTTCAGCTGCACTTCCATTTAAGATTTTAGAGAACTTTAATAACCAGTCCACTGGTGAGAAAAAAAACGAGGAAGGGAAATGAACAAAGGGAGAATCAAACAGGAAGATGAGACCATGTCTCACCGCCAGCAGCTTCTTCACTCCTGTAACAAGGGATTCCCTCTCAAACACCCACGCAGAAAGCTCTATGGAAGGGACCGTAGTCCCCAGAACAATCCAGGAAAGATATTTTAACGCAAAAACTGACTCTCCCCAGTGTCTAAATTACGATGCCAAGGATCTCTCTACTCTTCCTATAAAATTGGAAGAACAAAAGGCAACTTAAAGCCCCCTCTATCCTTGAACTGAACTTCTTAGTTTTAGCTCATCAGGCTAGTGCTGAATTTTAAATGAAACTCTTAATTGTCCATTTTCTCATTCCACCCAAAAGCGGAAGGAAAAACTCATCAGTATTAATAATCAAAACCTACACAAAGAGGAAGTTTAATACATATATATGAATTGTGCCCTTGTAGACAAGGTTGCTGCTATCAGTTGCTCCCTGGCAATGAATAACGAATTAACCTTCTGATCGTCATCAGCTATGATTTTACTCTGCGTATGTCATGAATTCTGTTCCCAAAGTCAGTAGGGACCTGATCCTGCAAACATTTTGGAGCACTTTAAGTTTTGACCCTAAAAATATATTACTTAACCCCTATGATTCCATCTTATTTGAGAATACCTTTAATGGAGTAGCTTTAGAGAATCGGCAAATGTGGGTGTTTGGGGTATTAGTGTGTATGTTTGAAAAAAATATCTATGTTAATATATTTCTCAAGTGTAAATATTGAAGTTAAGGAAAAATGTAAAAAATTCTTAGATAGAAATGCAAACAAAAATACTAGTCCTCATCTTTGTTAATGCATCCTTTTCACCACAGGTTTTATAGTAACAAACCCCTGCATCTTATTAATTTAAAATCATGTCTCCTTTTTGACATTTAGCAAAAAAACCCACCCCAAAATGTCTTCTGGGGGCTCAAACTTAGAAACCGTATTTTTACATAGGCTTAGAAAAGCAACATCTACAAACATTCCGAAGAAAAAAGGTTAATAAGTAAATTCTCCATTTTTGCTTTGCTTCCACAAGCCTTACCACCATGTATACACAGAAGTGCATACACACATGTGTGTGCACACGCGCGCGCACACACACACACACAGAGTTTAAGGACTGACTGGCAGCTGAAAGCTGCCGTTCCATACAAGCAACATTACAATAAAACCTATGGAAAAGAAGACTGCAAGTGAAGTAGAGCTTTGGGCTTAGAAAGGCATTTTAAAATATTTTCCATTCAGCTATTAATATTGTATTAAAAAATAATAGTTTTAGCTCGAATTCCCATGTTTCAAAGCTCACACAGCTCTAACACTGAGGTTATCTTGTTTGGCATGAGAACAGCTCATGTCTACATTAAAGCTGGAAGCTTAGAAGTGACATAAACAGGCCTTTTTCTATAAAGATAAAAGGCTAAGCTTTAAAGAATTTTATATTTATAGATAAACGTTTCCATAGTAATCATTACAGTGAAACTTGCTGGTGTCAGCAATCCTTTGCATACAGAAATGGCTTATATTCAAATTAGCAGGAATCACAGAATCAGATCCCAGCTGCCACCTGAAAGAAGGGCTTACAGGAAAAGTGTGAACGGGGGTCCCTGGGGCGGGCAACTGCCCTTATTGTGATCACCTATCTGCTCCTTTCTGCCCTACGTGCCGATACATAAAACAGGAGATACGTTGTAGGAGGCAACTTTGCAGCGCATGAAGACAATTTAGGCGACCCAAGTGTCTTTTTCCATCCCTAATTTTTAAGCTTCAGTGGCATAAATACAGACACATTAAAAAGCATAAGACAGGCAACAAGAAGAAAAGCTGGGTCAGATGACAGCGGTATGGTTTTCCCCTCACCTTTTCCCTGCAACCTGGATTCTTTTACAAAACCGTACAAATTCAATCCCTGCTTTGCTACTTATTGATGCCCAATTTCTTGCTACTTAGGGTGAAATCTCTTTCCCATAGCCCCCAGTGAAGCAACATTTCCCCCCTAATGCTCAGCAGAGGCCTATATAAGTGTCGTCCAGCTGATGAGTCTTGCGGGATGAGGACTGTCTTCTTATTGCATCCCCTGCAACAGGCAGACTAGCATTCAAAATGATGGAAGTTATTTAAAGCAACGAGACTACAGTAATCGTGTAAGATAAGACTCTAACTGCATGTTTCTGGAGGTTTCTACAATGCCCTGAAGTCAATTAGGTTTTAATTAAAAAAAAAAAAAAAAAAAAGAGACGTGAAGGCTTTCAGTCTATGAATTTTTAAAGCACCGCTAGTTAATTAAACAAAGGAAGGAAAATATCACACTCCCTTTTTTACAGGTGGCAAGATGAAGGAGAAGAGAGGTGAGGTGACTTACTCAGGGACAGCATGGTAAGTCAGTAGTGCCTGGCACAGAACCAAGCCTCCTCACTCTGAGATTACATCCTACTCACTCCTTGAAGTCCTGAAGAAGGGAAAAGAAAAATAGCTAAGAGAGCTGTTCAGCTTTGAAATGAGAATGCTGTGTGTGTGAGCCCACAGGCGTATGAACATATGCCATGAGAGAGATGCAAGTAATACTCCCTGATCAGCAATAATAAAAACCTCCCTCCTCCACCTTTTTTCTTTTCTCTTTTTTTCTTTCCTTTCCTTTCTTTTTTTTTTTTTTTAAGGCAAACCAGGGAGGGGGATAAGTCTGAGTGGTTTGCAATTAATATACAAATGTTTCCATTGTAATCGGCGCGCTAATACCTGTCACTGTCAGCACCTCTTTCCAGAGAGGGCTCGCTGGCTGTTTCTCTTGGCGCACGGTGCTCTGACGCTCACAAGAGATTACTTTCATAAGGTGCTCCGTACGCACATTCAATACCCATTTTGCCCAGGTTTTTACGGTATCTTTGGAGACGTATATCCCGTTTGGCTCCCGCAAAGCTACCGAAGTCTGCGACTCAGCTGGCAGAAAAGTAGCCTCCAATAAATAATGAAACTCTTTTGGACGGGGAGATGTTTGCGTTAACACCTAGCAGAAGGGAGGGAAGGGGGCCGGGAAGAGTGGCTGCACTTCAAAGAGGTTGCCCCTGGCAGATGCGGGCGCCCCGCAGCCAGCCGGTCCTGCCTGCGGTTGGCAAGCTCCGCTGGAGCGATGGCTGCCTTGGCTGCGAGGGGCTCCGAGGAGCTCGGCAGAAGGGCTCGTGCCTGGCCCTGGTTCTCAGGTGCTGTCACGGAGCATTAGAGCCCGTGGTAAGTAGAGAACAAGATGGGAGATGTTAAAAGAAAGTGGAGGGCCTGTGCTCCGCTGACCGGCGCTTGCGCAGGTTTGATGCAGCAATAGCCCCCCCCCGCCGTCTCTTTGCTTCAGGAAAATACTCTTATTTGAATTGCTTCTTTAAAAAATACCGTGTCCCGTGTGTTGTGCTACACTGGCTCCCTCACTTGCAAGACTCTCTTTCAAAACAGTTATGTTCAAATCTATTTTGGTACACAGGTTCCTTGTGATACAGCCTAGATTTTTATCCTAGTCAGAAGCGTCTCAGTGGAGATCTGCATAGCAGGCTGCCCCCGTCCAAATACCGATTTTTCCTACGAGATGTTCAGCAGCAAACCTGAAGCATTTCTTCTCCCCTCTCCTCTTCATCTCCCTTGTGTAACTGAGGATCAAAACACCACAGAGGCAAGGTAGTATCGCAGTACAATTGCAGCCCTTACAAATTATTCGACCGGAGCCAAGGTCTAGGGAAGTCAGTTGGCTTTGGTTCAAACCCTACCACTGGACAGCAACGCTAATTATATTTTTTGCATTTCCGCAACACATGCCATCCCAGCATGCTATGTTTTACAGGCATCAGTTAAGACCCACAGGTTTCTGATGAGGAAGAAAACCAGCCATCTTACAGAAGAGCAATACACTCTAAGGCAGATCCTTTGCTGTGTGCTGATCGGGAGACCATAAAGAGAAATCCGGGAATTCTCAGTCCTTGCTGCACCTCTACTCTCAGTGGCCACCTATTATGCAAACCTACAGTGGATATCAAAGCAGTTCTCTCTGAAGCCATTCCCCCCACAACACACACGCGCTGGGAAGTACCCGCCTTCCTGGCTGTATCTATGGGTATATTGTCTGTGCGCACCAACAGCTTCCAAATTCATACCGCTGATGCAACTGCACACCACCTCTCTGAGTATATGCGCATACACTCGTAATTTTAAAAATTAGGTCTCCGTTTGCCAGACATTATTTATCACACAGTAGGGTCTGATAGACCACCGGTTCCTCTCAATTGCTCTGAGCAGGAAATAAATGCAATTACTTGGCCTGTCTGTTGGCAAATTGTGATTTTTGCATTGTTGTAGCAGTTCTTCACGTGTCTGTGCACACGTGTGTGTCAGAGGGACGTAACTTTGGAGAAGAGCAGGCACTGTAGTTAAATACCCTGCGATTCCACTCTAATCTCTTGTTACTATGAGTTTTATGAAATAAATTCTGCACTGAAATTTTCCGCGTGTGGTCTCAATGGAAGGTAACATATTACAGAAAGTTTGAGAGAAAGTCTGCTTAGACATTTTATGTTACGAGAGTAGGATGGAAAACACTTTTGCTGTAAGTTTCAAATGTCATTTTTTTAAAAAATGGCCAAAATTAGACGCTTCAAACACAGTTTCCTTCAGGTTTTATAGCCTCTGTTGAAAAAACAAAGTCTGAGGCAAATTGGCCAAGGGTTTTTGAATGACCACATTTGCAGATGCCGATTATAAAAAAACTATGCCATCCACATTCCAGAATATTTCAGGACTCTCAGACAACATTGCAAGGGAGTTATATGGACTTATTTCACCACTGTTTTTTGATGGAGCAATGCATAATTAGGGACAGGATAACGAAACGCTCGACTGCTCTGAAATGCCATCTTAAATTGTTTGAGTAAGAGGTGAGCCAATATATAACTTCACACAGCACTTCATAGTGGCAGAAATGCCAAGAGTATCCCACTCAAATATAGGGAAAGATGCAATTCCCCCTTATGTTCTTTCTATTTCTTGATTTTTCCAGCTCTTTTTTTTTCCTCCCCATGAATTGCCTGTCGCCCCCACCATCCTCCTTCACCTTCCCACACAGATCCTTTTTTGTAAGTAACTGTGGAACGTTCCAGCTACGCTGTGAGTTAATGCAGTGCGATAGAGGGAGAGGCAACATCAGGGAGTCAGAGATTTGAAAAGTTAAGGGGCTGAGTCTCTGGCTTCGGTTCAATCGATAATCGCTGTGCATCTGGCCCCATGTTTCTCCTGCACAATTAACTCAGCCACGTTGCGCATACCTTTTCTTTTACATCAATTTGTGGAAAGTAAATTTACTGTTTGCAACACCGAGTCCTGATCATGCAGGATGGTGAAAAAAGGTCTCACTGATGCCAGTAGAGACAAAGAGAGATTCGGTACAATGGGCCCAAATAGACCCTGGGCTACAAAGGTTTAATTTGCAATGCACCTCAAGATCAGCTAACAGTTGCAATAGGAGCCTTTTTTCCCCTCCTATGGCAACTTCGGGCCCTGCTGGGAAGAAAATGCCCATAGCCAGTGAGGGTGAAAACTAGGCAAATAATAACAAAATGAAAAGTGCAGGATGAGTGGGGCTGGGCTGCTTTGTTTGTTGTTGTTTTGAAAAGCCAATTAATCAGACAAGGGTCAGGCACTGCCTGCATACCAGGATAACTACCTCAGTAGTTTGCGTAACTGTGGAGTAATTTCAGCTGCAAAATGAGTAGTTTTCTCCCACTCCAGAAATGACCACAACCCTTACAGAAGGCACAAGTGCTTTGGTGTGGAGGTGCTTTATGTTGCTCCAGGTGATGCCCCCATTGACCCAGAGCAGGCTAAAGCAGCATAGATAGTGTTGGAAGTGCTTGAGGCACGGGCTTTTCATGCCCACCTTCCACTTTTCTTTATATCACTAATCTAAATGCCAGCCGCTCTAAACTCTTACCAGTGCTAAAATTAAAGCAGTACAACTACTTGCACCCAGGATAACCTGATCAAGTTTCAAAATACATCAAATTCTCAAAATGTTTCCCTGCCAGCTCCAATTCCCACTCCACGCCACAAAACTGAGCCAGTGGGAAGTCAGCAAGGCTTACTGAGCTCCTCCCCACCTGGGGCACAGTGCTGGGTTTGGCTGGGATAGACTCGATTTTCTTCACAGTAGCTAGTACACAGCTATGATTTGGATTTGTGCTGGAAACTGCGTTGATAACATCGGGATGTTTTTGTTATATAGAGATGTTTTTGTTATTGCTGAGCAGTGCTTACACAGAGCCAAGGCCTTTTCTGCTTCTCACACCACCCCACCAGCAAAAAGGCTGGGGGTGCACAAGGAGTTTAGACGGGAAACAGCTGGACAGCTGACCCCAAGTGACCAAAGGAATGTTCCATACCATATGACATCATGCTCAGCATATAAAGCTGAGGGGAGGAGGAGTAGGCAGGGGGCGACGTTGGTAGCAATGGTGTTTGTCTTCCCAAGTAACGGTTACGTGTGATGGAGCCCTGCTTTCCTGGAGATGGCTGAACACCTGCCTGCCCATGGGAAGTGGTGAATGAATTCTTGATTTTGCTTTGGCTGCATGTGCAGCTTTTGCTTTACTTATTAAACTATCTTTGTCTCAACCCACAAGTTTTCTCATTTTTAATCTTCCAATTCTCTCCCCCCATCCCAACTGGGGGGGAGTGAGTGAGCGGCTGTGTGGGGCTTAGCTGTCGGCTGGGGTTAAACCACGACAGGTAGCTTCCCTCTCTCTCACTTTAATGTGAGCCAAGCGCAGCGGCAGCGCTAGGTTGCCTACAGCCCTTCTGTGAGGCTGAGTGCCCCTAAGCCGTAAGACCAAGTGCGGTGCGTGCTAGTGAAGCCACCCTTTTCCAGCACAGCCTGCCATCAGCCTCATCCCACTGTTCACGAGAGCTCTGCAGTCCCTGAGCTGCCAAGGCTTGGTTCACTCACCATGCTGTAGGACAAAAGGTTGGTTAAGGATATTTAGGCTTTTTTGGTTTCATTATCCCTTCACAGCACCAAGAGTGAGTGGGGGAGCTTCGGTAGGTTGACATTTATAGCATGCTAAATTGCATATCCAGCATTAACTGCAACAGCTGATCATGGTGATCCATGATGGTATCTCTACATTCTCTTCTTCTCTATCAACCCAAGGTGAAAATCTATATAAAGCTTTGCAAGTATAATCCAAAAGGAAGCTGAAGGAGATTTCCCAATTCTAGCTTGAAGTACTAAAAAAAAAAAAAAAAACACGTACACACATACATACAACTTGGGTCTCACTTTCCCTTATTTGTTCCCTCCTTTGCCTTTCCCTACATCAATTCTACCACAAAGGCAAAGGTACTGTTCACCTGACTTCCCACGTTACCATGAGATTGCCAGTAAACCAGAGTTAGACGTCATCTGGTATCCATCTCAACAAATATTCTAATGGCCTTTTGTCTCAGTTTGTTCCTCATTAAATGTTCCTGTACACATTGCAAAATCATGTAGAGAAGGATGGAGCAAAGGAAAACAAGCAGTGAAGTTTTTGACTAAAGTGATCCTTGCTGACCAAACCAAAAACATTTTTCCCTCTAATTTGACATTCCATTTTTCCTCTAATTTTATTCTACCTGAATGAACCCTTCCTTCATTTGGTTGAGATAATTATTTTTAAAATTATGAATGTAAGTAAAATTTAAGACAACAAAGCAAATCACTTCAAATAAAAATGTCAAAACATTTCTTTTTGAAATTCAAATTTTATTTTTTTTTTTGACAGATTTGTGAATTTGTTTCTTCTGGAGCTAAATATACAGAGCTGGTAAGAAGTTTCACTGCAAAAATTCTGCCTAGCTCTGAAGAGAAGTGTTTTTGTGTGTGCCTGCATTTTTGCATGGAAAGAGGGCCCATTTAGCAAGCTAGGACAATGCTCAGAGCTGCCAGTGCTGCCCCTCCTGATTGCCAATGTCGGCTACTGTCAGCTGCCTGCCTGGAATAATTTTGCTGTGGATCATATAATCTCCTAGCGTCATTGCCAGGATCCCCAAGGCTGTGTGTGTGTGTGTGTGTGTGTGTGTGTGTGTGTGTGTGTGTGTCTAGAGCTCAGTGCAAGCATGAAATATTGTTCATACTCAGTTTGCACCAGTCAGTAGCAGCAATGTTCATGCAGAAGAAGAAAAAAGTTTATGGACTTGAGTAATAGTCTAACAAATCCCCATTAGATTCTTTTCCCTCCCTCCTCAAATAAATGAAACCAAACCAAAACTGATGTTGATCACCATGTGTTCAGGGTCATGGGCCACTTTCTCAGCTGGAGCGCAGCAGAGCTCTCCTGGCTCTCAGTCCAATGATGCTGATTTATACACGTGGGGCACATGGCCCACAGTTCATGTTACACATCCACAATCCCATATAGATTTAGCTTTGCTTTTTAAAGCCTACAGAAATCCACAAATTCACACCTTTTAGCATTATTCACTTTGAACTTGTCAGTTTTTCTGCAGTAATCGATTAACAGTTGTTTTCAAGTTAGGGTTTATCTCTTGTTGGCGGGTATACATATGACACATGGTTACACCTACAAGAATACATTAAAAGTTGTTTGAGCAACTTGGAACTACAAAGGCAAACTAGTGCCTTGCAGTTGCTCTAATCTTTGATGTCAACAGGAGACTGCATTTACCGAAATCAAGCAAGAGTTCTGTTTTCTGCAATTAAAGCAATCCAGGTTAAACTTTTAAAGAAGGCGAGTCAATGAAAGCAACTTTGACATTCTCTTTTGAAAAGTTCAGAAATATTAACAGAGTGCCATGCATAAAACTTTTACCTGTATATCTCCCCCTTGATTAACTTCTTTTTCTGAGAGAGAGAATGCTGTTTCTTATATAGCATCCAGTTGAACAACGGAGAAACAGAGCCTGAACTGTGTGCTCTGGGCACCAGAATCTGATGCAACTCACTTTCATCTCGGTGTAGCTTATCTGGTAGGCAGACCCAACGGAGGCATGAATTCCTAAGGATAAGTTATATTACACAGCATGTGACTGGATTCAGCCAACTCACCAGTGATGTATTTGCCTTCTCTTCCAGAGTTTTACTTGCTTTTAAACAGAAACCTTCCCAAATGGAATTATAGGCTGTCAGTGTAATCTTTACCATAGTTAGACATGATGCAAAAAAAAAGGATACAAATATGCAAGTTACAGCCCCACAGTCCAGCCTGCATGTCAAACTAGACAAATGTGATTGTATTCACACAAATATACACGTACATAAACCACACATGGGCTGAGTGAGCTTATCTTTAATGACACAGGAAAACAGAATTCAATTCCCAGCCTTGCTACAGAATTCTTCTGTGACTTGAGGTAACACGTGTAATATCTTAGTTTCTCATTCACTTATGGAGACAAAACAGTCCTTTGGGGGCAAGGGCTGTCTTCACTGCATGCTTGTGCATTGCCTAATGAAATAACTCTGATGTGAGTTGGAATTTTGTCATGTCACAAGTAAGTTATTGATAGTTCTTTTTTTTTTAAATGCCAAAAATGGATCACAATGAGGGCAGTGTTGGGCAAATACTATATTAAGCAGCAACACGTTTCTAGTTTCATTTTCTCCTGTTGTAATAAATACTGCAAACACTTGTCTTACAGTACTAGTTCAAAGCATTCCAGGTTGCAGTGAGCTACTTTTCTGTTTGGGGGATATCAGTATAATATACGCTGGTGTTTTATAAGGGCTTTCTTCAGACATGCAGAAATTTGAGACAGAATTCATCAACACCTTTCCTCCAACTGCCAACGCAGAGCCGTGGCTGGGAGATGTGAAATATTCTGTAGCAGCTATAGAACTGAGGACCTAACTGGGGAAAGCAATCAAAACTGTGTAGCGGTGCGCAGACTATAAAGCCCATGCCCAATTTGCATCAGCCAGCGTTCGTCTAGGTTACATTTGAGTCAAGTGGTGTTATTTTAATATTTCTTCTGGAAAGGTAGCAACTTCATTAAATTTGACACTGCATATTATCCACCATCACTCTCGTCATCCTCCTCTAGGATACACCCACATCCCCATGCTACAGAAAGCTGCAGAGCCAAAGACCCTCGTTACCCATTAACTACCGAGAAGAGACCAAGCACTACTTTCCAAGCTCTGTGTCACGATTATTTACCACACAGACCTCTGCTTTTAAATATGTGTTTTAATTTCCTATAATCCCAGCTCCTACCATGATTATGTGGAATTCCATTTATTCTATTTGTTCTATTTTAAAAGGGATGAAGTCATCTGTGCTGGAAACTATGACCTGATTGAAAGTACTGAAATGCTGCAATGTCTCAGACACAGCTCTGGCACATGAAGAAGTATAAATTAAACTCTTCTGCAGACATTTGATCTCTTGCTATGAAAAGGGATATTGTGCTTCCTCTGTTTAACAGTATTCTCTGTCCACTGTGAAAAGAACCCTGTTTGCACTTTTTTTTAAGTGTGGCATTTTTTTCCACTCTAAATAGGATTGCAAATTAGGCTTCGGCATGTATACACACAGAGTCTATATATTACTGACTGCTGTGAACTAAGGGATGCCAATGCCAGATCTCACAGACTCATTAACCAACTGATTCAATCGTTACCAGTGAATCTAATGCTTCTGAGCCCCAGGACTGTATATAGTGCAAGCATTCCACAATTGCAAACCATTTTTGGTCATGAGTAACAGATCAGCAGAAGGCAGCACGTTAATCCAGTCAACTGTCGTTGCTTATAGTTATCTACAAAACTTCCAGTAGTCATGCAAACTCTGCTCCTCTTACCATGAAGTCACCAATTACAGATACCATTTCTTTATTCTAGGGAACTCTCTGTCCCTTGCAAAATCTAATATAGTTCTGTGCAGAGGGGTCGTCTTACTCTAGAATTTTAAGTAAATGTGTATAAAGCCAGGTTCATACAGCATGAGCTGTAATTCAGCACGTTGCGCTGTAAAATAATTCAGCAAAGGTAGCCATTGCATGCTATACGTTTGCTACAGAATCAGCTCAACTTGCCTACTCACCTCTAGAGCTTGGGAAGCTTAAGTGAGAATAGCCATGCTGAAAAATAGTACTTGAGTTGCTGCGGGGTTAGCAACAGATGAGGTGTGTGAACTACAGCAAATTCCCCCCTCTTTTCCACAAACAAGCCAGACAACTCATATTAATAGTTAAGGCGGTTTTTGTGTCAGTAAGATTCACGTTAGGGGCAATACCCTTGTTCAGTGAAAAAAAGGCCTTTAGTGATTTCTGTATCAAATGCTTTCAATTTACAACAATACTGGACAAGATCTTGAAATGCTCAATACTGACCTGCCTTTAATCCTATGAAAATTGAGGGGGAAAAAAAATTTCTCACTGCAGGCAGTGAAAGCAGACTAAAGACAATGGAAATATTTCTTTTTATAAATCTCAATAATAGATTTTTTAAAAATATATAAGCCCTGCAAAAAGCAGCTGTATACTGGTAGCTGAGTTATTTCTGTGCTGTATGTGGCTACCATCAATAGCCTTTTCCAGTGTGGTGTGGACCCGTGGCCATGCAGGGCAGAGCTATGGGCAGCTGGAGACCAGACCTGCTGCAGCATCCCTGGGGCAGCAACTGATGGTGCTGGGGAGTGTAAATGGGGTCCTGGGCCGTGGGTGGAGGGGACAGAGTCTGGACAGGGCCCCTCAAGGCTCTGTCACCAGCACAGTGAAAGGGACAAATAAACTGCCTTTAGTTACAATCTTTTGCAAGGGGCACAATATCCAGTTGTAGGATCTTCTCTTCTAGCTGACGGTGCAAATAACATCTTCAGAGAAAGACATCACCTCTTCTATTTTAATGTTAGAAACGGCTCAGTCCCCTGTCCCTGCCTCAATGCAATTGTACATCTTTAGCTAGCCAAAAGATTTCTGTTGACACTTCTATGTTAGAAGACTGATTTTTTTGCTAGCCATCATTTTTAATAGCGTGCTCTTTCCTTAAAAAGAATCTGAACTTTGTTGAAACAAAAAGGTTTTGACTATTTTAGCCACAAATATTTTGAGGTTACCTCTACTAGTCCCCACTTTTCCCTATGTTTTCTACTGCTAATAGAGTCTTGCAGCAAAAAAACCCCAAACTCTTCACTATATATTGCCTCCTTCTTTCATTTCACAATAATATGATGTTCAGTCATTGCTCTTTGATGTTCCTTTGCGCTGGGATTTTCAAAGGAAATTAGCTTCCAGAATATGATGGCACTCAAGCAGCAGAAACCGCGTGCCTAACTTCTCAGGTCTCACTGAGCATTCAGGCTCAAGCTCCAATACTGAAAAGATATGTGTCATCTGTGACCTAGAGATTGACATCTTTTGTGGCATTTAGCCCTGTCAGAGATAGGTGGTAGTCCGAAAGAAATGAATGTCCACTGGAAAATGGAAAAACTTCAGTATATAACACACATCTCTCTAGTTTTTTTCAATCAAAAGTCCTTATGTCATCTTTGGATGCTTCCGCTTCGATATAAAATAAAAATCACCTAACACAATCAAAATATCATAATACACATTGGCTGTGCAACTTCTGCTTCATATTTGCCGAGTCGTTCCACTAGTCTTCAAACACTATATTTGAGTGCTTTATTCTGAGGTGGTTGCTCTTGTGGAACAGCATTCAGAAATTGTTTGAGTGCGTTCAGCGTGACTGGATTTGTTTTGCTTTGGTAGAAAGAAGCATGTTCAGTAAGTTGAAGCTTTGCAACTAGGCAGTTCCTTAACAAAGAGGAGAGTTAGGATCCGGTCCCTGCTCAGGGACCATATTTACATGTAATAATCGGTCAAGGAAAATGACATTTTCGCTGGCACTCAGAAGGAAGGGGAAACAAATGTACTAACTGGTAAACTGCTAAATAAAAAAAAAAACAAGTCAGTAAGGGTCATCTTAAAAGAAAAGCTCAGGCAGACTTTGCAAGCCCAATCAGAGGGTGAGTGAGCATGTGGCAAGCATCTGACCCCCAGAGCACCCAACTCCAAGGGACCAAACCAGGCTTTCCTCAAAATTGATGTCCAGCTGCTCAGCTGGAAGCACTTCTAACAACACACCTGAGCTGAAGTACTTTAACTTGAAATTTAAATGTAGATAAACAGAAGGTATCACCAGAGCAGTTTCCTATGATCCATATTTCCTTCAAACTAAAATCACAGTCCAGCTTCTGAGGCTGCTTTTCTGTATGTGGCTGGTACAAGAGGCTTCCCCTGAGCACTGCAGAAAAGGAGGAGGAATAATTCACCACTAGCTGAAATACACTCATCTCTTCATTAGGAATATGAACCCTTATGAGCTGTAAATTCCTAATTGAAATTTAACAAATTTAATGAATAGATTTCCTGTTTTTTCCCCAGGGCTCTAACATTCCTACTTGATGAAGACGACTCCTCCCTTTGCTTATACCTTTGCAATTAGCCATCTACTCCTCAAGACAGTTACAGCAGCACTGTGTCAAATCACATTTCTGTTTTCAGTATGAGAGTTTCTCTGAGTGCCCCATTTCTTCCAGTGTCCAGTTTATCTTTGAGAACCCTGTGGATGTTCTCCAAAAAGCAGTTTCCCAATCATTACAGCTACCCCTGGTTACACTATCTTGTCTCACTCCCTGATGCGATGATGCAGCCAGCATCCCAGCTATGTGCCCTTTACTGCTAATGGCTGGGATGCAGGTTGGGAAGTAGTAGGTCCATTTTTGACAGCCATCCATTGTAGTTCATCTGGCATCCTAGACAGGAGACTGCAGAGGCATCACCAGAAGATCTCTAACTCTATAACTCAAATATCTGTGGAGAAGGAGCATGTGTCCTCACAGCTAGGAACACATTCATTTGATTTTTCCTGTAGTCTGCTGCTTTAACACGGTTTTAGCAATCCAGAGCATGGAGCCACAAAAACTTCCCAGAGGTACATTTTTCCTGCTAACTAGGTAGACCATCATGTATCTCTCCATGAGGATGAGGAAAAAGCAACAGCCAAGTCTTCTCACCCAGGATGCTTTGGATTCAGTACTGCTGAAGACTTTATAGCTTCCTGAGCTGGAAAACCATAACAACCTCTCTGAATTTCATCGGTATTCATCCCATATGTTTGACTCCCTCAAACCAGCAAAAGAAGAAATTGCGAAGGTAGATATTTTCTGATCTCTCTAAATCCCATGTTGCGCATGTTGCTTTGCTCCACCTATGTCCACATGAATGACAAAGGGAAGACATTTCTCTAGAAAGGATAATCCCAAGAAAATATGAGCACAAAACCTGCAGTGGGTCAGAATGTCTGGCTTACTATCCTGTCGCCAACTGTGGCCACACTGGGAAAGTGTATAAAAATAGAGCAAGAAAGGGATATTTCTCAAAAATACTCTCTTAGCTCCAACAATTTCTTACTCCGAATCTTCCTGCTCCAGTGAAACCGTGTCCACTCTTCCAAAGCCCCCAATCTGTCTGTCCTCTCTGCACAGTGTAAAGCCAGCACTGAGCCTAACACTTTGGCCCTTCCAGTTCTTAAAGCAATCAAGCGGGACTACACGTAAGCGTGCCCCTACCAAAGTCTTTCCATACACAGCTGGCTTTCCTCCAGCCACACTACTGACTATTAGCACAAGACGCTGAAAGGCAGAGCCCTCCCACCTCCACTGCTGTTTGTAGTTGTTCCTACCATAAGTCATCCTTCAAAAGGAACAAAAGAAATTGCATCAAGAGAAGGTGAAGGATGTTGTGTCCTCCGATTTCCCTCCCTTCTCAGGAATGATGTGGCAATCAGGTTGGCTTTGCCCAGAAATACCAAGAAGTTATTAATAATATTTATTATTCCTCAGTGTTTTTCCACTGTCCCAGCAAAGCTGCTAGTTAGCTGCTCTTGAAAAGTGCATATATAAAAAAACTCATCAAACTAAGAGAAAAATCCTTAGTATCTAATCTGGACATAGAAAAGCACTATACAATTTTCATTAAAATCTACTGTAAACACTTCATTTGTCTTGATATTTGAACTGTGATATCAAAGTTCAAGTTATGCTTATTATGCACTTCTTGACTGGAAAGAGAGAAAGACGACACATGACATTATTTCCTTTCCCTGTTTGGCTCTGATGACCAAGTTTCTGATGCAAAAGGCCCAAAAGAATAAGAAATGAAAATTCACTTTGGTTAAAAATTCACACATCCAAGCCTAGAATTAATTTCCTATGAATGCTTATTAAAATTCAACTCCATGGATGTTCATGAAAAGAGTACAGAGTGGACAAACTCTGGCAGTGTAGATTACAGTTTCAAATGAATATTAGCTGTCCTTGTAACAGCATTCTTTAAACCCTATTTTGCAGTTTTAATCATAAAGGCCTCTGAGAGATGTCTTTAAGTCCAATAGCAAAATTAATCCATTAATTGATGATGGAAAGTATTTACCTTTAGACAAAAATACAATATTCCAACTATTATTATAATGGTTATTATTATTTTCTTTTAAAAATTTGTTGTACCTTTTAGAGGCACTTCAGTAACCATGTTGTTTCAGGATACAAAGGGCTATAGAGAATTGCCCACTCTGAATAGTCCTCTGAATGGGGCCTTTGTTTTGTGTGCTGTTTTGGTAGGAAATGGTTGCTATTTAGGTCTCCAAGAGGGAATATAAAACTATGCTCACCTAATCAAACAGACCAGTAAATACAGCAGTTAATCTGACAACTTCAAATTCCTGAATTGCATTTGGAGAAACAATTTAACACAAACAATCATTTAAAGCCTGCATTAATCATCCACCTTGGGTTACTAAGGTGCATAATTTGTTTTAATTATTGCAAACTCGTGGTTCTAAGTGACATTTCTAACAGTTGGATGTTTTATTAAAACCAAAAGAGGGAAAAGGTACTGTTAATCTTTTACATCAACAGAGTTGTAAAATAAAAGCAGTGTTATTGTATGTATCAGAAGATAGACTTATCATAACTCTATGTCGAAAAAATGGAATACCATTGCTTGTGAACTAAATCTGCTATTGTTCTCCATGGTGGCAAAATGTTCCTTTCTGAGCAACCCTGCATGGTGAACGTGAATCTGGAAGTATGGCTTGTTTTGCTTGAATTATTGACATATCTACAACAGCTTCGTAGTTACCTTGAACAGGTTCAGCGGGCACTTCAGAAACAAAAGGGAGAAAGGGAAAAGCATGTGCAACACAAATTTCCACCTGGCACTTCAGTACAACACAGAATGGCACTTTAAAACAACAACAGAAAAAAGGCTTTCTTATTTGGATATAGTCAAATATAAAGATAAACTATTATATTTATGTCTCATGCCTCTCAGAAGAATAGCAATAGCAACTTTTTGATTGTCTGTCCTTGCAGTGTTACAAGGTAGTTTGGCCAAAGCTGGCTGTGTTTTTAAAGCATTACACAAACTCTTTCTTCCCTCTTTAAAAAAAAAAAAAAAAAAAAAGAAAAATCCTGGCTTTTAAAAGAGCCATTGTCACTTCTGGCTGAATGTTTATTTTACTGTCTCCTGCACAGCAGAGGGCATTCCACCTATAAAGAGCAATTATATAGCACTGGGACAATTTGAATACTCTAATCAATGCTAGTTAAAGCTCAGATAAATAAACTTTTATAGTGCCAGGGCTCCTACCCTCCATGGAAATTATTGTTAATTTATTGAATCAATAATCTTGGAACAATAAATTATAATGCCTTTTGTTTTACTAAACCCATCTTGCAGCATGTTTAAAAAGCACAGCTTTATAAATATTGCAACAGGCTAGGGGGAGATTTCCAACCAAGGCTTTGTGTCTGTCCCATTATGTGAAAGATTAAATTGTAAAAGAAAAAAAAAAAAACAACAAAAAACCCAAAACCAAACACAAAACCCAACAAAAAACTAGAAGGTGCAGAGACACTGAAAAAATAAATCCTTAAATACAGAAACTGCCTGGGTTGTAGCTCAGTCCTTTGTAGGGCAGTATTTTTAATTCCTTCATTACTAGCAATACCTCTATCAATTTATTTTGCATGAAGTGGAAAACACTAGATTTATAAAAACTCAGAAGTTTTAAAATACAAGATCAGAGACTGATCTCCACTACGGCAAAATTTTGCAATAGCTCTGTTAACTTCAGCAGTACAATTCTGGATCTACATCAACGTAACAGCGATCACAGACTTACCCAACAACTGAAAACATATTTTCTTTAGAAGCAATTTCACCCCAATAGATGCCAGTGGAATTAATGTAACCTTTAGATCACATCATTCAGGCTAGTAGATAGCATGTAGATAATATTCACTTCTCCATAAGAGAAGATATTTTTACAATAACCTATTGCAAGGAAACCCACATCTTTAGCTATTAAGATGCTAGAGTAATACAGTTAATTTTATTATGGTCTGGACCATGTGAAAATGTTCCATGCATCTGTAGCTCACTGATTCCAGTTTGTATCGGTTCAGTAAGACAATCAAACACCTCCTTGTGAGGAACTGGCAGTTTCTATTTACCTTTTCCAGATAAAATGAGTTGGAGCGGGGACTGCTGGCTGTTCTAGTGGGAACAGTTTCAGGACAGGAACAGAGATACACAGCAGAGCCTGTTTTTAACTTTGAATAGCTGGTTGTTCTGGGGTAAGGTACAGGCTTATCTGGTGGTAATGAGAAAATTCCCTGAATTTAATGCATCAAAATTTCATCCTGGTTCTTTTTGACTAGTTACTGAAGGTTTCAACACTGGGATACTTATTGATGAGAACCAGACCTTCAGCAAGGTGTAAATTAGCTTAGGTGAGTAGGAATTAATGATTCTACACAGATTTGAAACAGCTGAGCATTTAGCCCAAAGACAGTTAATTCTCTATCCATGCTTAAAAACAAACAAACAAACAAACAAAACCCCCAACTACATGAGTTGCCATCCTGCTTCTGATCTCCTATTTTTGATGAAGGTTTTTGAAGCTGGAGCCACAGTCCCTAGCTTATGTAAGCTTTGCTTATTACACAATGCGCTAAACATAAGTAAAAGTAGGCTGAATCATATGGGGATGCAAACCTGGCCAAAACCCCCAGAAATCTCTGAGGTGGGTGTGAGGAAAATCAGCTGCTGTAATTATGATGGTGGTTGTGGGGGATAAGGGACCAGCCAGATTTGGCAGAGTTTGAAGCAGTACTTTTTGATTTACAGACAGGGAGTGTATTTTGTCTTGTCTTCAGATTGTTAATTTTTAACTCTTGGTGTTTGCAAGGTTGCCAGTGCCCAGACGGGAAGCATCACTTCAAAATTCTGCCTACATCATCAGACAGCATCCATCAACAGATAATTTTACAATTACTCTTTTAGTCACTGGCAGGCTGTGGCCATTTTGTCTTGGTACCTCTAATCGAGTTCACCACTGCTCTTTTTCTGCAGTCTGTCATAAGCCACTAGTATACTGCAGCTTGAAGCTCCATGTCATTGTGCCTTTTTATCCTCATACCATGTGCTTCTCAGTCCTTTTGTTCTGACTTATCTCATCAACACAAAGGAAGAATTTCTATGGGAGACGTCTACCGTGCATCGGACACACCCACCTATCTTTTTTGACAAAGTTGTACACTTAGCCTTAAGAATTGCTTATGGTGCTGAACTTGGCTCGTGAAGTCTGGGACATTTCAGGAATCTTTGGATGAAAGAAACTATGTAATGAAAGCCTTTTTCAGCAGGAGCAGCATCTATTATTTGGGGATTTAAGACTGCACCATTAAAATCCTTGGGAGTTTTGTCATTGATTTAATCAAGAAGAGGAAGCCCATACTTGAAAAGCTACATCCAAAATATAAATATCTATCATTTTTTAATAAAATGTGTAGCACAATGCACACATGCAGTAATATCTGTGGATAAGAATTCACAAGATAAATGGTTGTTCAAAGCTGCTATTCTAAGCTTTCCCTATACTTCACATTAAACTCCTCTACTGTCTCTGCAGCAACTGTATACAATTATCTTCTCTCTAACAGCATCCCTAAAGCAGATGTAATTAGGGATCTTTGGAACCAACATATGCATATCTTAATTACAGAACCAATATGGGATACTATTTGATCCAACATTTGCCAAAAAAAAAAAAAGTCTCATGAACATCTAACTCATCTAACTTAAGACATAGTTATTTTTACGCTAGCTTTGATTAGAATGTACTCAACTGAATTGGTCACTCTATATACGATAATAAATTACCAGGGGAGAGGATGACCATACAGCACCCATCCTAGCAATGCTAGGAGAAGACAGAAGACCAGATTTTTCACCACACTGAACAATCACTTAGAGCAAAGTCAGCGTCTAAATATTACTGGATCAGAGCTGTTCATGTACTTATAGCAATTGTAAGTTGCTAACTAAGATGCAAAGTAAGGGAGAAGCAGACCCCTTAACCTGCATAATTCAATTAACCATTTGAGTTCTTGAGTTTCAAAAATGTTTTCAACAATTTAGTTAGCCTTAATATATTACATGAGAGGAAAAACAAAGAGTTTTTGGGTTGACAAGCACCTGGGTTACCAAGATCCTAAGCTTTTCTCCTGAGTCAAGAAAGTAAAAATAGACATCATAGTGTATTGAAACATTACATACGCTCATGGGATTGGATCAATATTTATGAGCAAAGCAAAATATAGAGAATACTGGATGTGTAACTACTTACTGCTTACAGCATCTGCATATTTTTTCCTTGAGCTGTCATCGACGACTTCTCTGGAACTCTTTATGCAGCCTATATTTTCTGTAGAGGAAAGGACATCTTCATTCTCTGGGCTAACACCTGCAGAAAAAGAAACAGGAAGCAGAAATTCTTGGTTTTCAATCTCCAGTCTGAGACTAATGTCCTCATTCTCCATTTCTCCCTGTGAAATTACGAAATACTAAAACTTAGTTTCCTCAACAGGTGGTGTTTGTAAGCTTTATAATTCCATATTGATCATATACTTCATAAATGCCTTGCAAATTAGGCCATTTTTACAAATCAAGTGGGCTTCTGCACAATAGTTATTTTCAATAGGAGTGAGTGAACAATAATACCCCCCGTTAATTCTTTCTTAGAATAAATGAAGACTTTACAACTGATACTCCCCATCTCCATATTTGTTTTTCAGTTCAAACTCTTTACCTTGTACTTATCATATTTCATAACTTCTTTAATATAGATAGTTTTGTAACAGCTTTGCTTTCTTCAGATTTTTAATGTCAGTTGTTACAGATGACCTGTGCCTCCCTAGGGACACTGAATATCACGTATTTATCTTTAGTAGTAGAAAGATCAATCCTTTTGGATATTTAAGTGTGAAGACCAAGGGTTGCACTAGAATAAAGTTCACTAGTTGATATGATACAGGTATTGGTGTATTTCTTTCAGCCTGCTTTAGTTTAACAGCTGGCTGTGGAGGACGAAGGACAAGTAGACAGCTTCAGAGAAAAAACAGTGAGTGCTCTGGGTGGAACTGAATCTATCTTGATTTCTTGGCTCAGGCAAGTTATACTGCCAATTTTGCCAGTCCTGAAGTCCAGATGATCAACTGACCAAGACTAGTTTTTCAATTTCTTTGCATCTGAAGAGGAGCAATTGCTTGATAATTTTCCATGAAGAAAGGACCGATGCTCAAAGATCCCCTCTCTCATTCACGTGGTCAAGCTCAGGTAACCTGTGCCAAGCTTTTCTTCCTTTAATATACCATTTGATTAATTATATGGATTTTGTTAGGTTTTTTACTAGCTGGATTAAGCAAAGTTTTTTCTTCTGGAAATTGCATGAGTTCACTTGGACTATTGCTACCCACATTCTACCAGGGCCCTTACTAGGTAAACGGTAAGCATCAAGGTTTGGGACATTTCACCTCAATATCTGTGTCTGGGCAGAAGCAACGGACGTGACAACTATAAAACATAATAAACAAAGTGGATATGACAAGGATAATAAACCAAAGAAATGTATTAAGTCCCAAGATATCTAACACATATATCTGTTGTTAATGGTATTACAGAATAAGAGTAAAGTGTAAAGAATATATTGAAGTTTTTAATATTTATGAAGTTCTCCATAAAGAACAATATTATTTTCCTCATCTACTTTATGCCACTCATACCAGTCAGCACATGACCGAAGAAGCAGATAGGAAGTGACTTGCAAAGGAACTTCCAGAACCACAACTAGGTGTCGGGGACACAAACTTGCATCTGAAATCAAACAACAACAGCAATAGCCCCCACCAACTGCTCCGCATTTTGCATCTCCAAAAGCACATGCAAATCAAAATTAAATACTGCGGCTGATCTCTAAGAGGCGATGGATACACATCCAGCAAGCACATCTCACTGCTCAGATGGCAAGCTGCCGACACGCCTGCATGCTGACTGGCCAAAGCAGAGGAAGACCTGCAGAAGGAGACTATTCAAGGGAAAGGTGATTTCTCCAGTGACAAGGTATAACTGCAGTAACAGCAAGAGCAGTTTGAATGCACTCTAGTTCATTGGCAGTTCTTAATCAAAGCCTCGGGGCTTTATTGAAATAGGAGCATTAAATAATACTAAGCAATAGTGAAGGGCAACCGCGATCACAAATAATTTCCTTCCAACTATGAGGTCAATGCATGTCCCTCAAGTGCCCAACACCTCACACTTGAGTGACATGCTGGGCTTATCTATGCAAATACAGATCATATCCGGCACAGGACTGCATCCAAGTGCTGCCTAGGCATTTTTAATGGGATGACAACAGCAATCCTCTTCTCTTTTTACCACCTTGGTTGGTAGAAGGAATAGCTTGATTGTTTTGGAGATCCATTTTTCTATGGTTTATGTTTGTACAAATATCCTGCACATTTCTCTGATCTGGGGCAGTATAGACATATTTTAAAACTTGTCAGTATCAGCTGAATGAGGAAGGACTTCAGCCCAGAGCAGGTGCTTCGCATTGGACCTGAATGTGACGGGACTGATGTCAAGGGTGCTCCCTAGTCTCTGTCCGTGAGATCCCCATCTTAGGTTGCTCCTTCAATAAAATCTCTCCCTCGGGTGGCTATTTCATAATTCAGGTGTGACGTGGGGGTTCGGCGCGGCTCCAGGACGGTCTGAGGGTCTGGTCGGTCATTCGGATCAGTAAACTGTTTTTTTCTGTTATCACCCATTGTGTATCTCTGTTATCAGTACTGTTGTTGTTTGTTTCCCTCTCCCTTGCTGTCCCCGTAAACTGTCCTTACCGCAACCCTCGAGGCTTTTGCCTTTGTTTGTCCGTTCTCCTTCCCACCCCGCCGGGGAGGGGTGAGTGAGCGGCCGCGTGGTGCTCGGCTGGGCCTAAACCACGTCAAGGTGAAAAGCAGATCCTGTTGAATCACATAAAGGAAGACAGTCTTCAGGTACTTCATCAGTCATTTACTTGTTAGGACTGAGAACTGAGCAGGAAAGTGGGGTAATGCCAGATGTTCCTCTTGTGACTTTTTTCTAAGCAGACAGGTTGAGATATTCTTCACTTTATTTACCAGCCAAAGAAGTTTTTCAGGGTCAGCTCAATTCAAAGAGCAGTATGGATCCCTGGTGCACTGAGATTGTGAAAGCCAGCAAGGGGACAGTGCATGGGCATGTTTTGCAGCTTCCCACTAACACTGTTTCAGCCTGGAGCAGATCTCAGCCATTACTTGTGAAGGGGTGAAGGTTGGGGCGGTGGAGGGAAGGAGCCACTTCCCACAGGGGCCTCCCCCAGGAACCAGAAGGCTTTCTCCCTTCTGGGACGAGGAGATGCTGTGGCACACGTGACCATCCTGAACTGCCTCCCAAGCCCCCACCTGTTCTCTTCATCTCCCAGAGCAGGCAAGGAGCAGATGTACGCTCCTCCTCAGGCTACTCCCAGCCTGCCCAAAACACTGCTATGGCTACACAGAGTAAGCTCTCCCTGGCCAGGCATGCCAAAAAGCCAGAGGTGGGCAGAGCTTCTGGCCATGCAGGAGCACCCAGCACAGCCGAAGGGGCTCCACTGCCTCCTTCCCAGCTGTGCCCTGGCCAAAGGCAGCCCCAACACTAGCCCCAGTTATCCATTTCACCATATCAAAGGTTCCTCTCTAAACCACCAGCCAAGGTCTGGGTTTTTTTTAATACAGCCTTACATTAGGGGAGGAAGGGGAGAGGGCAAAGAAGTAGGAGCTTGTGGTGATATTTCTTGCTTAATATTATTGTGTTAATTCCTTGTTTGTCCAGCAGCTGAATCATCTGTGCCTCCTCTGGGACATGCTCCAGCTGCTGTGAAACCCAGTGGCGAAGGCAGAGCTGATTAACTGTGGGCTCCCCTGCTGCTGAGTTCAGCCAGCAAGCCATGTACGGGCCATTTCCCCAGCAAAATTTGTCTGTTTATTGAAAATCATAGATGGATTTCCTCCTGCTTTCCCTTCCTCCCTCCCTGCCACAAGTAAGGCTCACGTTGCCAGGATGCTCTTTGGTACTAGGGAGAGCAACAGCAGGAGCTGGCTTCTGCCTGTGCGCTGCTATAGGTGCCACAAGAGCATAGGGTGAGGGGTGGAGGAGCTCACACCTCCGGTCTGTGAGGGATATGTTTGAAACTGTCAGGGAAAGAGCCCCAAAGGAGACCTGTTAAAAATCTAGATTTTCTGGGGAGAGGTAGAGCACATAGTCTCAAATGGGTGACCAGTAGACACACACAGAGGTCACAAGCAGCCGGCACTAGGACACACCGAGTCCAGTTGCTAAGTGCAAATGATTGACCAGATTGCTCAGCACTGAAAACCAAAACAAAGCCTTACAGATTGCTGCTTGATGACTCCTACATAGCCTCTCCTTTCCTTCACAGGAGGAAGAAAAACCCCTGCGTGATGCAATGATTTTTCATTTGGCTTCTAGGGCTGTTGGCATAGTAAGTTTCCTTACCAGATGGAGGCTTCACATAGACAACAGTGACCTGGGCTGGTCAAACTGGAGATCAGGGATTGTTCTATTATCGGGCTATTCAAGAGGTCCCTCTTCATTGCTACAGGTAGATCAGAGATTATTCTGAAATCTGATCCATTGACACAATTGACCAAAAGAGGCCTTTGAAATACTCAGTCTGTTGGTTTTTGAGGATGGACTTTCCTGCTGAGGAGAGGCGAGGGGCAGCATCAGATCAGAAAGAGGTTACTGTCAATTTGTGACAGTCATTATTTTCAGCTGCCTCGTCTTTAATCAGACCAAATGTCAGGTCAAGAATGCGGCCAGCCATGTGAGAGGACTCTGCATTCACCAAAGACAGTTTTATAGTTTATTATGGTAAGTAATGCAGAGCCAGGTCAGGGAAACCAGCACCAACATAGATAGCAGTGTTGTAAAGCTGGTTGCAGCGTTTTTTTCCTGAAGGCTGTTTTGGTATTTTTAAAAAATTGTGGTTTTTTCATTTAAAAACATGAGCATTTTTCAAATAGCTGTTTTCCTTTTTAAAGATTCTTCAGGTTTTCAATTTAAAGCAGGTTTTTTTGACTGTTTGATTTCCTCCCTTTTTTTTTATTTTCTTCACATTTTTTTTTTTTCATTTTTGTACTAAAGAAGAAGAATGTAGGGAGAGGCTGGGGGACACTTATTTGTCATTTAAAATTGACAAATCTCTCTTGTTTGTTTGTTTTAAAAAGTGATAAAGAATTACAAAGAAATAAATGTGGGAAAAACATCCAAATTTCAACCAGCTCTACTTCAGAGACACCAATTGAAACAGCATAATAGGAAGCTAGTACAGTCTTTCAAAGCTGACAGAAGTCCCTTTCCAAACTCTAGTATCTTGTTTCTTGATCTGTATAGCAACAATCTACCTTCTTCGCCACAGCTGGATCAAAAAAACCCAATACTATTCAAAGGGGAAAAGGTGAAGAAGTTCTCAATGATGGAAAAAGTTAATGGCTCCTTCCTTTCAGTTACACTGGCTTAGGTATAAACATATTTATTACACTGAGCTATTTAGTTCAATACTAACAAACACTGTAACAAATACACACCCATCCAGGAGCTTCATCTAGTGCACATCTCCTCCACAGCATGGAGCATAGCTCTCGCTTTTTAAGGACAAAATCTAATGGAGACTGGCTGTTGATGCTCAGCCATTTCAGGGCAGTGCAAGCAGGTCGTGTGCACAAGCACAAGATAATGTTAAACATTTCTAAATCTATCCACTGAAGGCAATTGTTTCATACACACACACTAGGCCAATATATTATGACACAATTTGTACATCCAAAATACTTAACAAAAAGAAGTCTCTTTTTAGTATGACAGCAGAGAATAACAGTAACAGCTGCTCTTCAGGTTGGCTGGAAATGCCACGGTAGCCTGTATGAGGAGCCACATCTTTTAGAAACGACCACCAAAACTGAGGAATTGGTATAACATCAGGCCTCAGCATCCAAACCACCATCGCTCAGCTGACGCACAGCAGCTTGTTGATCCAGGATGCCCTGGCTGTGCATCTGAACCGTTGCATTCAAAATTGAATCAAGGTTCAGGCTCTAATTCAAGTGCACTGAAATCACATAGCCAAGCTGAAAATCCAACCCAACAATAACGCTCATGGCATTCATTATGTCCCTAAAGGTGACAATTTGTGAGGCCTGTAACAGGCAAAAAGAAAGGTGAGGTACCTGTCTCAAAAAGCTGTGTCTAGTTTTATGGCAAGACAATAGGAGACCACTGAGAATAAATTACAAAAAAAAAAAAACATGGCTGGAAAAGAGGAATTGGGAACTAGTAATTTCTATTCACATCCTTGGTATGACTTTGTGATTCTTGGACTTCTTAGTTTCTCTGACACACTTCTATGTTTTCCAAAGGGGAACAAAATCTTAAATTGTACAGTTATTTGTTAATGTTTGCAAAGCACTTTTAGCTAGAGGGAAAATCTTGGCTGACACTATGGAAGCACAAAGCAGCCATAATAAAGCCTAGCTGACTGCTCAATATTCCCCTACTGTGACACAGTCTCTGGTGGCTACAGGTAGCTCTTGTTCACACCTTTGGCCCCTGGCATTGACAAAATGCCACCTGAGGAGTTTCTGGAGCATTTCTGGAACATCTGGAACAGCAATTGTATTCAAGCAGTTGGTACAGAGGCCTCTATAACACCTGAGACACAGAACAAGCCACCAACAGCTCCAGACACCCGGCAAGTATAGCAGTGGCATGGCGATGTCTCAGTCCTTAGACACAGGCCGCAAGCAATCAGACAGGGCTGGAGACAAGGCAATAATTTTTAGGTGTTGTAGTCATACAGAGTTCCGTCTCGCAGGGACAGAGGAGTCCAAGTTCATCTCTACTGGATCTGTGGTAGAGATCCTTTGTTTTTTATATGAAAGTAGGGTAAATGTTTTATTCACAAGACCTTTTAATGTTGCTGTGGCCACAGGAAATTGAGAAGTTTAAACGGAGGCCAACAGGAAAAGCAAAGTGTGACATGTTGTATTGCTTATTCAAAGCCAATGAAGATTGGGAACAACAGTTCTATACAAAGGACTGTTTATATCAACCAACGCATAATTTTAAATTTCCTGCATGACTCATTTGTTGGGTATCTTTTTGTCCTGTATCTTTGTCACTCTCCACTGGACTGAAAAACAGAAGCATGATCGTGTTAAAAATATTTTTTTCCTTTTTAAGGAAATTATAATTAATCTAGATCCCTGTAAAGCACCACCGTGGTTCACCACTAGCATGCCAGCCACCAAGAGCTGAAGCTGATTGCTCACACTAAGGAATGGGTTTATGAGTTAACTGGGGCTGTGAAAAATACGGGACTCGCTAGCTCTGGAGAATCACTTTACTGAATACACTTGCCCTGACTTAAAGATGTGACCTTTGGGAACGTTTCACGGTTTTACACACAGAACTGTTGAGCATCCAAAGACACCAAGCAGGCTCTTGCAGGAACGGAGCAAGTTCTGCCTCTCTGAAAACCAGATTCTGCACTGCATCAGCCTCTGTACCCACATAACGCTTGGCTTCTCCCTGGATACTGAGAGCAAACAAAGCAACACCCAGGGGATTTCTGTGATGCCTGTCTGGTGGGGAAGGAACCTCAAGAGAGTACTTCTGACAGGCAAGCAATACACAACGGTCCAGGCAAACCAATCTTTCCCCTTTATCCATAGAGAACAGCTCTACATCAAGGTGCTACATTCACCCCCCAAAAAACCCATAGAGAATTCACGTGCTTAGGCTAATGGCTTTAAAAAAAAAAAAAAATAAAAAATCAGGGTTCTTGCCTGTCAATACAATGAAAATGCATGTTTTTCTTCTTAAACACATTTTAGCTTTTGTGAGCTTGTGTGAAAAGAGCCCATTATTAAGCCTGAGTTATTTAAGCAATATTGGAAATGCCCCTGCCCTTTTGTTAATTTGCTTGGCTTGGTGCACACATGGCATTTGTTTTATATCATGTGTGGAACTTGCTTCTTTAAAAAGTCTGCAGGTCTCAAATTCCTCTGCTTTTGATAGATGTACTGTATGTACTGTTAGGTTTAAAAAAAAAGTTACAGGTGGCTGCTATTTTTCCCAATTCAGTCCACAAAAGCTCCTTTATTAAAAGAAGTCCTTAATGAAAAAGAAAAGTAGAGCTACTGTATGTGAGGTTGCAAAGATCTCTGGTGGAAATATTTGGTGTTTACATTTTGCTGCACTATTTATACTGTGGACACATACTACACTAAAGGCTCTCTTTTCCCTGCATAATAGAAATCCTTGTGACTGAATTCTATATACTTAGTATGGTTTACATTTTTTTATCCAGCCTTACCACATTTTATTCCACCCTGCTTTCTACACGACTTTGTGTGTCTTTAGCAGAGCTGTGTAATAGCAACACCTTCTGGAAGAAGGGAGACACTGGAGAATCATTTCTGCTTCTTGCAGCTTGTTGCACCCACCAGCCAGCGTACATTACTAATAAGGCAGAAGTTCAGAATACTAATTAGGATACATCACTAACTGTACGTGCGTTTATTGCTTCATTTAGCAGTAATTGAAAACTCTGGGGCTGGTTTTTTTTTTTTAATAACTCTTTCAGGGTCCTTTTGTTCAGAGTATTTTTAACAGTTAACATTCACTATTTTAATTACACCGTATTTAGGGGTCTAAGTCCCTGCTCTATACCCCCTTTGTCTGACGATATGCAAAAGCGGAGGAGCGCCCTGCTGCTCAGTGGCAGCAGCCACCTCTTCTCCCCTCGGAACAGCAGGAGCTGCCAGCACGAAGACCAATGTTTCCAAACCCTGCTTGCTGCCTGCGGCAGAGCTCCCCAAGCCACGGAGAGACAACCCAAGTGCAATGGCCTACATTTAACATCAACTCAGTATCTGAAAGTCTCACAATCTTAGATAAGCACCACAGCCTTCCTAGTATCTTCATAAACAAACCTCAGCCACTGAAGAGCCCTTAAGAGCCTTTGACATTGGGGCTTTTAAGTTTTTGCCAAAGAGGACAGCAACCCACAGACCAGGTTGCCTATAAGACAGCTTTGTGAGCACAGGTAGGAAACAGTGGGTTGGTGGCAGAGGGGCTCCTGTCACTGTCTTTAACTTCCTGCTATGGCAATATTTTATTTTGCAAAATACTGGAGAGAAATAGCATAGTAGTAGTAGTAATAATAGTACCTCTAATTAGATCTTTGAACAGAACTGTAACCAATCATTTTCACACCACTGTTACAAGATGAGTACTGCTAGAGGAACAGGGAGAGGGAACTAAAGTCCTTGGTGAAAGCCTCTACTGAGGGACAAGAGGCAAGGAGAGAAGCAGAAGAGCTTCCACATTTAAACCTCTAGGCTACAGCTACACATTTCAAGCATCAAACCCACTATACTTTGCTTTAATGGTGCCAGACTGGTGGCCAGTCACATTCTAAAGCAGCAGGCATTATCCAGGAGGACTGTTAGGTCCTGTAACATTCAGTTGGCTTGGAGGATGCAGGAGCAAGAGTTCAGATGAGCCTGGATGCCTTTCCTCACACACAGAAAGTCACAGTCTGGTTCTTCCTGAGGGGCAACTGGATCAAGGGTCAGACCTGAGAAATTTTGATGATTTTGTAAAGTTAGTACAAGATTTCCATGTCTGCTTTTCAGTTTCAAATGTTCATACAGATGTGTCTCTGAGCAAAATATGCCCGTGTTCTTTGCTTTGACACTATGTTTCTGTGTCTTCCATGCCCTATTCACATCCTTGGTCAGGATTTTGTTTTGTGGGCTACTTCTTTCTGCACACTCTTACTTGTGTTGGCTCCAGCAGTGCCAGCTCCTGCCCACCTGAAAAAGAAGCCTGCATGCAATGCAGCCATCATCCACAAGGCACTTTAAGTTTGCTCACTCTATTGTGCAAAATAATTCTGAGGAGAAGCCTTCAAGAAATGCTGAAAGAGATTTTCCAACATGGAAGAAAATGCCCTTCAAGTTACGTTTAGGTGCGTCTGAGGGGAAAACTGTTTAGGAAAACAAATTTGTGAATGATCTTCATGACATGGTTTACTTTCTGAGGGCTACCGGTACCCACCACTGCCTAACAGCTTGCAATACATAGTCCTCCCTACTAACCACGGCAAACACAGCCTTATCTCCTCACTCCACACTTCTCTAAGTAACACCATGTCTGTATCTTAAAAAGCAGGGATCTCAGACACGACCCTGCATGAGGGCAGGCTGTGCAGCATTAAGAAATCCATGAGGGGGCTGCAGGCAGCTGCTCGGCGTGGCCAGGTGAGGATAGCTAACCAAGCAGTATAGAGAAGGCCATCTGGCACCAGCTGTGCTCTGGCTCCCAGCAGGACAACCTCTCCTCTTATGAATGTAATTTCCACAACATGCATGAGAGTGAAACGCTATTGCAATAAGCTGCCCTGTCCTTTTCTTCACCTATACCTGTCACCTTCAGGATGCTGGGCTATCACACAAAAGAAAAAGCCAGTGCAACGAAAACTGCGAGCACTGAGCCCCACGCTGTGGAGGTGCTCCCTGCTGCTGCCCGAAAACAAGTGCAAAATTCAGTAGGGAAGCCTCTTCCCTCTCCCTTCTGCTTCATGTAAGAAATAACTGTCTGCTCCCCACACCTGTAAGTGCCAAGAGCCATGGGGTGATGAGCCAGCAGGACTGTGAGAAAGCTGCTGAAGCCCTTCTCTCTGGTCCTGCCAGCCCAGCCTCCTTCCAAACGACGCAGCTCAAACGTATCCCCTGTGCTGGGGAATGGGTTAATCCCCGGACGATTTTGACAAACCACCAACTAGACTGAGAATCTCTAGTGGGATTTTCACACGTCTGGCCTGGGATCCTCAATTGCTGATAATGACAGGCATTACCTGACCCAGCCAGCAAGAGGATCGCGATAGCTGTTCTCAAGAATTTGCAAATCGTTCTCCAGTTCCTGGCTCCTTCCCTTTGACTATCTTGGCAGCCTGTTCTGGCAGCCAGACTATCTCACCTAAGACTTCTCCAGCTGGTGAAGCATCTTGGCACTCCTGCCTCTCTATGCCCACACACTTTCATCAACTTCAGCAGTAACCCTTTTAAGTGTTATCTTGCAGGCCTAATTACTTCAAATACATTTTCTAGCTGACGGCATTGGACAGGTGGAAATTTAGCGCCATCTATTGATAGCTAATAAAACACTGCTTTAATAAGAATGTGAAAAAGGCCCTTTCCTGACAAGAGCCTTGGCTGTAGGATTTCTGCAATCCAGCAGAAGCATCCTCACCTCCACCAGAAACTCTTCTGCTTTGATCTGATGGTTAAAGCCTTGCAGTTTTCTAGAAAATACATCTCTAAGTCTGGGGTGTGACCCTAGCAAATTTCCTCAACCTGGAAATACTGTGAGAACCAGCTTTCTTGTACCATTTCTAAAAGGTCTTTAATTAAAGTTTGTCCTGAAGTACTACGGCATTATTCTCTTGCCCTGTCATCCCACTGGTATTGTGGTGACAGTCCTCTACACTACAGTCCATCTACCACAGACAAACTATAAAGTTGGTCTCTTTATTCACAGTTTGTAGGCCAAGCCCTTGGCAACACTGGCTGTACCCCTTTCCTACTGTGAGCAAATGAAGTAAAAGCAGCAAGTAATCTTGATGGCAAGCAGCACCCCATCTGAGCTCAGCTGCAGCCAAGGAAAACCCCAAGCACTTGAGAAGGAGCCTAAGTGGTCAGCGTTTCTGACTGGTGGGGAGAGGACTATGTTTCTGAAGAGACATTAATGAAGCTGAAGGTTATAAGCTTCTCAGAAGTCTTGGGGCCTCTACCTGCATGGGATTAAGTAATTTACAAACACATATCCCTAATAAGAGCAGAACTCCAACAAATCCTATCAAGACACAAGGGCTAGAGAGTTGGGTGTGTTGATTTCCATGGCAGGAGCAAAAGCTGGGTCTTTTCACAGCCCCATCGATAACGTTTGAATACATCTGAAGTGATGTCTGTTAGTTGCGTGACATGTTAGTACCAGATTATAATGCTGTTAATCTCTGTTTCTCACTGTAAGCAGCTACTGATATTGCAATCTTTTTGTCAAAAAGGTAAAGACTGTTTGTGGTGATGACAGTTAAAGTTAGTAGGATAGATGGGTAGACATTTGAAAACACTTCTTAAACCAAAGTTCTGCTATACACAACCTGTAAAGATGAAAAGCATGTTGCCTGACTCTGTGATGTCTCCAATAGATCTGACTGCAAAGATTCCTGAGAAAAGGAGAGGTAAGAGATGACAAAAAAGATGAGCAACACTACTTCAAATTGTCTGCAGCCATAAAGTAGAGACAACTTAAAACTGTCTGAAAAAATACCTGATATAGTGTAAACAGCTGTCTGTGTTTTATTGCAAGCTCCATAATAACTAGTACTTTTTAAGTGCAACGTGCTGTAGACAGGAAAAATTATTTTTAAACATTTTTTAGCACATATGATGGAGAGGAAAGGTAGAATATGTGTATCAAGCAGTTTAAAAACAGGAAAGCCAAGAAAGAGATCCAAATGTTTGGTTTATTTTGCAAAAGATGCTTGGGATTTTTAAGGTTGTCTTGAAGGGTTGTAAGACCTGAATCATGGTTTTGAGTTAAGCTGTACTACTGATCAAAAAAAAAAAACCCAACCAAAAAAACCCCATAAACTGTGCAGTCAGCATGCTAACGACTTCTTGCTTTTTGTAAATCAATATAAAACCTTTTTCCTCACAGAGAAACAAAAGGGTGAACAAGAAATCAAAATGAGAATTCAATAACACAAATTCAGGTGTGTTCTCCTTGAGACTCTACCATTCCCTCAGCTTAATTTCATATAATATCCCAGATAATTTTTCACCGCTGCCCAAAAGTTAGAAAATGAAAATGTTCTCCTATCACGTGTTTAGAGAACAGAGCCTGGTTCACATGGCCCTGATACTGAGCCTGTCCTGACAGCTTTGGGGATAAAAAGAGAGTCAAAGTCAAAGCCAACTCCTTTCCCTGTTTCCCAGGGCCTTACATCAGGAATGGCACCAATCAGGTTGGCCTGCCAGCATTCCCAGGAGCAGGGAAGAGTAAAACTTTATTATGAACCAGACCTGGCCCATCCACTGGCCAGCTCTGATTTAAAGCAATATAAAGGACAAGAGGCAAGACAGACATTCAGCAGGGGAAAATTTGTCCAAATCTATTAGTGACTGCTACTTCTACTCAGCAATCCGCAGCGGTCCTTACAGCCCCCAGAGGGATGAAGACACTGAAGCAGAGGAGAGTCTGCCTGACAGGACACCTACCCACTCACTCAGCTCCGGCACACGGCAGGAGCAGCCAGGGTACCAAGCCACTTGTCCAATCCATCACCTCTGTGGGAGGCAAGCGCAGAGGGTTGAGGAGCAGCAGTGCTGCCCTGTGTCTGCCAAGGGCATCCTCCTACCAGGACTAATGTAACTGAACAGACCAGCATAAAGACTAAGAAGTGAATAGCAGGCTGAAATTCAACCAGCAAAGAATTAAAGATTACTTTACTATGACTCAGTACTACTGGTAACTATCTGAGGCATATTAATGGAAAAGTAGAGAATGTGATGCAAGAAACTAAGCTTGTAAGGTAGCACTGGATGGCAGGGGAAAGGGAGGATTTTTTTTGTCTGGCAATTTGACCTATTTTTTTCCTGTACCAGATTTAAAGCTGGGAAGGTAACTAGAACAAGATCCAATTTCCCAACCTATTGGCAAACTTCTCATATCAGGTAAATAAGTAGTTGTGGGTTAAAGTAAAAATGGTTACCAATTATCTTCTGGAAAAGACAGTACTCAAATCTGCTCCTGTAAATACTGTGGTAGAAGTAGCTATGGGTGAAAGAGGGATATTCTAGTTTAAAACAAATCACAGTACATTACAAAAGCTCTACAAAAGCCTGTTCTAACTCACACAAGCTCCCAGGGCTGTCAAGAAAACACCAAAGACCTGAGTTGCCTGGGATCAGTAAGTTTAAAGGCAATCTGTTCTTCCTGAGCTATGAGAGTCCTGTGAGACTACGACTCCGTTCCAAACTTCTGCTAACAGCAATGCCAACTAGGAGCATGGTGAATTGTGATTTCCCCAGCAGAGCTGTGCCAACCAAAGCCCCAAATGACTCCGTTGTTCTAGCAAAAATGTGCCTAAAAAAAAATGCACCTAAGCGCAAACATAAGAGCACAGTACATCACACTTAGGTTGTAAGCAAGGTGGAGGTTCATTATGTACAGCAGATCCAAAAATCCATTGCTACCTCACAGAGGCTTTACTGTTCTCTTTCACAGTGTTGTGCTTACTCGGAGGAAGCTGTTACAAACTGAAAATATGCAAGGCTTTTTTTTTTTGTGCATGAAAAACAATACTTCTCACATTCCCTACAACTTTCAGAGGAGAGGACAACTGCACATATCCCTCAGTGGACATCTTTCTTCAGGTAGAAAGAAAGATCCAATCATGTATCTCAAGCTAAAAGAATAATTTGCCTGGAAAGTTAAGATTGTGATAAACAACCTAGAGTTGTTCTGCTAGTGGAAATCAGAGGGGTCACAACCTGATTGCTAGAGACAAGGCAGGTTTTAGGCACAAGCTAAATGAAGAAAAGTTAGGGCTCTGTGTTCTATCAGGGAACGAATGTGCCTGCAGTTCAGGCATTCGAAAATCGCATTAACCTGGAAAAGTCAAAGCAGGGACAAGATACGTAATAGATACTGACTGCAGGGGCTCCAGGGCAGACGTCAGCTCTTACTTCTGCAGCGGAGGTCATGGAAGAATCTTTTTGGTACTTCTTTTCTCTTTTTCTTTTAAACCAGCAAAAATAGTTCACTTGTGGGCAGGAAGGAAGAGGCCAAACATGGGTCTTTCTTTCTATGTCTCAGCTACCTTACCTCGTCTTGCACACCCAAAGATTATCTGGTCAGCTAAACAAATGTGGTGCTACACAAAAGAGCCAGAGGGCAGCTGTGCAATAACATTTCTGCAGAGGGGACTCTCCTGCAGGTACAGCGAGCAGAGCCAGCCTGACTGCATCCTGCCCTGACCAGGCAAGGGTTTGCAACGCTCAACTCTTTGCTAACACGCACAGGCACCAAAGGGCTCTTGCAGCTATGAACCGCACGTCTAGCCAAGCAGCTTTGGAGCAGAAAGATCTTCATTAAGTCACTGAACTACAACTTGAGTTCATCTTTTCTCTCCTAAGTAGTAACCAACGTGTTGTTTTTCCCCCACAGATGGCTGTGGGGTTTCTTAGTTGTGTGGGCTTGGGTCAAGATCACAAAAATAACCACAGTAAATATTTCAAGTCTCACCTGTGTGGATTCTTATGTTACAAACCAGCATAGAGTAAAAAAGAACTTTGTACTTGCAAAACAGCTGGTCCTCAACTAGGAAAACTGTGTATGCAAAAAAAATATAGCCACTAAACACATAGGCACAGAAACTTGACTTTCTGGTGCAGTTTCCACACTCCTTCCTCTTACAAGTTACCTCCCTCCTCTGAGGTCCAAGTTGTGTTTGATCCCCATGCACAAAGGAGAAGGGCATGAAATTCAGGTGGCCAAGCACTCTTTTGAAAAAAACATAGCACTGTGCCTAGATGCCTGTTGTTGGTACAATTAATTTGCTTTTGAACACTTAATCCCAGAAGATATCACCTGGGATTCAGAGTGGAACATGTAGGCAATGCAAACTCTTCTGAGGTTAGCTGAAAATGAGCTGAGCGTTTATTTGTTCAAATCAGAATCAATACCATAGACTGTCAAGGCCTGGAATTATAGAAGGCTTGGCCATACATAAACTTGATTTTCTTGCATTTAAATGTTACTGTCAGCTGTAGGCAGTGCTCCAGCTTGCAAAGTTTCACTGAAACTGGAAGCAACAGTGAGCTTGGCAGAAATGTGGTTGTAAGGTTTAATTGAAAAAGCAAGCATGCTATTACAAATTAATGTGGAGAAGGCAACTATGGTGGAATCTGTCTTTGGGTCCATATGGCCCTCCATTGCTCATTGATCATACAGCCTGTCATGCATTTATCCTCACAGGAGTTGCTTAGTTTGCTGAGAACTATTACTCCCATTTTACAGCTGGAAAATAGGAGCTAGGAGAGTTACCTGCCTTGCTAAAAAGCACAGAAAGGAATTGATCAAGGTTAACGGCTAATCTTTTCTTCCTTTCCAGATTGCTTATAATTTTTCCCTAATGAAAATCACTTCTGATATGATAAAAGACACTGCTTCTCTTGGTTTCCTCTGCAGTGCGTAATATAAGTTTAAAAATAAATCATTACAAGCCAACACGGTTTTAGCAATTTACTGTAATTGCAGTTTGATTTTCAGTTTTCCTGTAGAAGATATCAAACTTATCATCTTACGACTGAATGAAACAGTAATTGTTAAAATATACTTGGTTGATTACTGATGATCCATGGGTCATAATTTTCTTTTTTTTCCTGCAAAATTACTTTTCATTTTTTAAAATGAAAACCATACATTTTTCTGGCTACCAGCTCAAACACAAAATTATTTTTCCTGACAATATATATTTTATCAGAGGGAAAAAAAAAAATGGTTAAAGCAGGCAAAACAAAGCTACAGCAGATGAATTTTGCCCTGAACTTCATATATGACTTGATGAAAGTCTCACTGGATCAAACATTGTTGGCTCTCCCTCATCCTGCTTAAATCATAGTAACAGATAATAAAGCCTTGTTCATGTTACTGTCTCTTTCCAGGGAAAAGTTGCCACAAAGAAGCTGTGAGGTTTGGCAGAGATATGTACACATTCAGCAAATAAAGTTTGTGTTTAAATATGATCTTATCCTGTAAAATTTGGGGAATTTCCCTTTTGCCAGCCTGAACTTTGGCCTTATTAACGTCTCTTAACTTCTGAGTTCATATCATTTTAGTACTGAAAAAGCTTGCCAATATTACTCTTACGCAAAAATTGGGAAATAGTACAGATGTTGATTTCTTTTGTTGGAATGTGAAATGAAATGTGGAATAAGGAGTTCTCCTTTGTGCTGCTTGGATGTAGCAGCATGTAGACTAACAAACAGAATCCTTCCAAGGGACTCCAAGAGTTAAACAGACACAGAAGGTACAACCAAGTTCTTCAGATTCACCTTAAGAGAGGTAAGGAGTTGCAAGGTAGGAACCCAACAAGACTGATCTTTCAAAACCAGAGCAGCCACCTGACCTAAAAAAAAAAAAATCTGCTAATTGGTTATGGTTTACATGTATAATGCCAGTACCAGTTACAAGGTTTTCATGCACATATTGTTAAATAAGCTTCTGCCAGACTATAGACAGACTATAGTCTGGTTTCCCTGAAGTAAAAAAATAAAATAAAAAATTATGCTTAGCCTCTTTTGGAGATCATACTGCACAAAAAAGAAAGTGCACCAGTATTTGGGATCTCACCAGATCATTTTCACAACAGCAGGCAATTAAATTAGGTAATATTATTTCTTTACCTTGTTTATTTGTTAGAAAGAAGCTCTTATTTCAGGAATATGATGAGACCAAACAGCAAAAGGCAGGTTCCTCACTCAGGAATCCTCAAACATGCCATGCAAGTAAACCCTACATTCCCAAAACTGTGTTTCTTTGCTCTTTCAGAAAAGCATATGCAACACTGCTTTTCTCTGCTCTCTTCCTTAATAGACACAGATGCTACAAACTCTGCAGTCTGAAAAGTCCTTAGCCCAGCTGTCAACAAATCTAAAAATCTTTGGATTAATGACTCACCTGAGAGCAGCTCTTAACACTTCCCAGCCTAACAGTATCACCAATGGTAGATGAAGATACTAAAACACAGCAAGAGAAATTGCAATTTTTCTTACTACAGCACTGTATCGTGAATAACCAACCCTTGCTGCACCTTCACAGTCTTCATGATGACTTTGCAGGCCTACATAACAGTGTGAAGATTGCTGCCACCTGACAACTAATTAGGCATTTTGATTCTACCAAATACAGGACAGCTGGGGTCTCTCCCCTGCGGTGAGTTACTGACCCTGCCCCTTCAGAGGGAAAACCCTCTGGATAAAACTGATTGGCAGCAGGGATTAGGAAGGACTTCTAACGTTGAATTGAGCTCAGACTCAACTGTTTTTCCCCATGAGCTGTAAAAAGATTCCACCTGCAAAAGGAGGGAAGAGCAAAGGGAATCTATGCTATGAATTATGCTTAGAGGTTGGTATTTGGGGGAGTGCATTTTCAAGACAGGAATATAAGCAGCTGACAAACCACTCAGGTTTTCTGTTCTTTGCATGACACAAGTATGGACATATTTCATGGTGAAGGAAGGGAATGATGTGAAGTTTGTTAGCATTTAGGAGCAAGGTGACTCTTAGCTTATAGGATCTAGAGCAATGGTATGATCAGAAACCCATCCCTAGAGGTAAAAGATACTAGGACAGTAGACTGATCTGTGGCATTTTTCTTAAAATTTTCAAGCACTGAAATTTCCTAAAATGGGAGTATTTTTCACTGTCCTTGTTCTAATTAGTTTTCAGCCATGCCCTTATAATGAAGATACAAAATCTTTGGAAGTTCCTTTCTTTTCCAACCTGGGACCTCACAGTAAAGCAAAATTACAGTCTTTGCTCAGGCACAAGGCTTATATGAGCTAAAGGAAGTGGGGTGGGGAGAAAGAGAGAACCCAGAATTCAGCAATGACTTAGGCAAGGTCTGGTGCATAAAAGCTTAAGAGCCATAACAAAAAGTGGCTAGCACCTGGGAGATACCCAAATCCTGACATTTCATATTGGTGTGACTTCTTAACTGGCTTCAGCTCCTTAAAAACTCTGCCATGGCTAAAAGAGCTAATCCTGCTCTTCCTATGCATGGGGTCTATGTGTATGCTTCCCCCTTTCTGTGGTCAGGCAGCGATCTGGTCACTCTGCAACTGCTCCAGTGCCAACAGTGCCACAAAGGGAAAGTCAGGGATCGAGAAGCTGGAAAGGAGAAGAGTGGAGCCATTGTCTGCCTCATGCTTACAGCATGAAAGTCACCTCAAGTGAGGGTCCAAGCTAATACTAGTTGAATTTGAAGCTTTCACTGGCTCTGCTTGGTGATGAGCTATGTAAACTTCACCTAAAAGGCAGGTGAGTCACAGTCTGTGTTTTCAGCTTAGGTGTGATTTGCTAGATGAATTTCATCCCCGTCAAAATGAGAGTCAGAACAGCCCTGGCTGTTTTACAGGTGATAGTGTTTCTGGTAGTGGCAGCCTCCCAGCATATATTTAATTTGTGTATCTGTAAAGGATGGGTATAAAATCACCTCCCTCACACATCCAAGCCTCAGAAGCACACACTTCTGTATCATGACACAGCTTCAGCTGTGCAGGCTCCATTTAGGCTGGGCCTTTACTTACACCTGTCTTTGGGCAGACCCAGAGGGGGTCTTGAATGCACATTATCAACTGAAGGTGACTGGACTTGTATTGGGGTTGTGTGGCAAGGTTTTCGTAGCCGGGGGACTACAGGGGTGACTTCTGCAAGAAGCTACTAGAAGCTTCCTCTGTATCTGATAGAGCCAATGCCAAGCTGGCTCCAAGATGGACCCACTGCTGGCCAAGGCCAAGCCAATCAGTGACTGTGCCTCTGGGGTAATGTATTTAAGAAGGAAAAAAAAACACCTAGTGGCAGCTTTTGCAGCCAGAGTGAGAAGATGTAAAAAACTTTGCAGACACCAGGGTTAGTGCAGAAGGAGGGGGAGGAGGTGCTCCATGTGCCACAGCAGAGATCCCCCTGCAGCCCACGGTGAAGACTATGGTGAGGCAGGCTGTCCCCCTGCAGCCCATGGAGGATGAGAAGGAGCAGGGATTCCACCTGCAGCCACCTCCCCATGCTGGAGCAGGTGGATGCCCGAAGGAGTCTGTGACCTCACGGTAAGCCTGCACTGGAACAAGCTCCTGTCAGGACTTGGGGAGAGAGGAGCCCGTGCCAGAGCAGGTTTGCTGGCAGGACTTGTGACTTGTGTCCCCATGTGGGACCCCAAGCTGGAGCAGTCTGCTCCCAAAGGACTGTACCCTGTGGAAGGGACCCATGCTGGAGCAGTTGGTGAAGAACTGCAGCCTGTGGAAAGCACCCATGTTGGTGATGTTCATGGAGGATTGTCTCTCATGGGAGGGACCCCATGCTGGAGCAGGGGCAGAGTATGAGGAGTCCTCCCCCTGAGGAGGAAGGAGCGGCAGAGACAACGTGTGATGAACTGACCACAACCCCCATTCCCTGCCCCCTGTGCTGCTGGGGAGAGGAGGTGGAGAATTTGAGAGTGAAGTTGAGCCCAGGACGAAATNAGGAGGTAGAGAATTTGAGAGTGAAGTTGAGCCCAGGACGAAATGAGAGGTGGGGAGAGGTGTTTTAAGATTTAATTTTATTTCTCATTGCTCTACTCTGATTTGATTGGTAATAAAATAGATGATTTTTTTCTAAGTTCAGCCTGTTTTGCCCATGATGGTAACTGGCGAGTGATTTCTCCCCCTGTCCTTATCTTGACCCACGAGCCTTTTCTTATGTTTTCCTTCCCCTGCCCAGCTGAGGAGAGCAGTGACAGAGCAGCTGTGGTGGGCACCAGGCCTCCAGCCAGGGTCAACCCACCACAGGCCTACTCGCCAAGCATTTACAAACTGCCTGCTTCGTAGATGTTACCACATATCAAATAAGTATTGAATTTATCAGCCTTTTGTTTGAAAGGCATATGTTTTGTAGACTATGAATAGGCATGTATGCCTTCGACATGTAATTGTTATCTCACCCAATAATTTTAAATATTTCATTATTATTATAATACGTAGAGTGCCTAAAATTAAGCTGTAGGTACATTTTACACAATCTAGTTAGACCTGACCCATTTTAAACATTTGTTTTTCTGCTTATCCTTTAAAGGTATTTATCTCTCACATACTGAGTTTGGTTAGAATATTTTAATATGAACTTTCTTTACCTCACTCTAAAAAAATATTAGCCCATACTGCCTACAAAGTAAAAGATAAATGCCTATACATCACTAAGTCCGTAAGTTAACCAAACTTGAACCTTTAAAAAGAGTTATTCTATGAGCAAAATGGGAAAAAAAAAGTTAGAAAACAAATGTTGTTCTGAAATCACTTCAGAAGAACATAATTTCTTAGAACAACCCACAAAAACTTATGTAAATTAAGATAAACAGTTGTATCATAACTTGACATTGGCAATACTTCAATTTAGTATCTTAAATTTGTACAGATACAATATAATACCACCTGCAGGTTAAGCAGGACAAACATTTTCTTACCTGGCATTAAAAATCATCCCTTGGAAGAGAGGGAAGTAGACACAGTCCACACTTTCATATTTGCTTTTATAAATAAGTTCCTCTTTGGAGAAGCATCCAGAACAACCAAGGTGCTATCACAGAAAACTTTGGTGCTCTTGGCAACAGGGTAATTCTTTAGCAGCTCTGTTAAAATCACCACTGTGATGCCACAGTATCAGAACACTGAGCAAAAGGAAAGAAGAAAAACTGAAACTCAACACTTTTGTTGATATACCCTCAAAGCTAATTCTAATATTGACTGCCTATATTGGAATCCCCAACTTTTTTCCTTGCCCTGTTTTTATGTACAGAATGCAGGGTTTTTTCCTTCTGCTTTCTCCCCCACTGTAATATTTTAAAATACTTTTTGTCACATCAACTTTACAAGATTACGTATACCAGATCAGAGTCCTCAGAATTGATATTCTCCATCCCCAAGAACACAGTGCTGGTGGTGGTACTGCAACAAATGCTTTATTGAACAGAACTATTGCCAACTTCTGAGATCTTTCAAAAGGGAGGAAAAAAGAGGTCTTTTAAGTGTTGCTAAAAGGCGTAGGTTTGCCTTTGTCTGAAGCCCAGTCAACACCTCAAATGATTACTACTTTGGGATAAGCAAGTTTTGAAAGCTTAGTAAAGCTCAAGCTAGAGTTACCGTTAAGAAAGATTTCCTTAGGATCAAAGTGGAGAGGCCAAAATATAGGAATAAAGCCTGATTCTGACATGTTAGGCTTATTCTCCTAGCAGTAATTAACAACTGTTAGTACTTACCTGTCCTCAGATTCTTTACAGCGTCCTGTGTCCATGCCAGCTTTCTCCAAAGTCACTGAGGACCCAACCAGATGGAAAAATTTACCCTGATGAGTACTTTACCACAGCATGGATCAGTACTACCTTTAATCACAGTATTCCCTGCACTGAAAAGGGGGAATACATCAAGTACTTTGGTAAATATAGCTACTACACATGGCAAATGTCAAGATTTTAACGACACTCACTTTTCAGTGCTTTCCATCTTCAAAGGACTTCCCACTGGCTGACATACTTTAGAGAAATGATTATTCAAAACTGCCCTGTGAAGTAAATGCTTAAAGTATAAAGTTGGTTTCTGGCTTTCTTCTCTTCCTTGAGTTCATTGCCCCCAAATGCTTAGAATGGTGGCTGTATTCAGTCACTGCTACGTAGTCCTGGCATGTTAAAAGCTGTTTCATGACAACATGGTTAGCAGGTAGGTGGTTTTGCTGCTTCATTTGTCCAGCATTTTACTGTAAGTGAAACAACTGGCTCAGGGTAGATGCATGTCTGCCATTGTTAAGGCCTCATTCTTCCCTCTGAGTGTCATATCCTTAAGACTTCAGTGGAAGCCAGAAAGCAGAATACGGGCTTTGTGTTGACTATAGAGTTAGTTTATGTCTCACCATTTGCACCTTGCTCTGCTGTTCTTAAATGCCACACTTCATTCAGTGATTCTTTTTTCTTTCAATCCAGCCTTCAAGAATGCATTTCATAACAGCTCCCATCTATGGGATAATTATACTTAGTTAGCTGTACTCAACAATGATGATTTCATAACATGCCACAAACAGGTGCCCATTAAATTCCTTTATTGGAGACAGAAACATTGCATAATTACAGATTTGATGAGGAAAACTGCAAATAGTGTAGACTGTTTCTACTGCCAGCAAAATACAGTTATTACAGGATTTATAGACATACAAATATAAAGTGTTTCTTTCATGCCAGATGGTCTGTACGTAACAATGCCATTAGGAGCGCTTAATTGTGCTTCTACGATTCCTTTAGAGAAGCATGAGGTAGAGTTTCCTGTAGTTTATCCAGTATTTTTTCACACATCTGTCCTTTAATGCTTTTATATGCTCAGATCCTTGTAAAATACCCAGTTAACTTTAACATTTGAGAAAACAGAGACCCTTCAGAGGTGTTTACTTCTCCTTCTTTAAGTTGCTAATTTCCCACTGCTTATATGCTACAATTCCAGTAACTGCTACTGCACCCTTCTAAATGCCTTGAAGGTCAGGGGGAATGGGACATCTGTCTTTCCAAATTTACCGCTTCAAAAGAAATTGTTTGCAAATAGCTTCAGATAAAACTCTTACTCATCTCCATCATGGAAAAGAACCTTTTACGTTCTCTTACTCTCTACTATAGTGGCCAAGCTAGCGTCCAAGCCATCTCTCCAGGAGATGGAGGGAATAGAAGTCAACATCCTCCACTATGGAATAGAGTTAATGATATATTTGTCTCCTACTTGCAGTTCTAATCAACTACTGGGCCATTAGAAAATGAATATAAATTATGGGAACAGAATAGGTTGCTGACCCACAGAAAACAGTTTCTGTTAGATGAGCTAGCGTATTTCCTGTTTGTTTTGATCTAATATTTTACTGCTTCATGACATATAAAAGTGTATTGTAGGTTTCAGTTCAGATACTAGGGCCCAGGTTATGAAAATGTAGGCACAGTTGTAAGTATTTAATCAACTGAATAAGAGCATTCTTAAATAGCAACAGCAATCTACCATCCTGCTAGACATTTGGTATACCTGGGGAGTCTCTGTTTTGGACTGAGTGAGAATGGTTATTACGTTCTTCTGACCTCCTGTCTTGACTGACTTGATGGGTAATTTCACTCTCATTCCTTAGCATGCCCATTCTGGAGACAGAAGACTTTTCACTTTAGTTTTTGCTCTGGCATTTGATGCAAGCACTTAGTACTTACAAAAAAAGCCAAGAGTGCACTAGTAGGGTACAGTACAGAAAAAAAACGTGTTATTTCACTTGAAGAGGTCACAATTCTAGTGGTGACCAAATAATAACGAAGAGGGCATTTGACATACAGGAAGAAGGTGATTACATAAATAATAAAATGTTTGCTTTCTTCTCATAACCTACTGAGACAGGATAGTTTGAGAGAATAGTTCAGTGATACTGTATCAGAATTCTAAAATGAAAAGCAAAATTTTTATAAAAAGGTGCAAAATTTAGAAGATTCTATGTTCATATCTTGATCACTTTGATCATAAAATGAAAGAAAATCTGCTCCTGCAAGATAGTACTGCCTGAGATAACTTCTGAGCTCCTCCACACTTAAATGACTGCTCTAAGCCTGACAGAATCAAGTCCTATAAAGAGTTAGCATTATTAAGAGAACCAGCTCTTAGAAACTTTCCCAACTCTTTCTTAGAAAAAAAAAAAGCACTACACTTATTTTATCTACTATTCCCTGCATACCTCTTTGGTAAAACCCAAAAATGTTCAGTGTCAGAAAACCATTTGGAACACTGTAATTAATTACTTCCACAAAGCTGTGTTCTTTTTTTCTACTTTAATTTTATCCAGCAGATATTGTAAAGACTTTAAAATTCTGTATCAAGGTCTTAAATCCTCCTTAAGGTCTTCCTATAAACATGAAATTTAAGATTCATTTTTTTAAAGCATGGCATAAGAATCCAGGATTGTGGTAAAAATCAGACACAATAAATTAAGTTTTAAGACAAGCAAACAGTATAAATTCATGTTCAGAGAGAGGGATGAGGATCTACCCCTGCTGTTACTAGTGAATTTAAACACCATTATTTTTAGTAAATTTGGGTGTGGCTAACCTTGCTAGTGTGATCAGTAAGATTTATTTCTATGCTACTAATTCCAAAATTTTGTCCGAAATCTAAGGCTTGACTATTCTAATTCAGTATTGTTCCACACCTGCTAAGCCCTAATGTACCTGACTGTTCTAGCTCAAGGTAATGGATAAGTTAGTTTTGCTTATGGATATGGGGATATATTTGCCAGCTGTGCTATAGATGGCACTCAGATTTTGCATAGTTGGGGAAATATCCTGGAATTCCCACTAATAACCATCATGCTTAAAGCAAGGCATGGACAGATGGATTGCTACAACAGTATTTTTCACCAATGCAATACTAGTACTCTCTTTTGCTATTATGACTAAAATTACAAATACTTATTAAGAAGTTACTTAGCTTAAATGATTTCAGATCTATGAATCATTTTTCCAAATCTTGAGGACAGTGACAAAATTGAGTAAAACACAGCTTTTTGACACTTCCCAATTGCTAAATACTGCAGTTCAGAAAATTTGTAATTAAGAGGTCTGTCTCAGTGCTACATGATGAAGTGTACTTCTAGAATAGTTGTAATCTAATGACTCTACACTGAGAGGTACAATACTTCCTTCAAGCATCACTTTTAAAATAAGATAGCACTGTTTGTGAGGTGGAGGTGTATTCTCTTTTCAAGATCTTTCTGTATGCTACTTTATATTTTACTTGTTTACGGGTTCATACAGCAAATCTTGAATATATTTCTTATTCAAATAACATTTTTCTCCTGCATAATCAAGATACTTCCACTCTAAAGCAATCCTTGAAATGCTGGACTTTACCTGACATCTTTCTCTGCTGCTTAAAAAGCTTTCTGGAAAGCTTATTTGATCTATAGTAAAATAACTTTTTATGCAAAAGTTTGGATTAGAGTTGAAAGTGATATAAGTGGTAGTACTACTACTACTCTGCACTTACAAAGAGGTTAGATAACTTGTCCAGGGTCACAAAGTCAGTGGCAATCTGTTCAGGCATTATATGTGCAGGTGGTAAAGTGCAATTCTGATCCCTGAACACCTGCAATATGAACAAAACAGTTTTGTTTTTTTTAATGGTCACTACTGCTAAAAGCAAAAAGAGTCTAAAATTTGCCTAAATGATCACTTTTACATATAAGACTAGGTGAAATCATGACAGGAGGCTGGGAAAAAGGGGTTGCAAGTCTGTATGGAAAGGAGAGAAAGACAGCAAGGAACAGCCCACCTCGGGGCATGCTCAGACATCATTTACACCTGCCCACCTCTCAGTATACGAGCTTGCCACTAGAGCATTAAAACTTACTATCGGTAGTGTGAATCCCATGCAGAGAGAGCAAATGTGCCATAGTCTGGCAGGCTGTGCTACCATGTCTGTATTCTATTTCATAGCAAGACATATCAACACTAAGCAATCTGTTGAGATTATGCAGATTGTTTTGGAGGGGTCATTGAATTCAAGAGAGTTTCCTCTCTAATTAGGTGGCTATTAGGTCGGTCTCAGCTGTTTTTTCTGTCTGCCTCCTTGGAAGACCATGAATTTGACAGACACTTCAAATAACTTGCACTCCAAATGACTCTTTCAAATGTCATGTTTTTTTTTCAAATTACCATTCTTCATGCCTGAGGAAAAATAAGTACAAAATAAGTATGCAGGAGAGGATCAATGATGTCTCTCTGTTGAATTAGGTAAACCCTAAATAAGAGTTTATCTAGAAAGAGGAGGAGTGGAGGACAACTACTTTTTGGCTATAGTTGAACAGGTGTAAACAATGGCTGGGCAGAGAGATCTCTCACTATCTTGTTTCTGTCTTATCAGACTTCCCGTCTCTATCCAAGAAAGATCATATTTGCTTTGCACTGCTACAGACTGAACAGATTATTAAGGTGGAACCTTTATTAGCATTCTCACCAGAGTCTGTTTCTGTAAATTCTCAGCAAATTTGCCCTCATTGTAGTTAAGAATCTAGTTAAGTAATGCCACTTGCTGAAACCATAACTCTTGGCATCAGAACAACTTGTATAAAATGACAGTTTCATGAAAAGTTCTCTCATTTGAAGGACTTCCTTCCTATGCATGAATTATACTCACCAAACTGAAAATTAAGGACATGCTCAATATTGAAAATAATAATCAAAAGAATGAAGGGGAGAAGAAAGAACATACGAAAATTAGAGTTCGTTATTATCATTTTAAAGTACCAGTGTTTGTAAAACATAAGCATGTGAAAGCCTGAATCTCATTTGATCAACCCAATTAAACATTAAATAATTGCAGCCAATTATGCAAATATCACACAACAATATTAATTTGTTGATCTTTTTTGAACAGTCTCAAATTCTGCTAATGTTAGACTATCTTATGTCTTAAATGATCAATTAGCAGAACCATAACTAAGTGATGAAGAATGGATAATTGCCTAGTTATGATGTACCATACTCTTTCTATGTAAATCTGTTGCAATTAAACAAATAGGGCACATGGAGAAAAGATGTGCAGATGTTCTTTTACAATCTATTATTAGCTCAGGGAATACCACAGTTCCTTCCTAAATTTTACAGGCGAAAATAGGGAGAATGCCATACCAAATACTCACTATTATTTACACATATTATTTCTTTCCTTTGGTTAACAGGATAAAAAAGCTGTGGCAGAACGCAGGGTAGGACAGCATGCAACATCAGAAGAATTTTCTGCATTATATTGACCTGTCAGCTTCCTTATTAGGATTTAAACTTTAAAATCTAGAACCTATTCACCTGGATGCCGTTTGGAAACAAACACAACTTTGAGTTGATGCAGCCAGAGTAAAGCAATTAACCAAGATGTTAAAGACAACAGTTAACAGACATCTACTAAATGTTTTCATTCTTCTCTCCTAGAAAAGTCTATGCATTTCCGTGGGTCATTCCAGTTTCAATTCTCATCATTTTGAAGTCTCCATCAGCTCAAAATGTGCAGTAAAAGGAAAGGTGTGTCTCTTGTCAGTGCAGGAAACTGAGCAACCCACAATAAATGAAAACGCCTGGTTTCCTCACATTAAATTACTTGCATCCAATTTAAGAAGAGTTCTACGCAACTTTTGGGTTTACACCACAGTAAAATAATTCTTCTAACTGGTCCTTATTCATTCTGACTAGTGAATAGATTACTGCTGGAGTACTGCTGCCTTCATGGGGATTTTTGATGTATGATACCTGTCAACTCTATCAACATCCTGAGACGTTAAGGTATCATACAACCACTTTGCTGTGCATCTGAAGTTAGATATTTCCACTTTTCCTTTTGCTGCTAAATCTAAGATGAACATAAGGGGATAGATTAGATAGTTCAGTAACAGGAAGCCACATGTGTTTTTTCATGACATAATCTTTATAGAGCTCCATGCCACTAACTGTAGTTAAAGGCACTCTTTAGTTTTGATACTTGTCTCATTGGATAAAACTCTCTACCCCACATTACATCTTGACATATTCCCCATGTTAATTTTTCCACCCATTGAATTAAATAAAAGACTACCAGCAGCTTATAATACATATTAAGATACTGAACAAAGACCAGCACACAATACAGATTCAAATGGTCAAAAAAGCAGACATACAATACTATTGCTACTGTAAGTGAAACAACATTTTGTGCTTGCAGTTGTATTCTAAAGAGAAAACCATCCAACAAATCTTAACAATGGTTACATTGTCAGAGAGAACCTTCAACTGTTCTTCATTAAAAGATCAGATTGGACTGCAGTGAAAGATAGCAGAAGTCATGATTTGAGAGAACAAAGGAAAGTGATGGCTAAGTAGGGGTTATCTTTAAAATCTGACCAAAATTTAACAGGAAAGCCACAAGGCTACTTTTTAGCAGATGTATAAGGCATGGATAGAATCGTAGAATCACAGAATGGTTTGGATTGGAAGGGACCTTAAAGTTCATCTAGTTCCAACCCCCCTGCCATGGGCAGGGACACCCTCCATGAGACCAGGTTGCCCAAAGCCCCATCCGACCTGGCCTTGAACACTTCCAGGGAGGGGGCAGCCACAACTTCTCTGGGCAATCTGTTCTAGTGTCTCACCACTCTCACCATAAAGGATTTCTTCCTTGTATCTAATCTAAATCTACCCTCCTTCAGCTTAAGGCCATTACCCCTTGTCTTATCACTACATGCCCTTGTAAACAGTCCCTCTCTGGGATGGTCTATTAGAAATTATATTTTGCCTTTCTAAACTATGTTAACAAATGCCAGTAACTACAAAGGACTTATAAAGAAAGTATGGCAGAAATACTGTTGGGTCTTAAAAAAAAAAATAAAGTGCTGAATAAGTCCTTTAATACTGGTGCATCTCTACTGCAAACTATGGCAATAAAAGTTTCAGTTTTACTTCTTGTAGGACTCCATTAGTGTAAATAAAGTTCCACCAGTTTTATACTGAAGTAGCACTTTGGAACATTGATACAGAATATGGTGATCCTTTTTGGCAAGAGATATCTTAAAGCTGTTCAACAAAGCTGTGTGCAAAAAGGGAAAGCTAATAATTATGACAGTATAATTACTAGCAAACATTTGCAAAAGTTATTTTCCTAACTATGGCCTACATGCTCTATATTGCTTCCAAATAGTATCAAGACTGCATTTGAGACCGTAGCGGTATATGAAGTATGTGCTTAATCAGAATGAGACCAGGGTTTGAATGAAATCTCTTTCTTTCTCGTGCTAGATATTTTCTGTTGACAACATCGCTGGTTCCTTAATAGGAAAGCCCTATTAAAGTACATGTGTCAATGGAGGCTGGATAAAATTCACAGCAAGTGGTGAAGGGTACAAGAAAAACATCTTGCTGATATAACTTATGTGACTGGATGATGAAAGAAATTCTTCAATCCAAAGGTTTGGTTGCTGCGAAGAGTGGTTCAACTTTCACAGCCACAGTTGTCTAATCTTATTTTCTAGACATTCAACCTGGAAGGCAAGACTGTGCACACAGCACCCAGTTCTGTGCTAGGCCTGACAAAGGGTAATTCTTGTCTCAGTGGGGCCTGACCCAGCCCTGTAACTCATGTATGGAAGGATGTATTCAACTATTAGAGAGGTACGCACTGCCCAAGCAGCCGCTGCATATCCCCATGGAGGGAAGGGCAATAGGCCAACAGGGAGCACATTGCAGGCTAGATCAGCTCAGAGAATTTTGACCTAAAGGGCAGAGCTGTTACTTGATAGAGCATGAGGGGATCTAGAGGGCTGTGCAAACTCAGGAATCTCCTATACATGCAGAGTATGAAAGAAAAGAGTGTATGGCTAAACCTAATTGTTTCCTGAACAGAGAGCAAAAGGCAGAATAATGTCAACAGAACCCTGTGGCCAACTAACAGGCAATGTCTTTGTGTTATATGACAACATGGTCTGCTGGTGATGGCAGTTAAAACAAACCAAACAAACTGAAGAGCAGTTGAAGAGCATTTTACAAGATTTCAGGCTGTACATAAGACACAAGGAGGCACTAAGAAAACCGTAAGGAAAGTTCTATTGCTAACATTTAGCACCTCTACCAAGAAGACAGGCTTCTACCAACAGGATTACAGTAGAAATCAAAATGATTGTGTTCACATTCGCAGGATTGTGGAAACAATCATCCTAGGGAGCAAACTGATACAGAAACTATGCTACGCACAGGCAGCTACAGAAGTTGTCATTATTCAAGTCTGTTCTCTCTGGAGGGTCTGAACTCTTCCAGCTTCACGACACCAGCATTGCCCAGTCGCTGTCTTCTCTTCCATACTGAAACAAAGCAAAAATGGAGTTTAAGAATAAAAGTCAAAAGTACAGTTATGACAACTTCTTAGGCCTATCCTCAGAAAGATTCACATCCACCACCCTGACAGTAGTTTACATCATTTCTTATGCCTTTACTTCTGTCTTTGATTTGAGCAAAGCCTAAAGGCAGCTTGAAGCTTTATCCATCTTCCAGTAAGTAGACTAGGAAAAGGCAATACTGATACTCACTAGAGATGATACAGAATAGTCCTCCTTCACTAGAGCTTTCCATCAATTTAATACAGTTATTCCCTGAGGTTAGTTCACTAATTCATTCTTAAGTATGCCTCTGCTCAAGCTCCAATACACAAACACATTTGTTTTTATTTCTTTTTATTTTCAAGGTGGCTTTTTATTACAGCATTCTGATTGAATGTGAAGTAAAACCCATCACAAATACCACAGAGTACAATCAGAAAGAATTCTAACCCAAATAAAGCAAGTCGTCTTTCCATACGCAAACCAACAGGATCACCAGGCAGAAATGAAGGCAATCTACCACATGGAGCTGTATCCCTTCCAGGGGAGGATACAGTCCCAAGGCAGCACTTTTGGTTGTTAAAGTAGCTCCATGTTCTAAAGCTCTTTGTCACCAGTCCTGTAAACAACACTCCAGAGAGCCCCAGAAAAACACATAGGGCTCAAGTATGTAAGTAAAGCAGAAGTGGACAGACTAGTAACAGATGAAAGCTGGGAGCCCTTTCCCTCATAGTACCATGTTCAGGGAGCTTGAAAACACTTTTCATCAAGGAATAAACATTTCTTTTTAGAGCCTTTATGTAGGCTGAAAAGATCACTTCTCCAGAGAGGATAAAAGGAAATTCCTCCAATCCAGGTTCTGCATCAGCAGAGAAGGAGCTGATGGGACTTTAAAGCAGGGAAAAGACAACAGCTCCAAATAAGGATGAGCCAGAAAAACATACTTCCAGATCCACAAAGGAATGATGCTCAGTGTGCTTGTGTTTTACTGTTTACTCCAGCAGGTAAAACCTCTAAATGACCTCCACATGTATCACATCTACTTTTTCTTTTCATTACTAATTCTGCTGCTACGGTTTCGTAGTCTGCAATGTGGTTGACTAATCACTGGTATAGTGCTGCACAGGACCTTGGACGAATTACTTGTTCAAAGGATTTCCAGCTTACATGCCCAGATGTTGGTGTGGTTGCCTTGGGAACTCTAACCAAGGAAAAGCAGATGTATCATTAGTCTAACCACAAAGCACTGGATTACCCTCATGCGAGGCAATTTTATTGAGGATGGGAGCAAAGGGAGAAAAAAAGAGATGTCTTTGACCTTCATATCACTGCTTCTCAGAGAATAGGTGGCACCCCCACCTCCCCCAAATCAGAAAGCAGGCAAAGGCCAGGGAATTATTTGTAAATTTTGCTGGCTTTGGGTAGTAGTATCATCTAATGCTCTGATGCTGACTTCAGAAGTTGCAAGGACTGGTCTGAGTTGCCATTTGACTATTGTTTGAAACTGCTTCCAGAATTAAAAGGGGAATGAAGATGTTATGCCACAATAAGGATGTTTTCATTCTGGAAATAAAAGGAGATTTACATTCCTTTTCTGATTCTGTTAAAGACTTTGTGACCTTGGGCTAGTCAATCCCATCACACTTTTCCCCCTCATAAGTGCTGCTTTGTGAAAATTAAGACATCCATTCTCCTTCCCTGGTTGTTTTCCACTGGCCTACCCATTTAGATTGTGCAAATTTGAGAAAGATAGGCGTTTTGACTAAATGTCTGCTCACTGCTGTCTTGACTGCAGTGTTAAAATGTATTTTATATCATGTAGTATAAACAATATATCTTACCTTCTATCCACCTCTTTGATTCTGATCTACACTTTAAAGGGCACAGCAAAAGCATGTTTATTCTCAAAACATGGAATGCAAAACCACAAAAATATCTGAATGGTATTTCACTGAGTGTATTCCCAGAGAAAAGAATCTCATCTCTAAATATTCTAACTGAAGCGGTTATAGAAGACAGTGTACTATGACTAATTTATTCATAAGCACACCATTACTGTATACAATGTAAATGATTTAATCTAAAATCTTTATCAGCCTTTTGTAATCATGATTTCCAGTCAGTGATAGGAAGGGAAATGTATATTGCAGTGCTACTACTGTCTGTCTCAATCGGCATGAAAAATTGCATCAGTTCTGCCCATGAGTTTCTAATTTGTCACTCCAGCTCTAGTTCCACTGAACAGCTGTTCAAATCCAAAAGACATCCTGTTGAACAGAGAAGACTTGCAGAAGAACAATGAGCAGCATGAAAACAGACTTGGAAACACAATAATGAAGATAATATGAAAATGTTAAAAAAAGAATGTATTGTACACAGGGGAATCAGTAAAATGATACTGGATATGGAGCTCTGCACCTCTTGGTCACAGGTTCAAATGCAGGACAATGTTATTACTCAGAATTTTTACTTTTTTACAAATGTCCATTGACCAAAATTAAATAGATACATTGCCCTAGTTCAGGCAACAGCACATCACTGAGACCAAAGCTGTGTTTGGCTGCAGTTTCCATTGCATTATGTTCTTTAGAACTTGAATGTTCTTTGGAATAACAGCCTCAGACTGTCCAAATGATATGACAATAGCCCAATGCTACTGCAAAGAGATCTTTTATTCTTACATCCTGGTAGAATATATAAAAGATCTTTGTGAAAGATCCTGAAAACTCCTCTGATATTGTAAGAATATTATATATTTAATTTTGTGTGTTGCAGCACTGTTTTCTGTATGACAACCTGGGATCCATTTGGATTTGAGATCATCTCTCCACAGACAGGAAAGCACAGAAACACAATCAGCAACCACCGATTGACTCTTAAAGGGGAAGCAGTCATCATTCTCTTTAAAACCATTTCTAACACGAAGTGTTCTAACTCCCCTGGCTTTTTTAAAGAAGGAAGAAAACCTAGAAATGAGGGTCTATATAATAGTTCAGCACTTTCCAGGAGTGATGAATTTACTCTTGGCATGTAACTAAGGAACACATAGTATATACAGAGCCGTAAGGCAAAAAGGTCCATATGCGTAGTTGTAAAGTGAAAAGGTCCAAGAAAGATAATGGTTAGAAGCAATCCACACTTTTTCAGCCTCCTCCTGAGCCTTGGTTGGGAGGGAAAGGAGCAGATTGATGGGGGGGGGGGGGGGGGGCAGGAAGCCTCAGGGAGCAGGCTGGATAAATTTGTCTTAATAATCCACTCACTATCTTTGGGCAAGGGAGAAGGGCACATATTCCAGTGCTGTCTTCGGAAAAAGAATTCTGGATTTCATGAGCCAGTCTTCTAGAGAACAAACCAACACAAACTGCTAAGGCAGTACCTATCCCCACATGAAACACTCAACAAGGAGCTAGAACTGGCCTCAACTCTTTCTGATGCTGAGCTGTTCCATGACTGCAATTAGAAGTGATCAGTGGAGACTCAAACTGACCACAAATTGTTGAAGGCCCTAACACATATTGCAAAAGCATCATCTAGACATCAGAAGGTAACACAGGAGTTACACACAAATGCTTTTAGACATTAAAGATAGATACTTGATATACTAACAAGATAGCTTTAATACAGAGCAGGGAGCTATGGAAACAGTGATCAGTATGCATCACAATGAAAAATGTATCAATAAAATCAGCTTATAGTCAGTCCCTGAAATAAATCTGGATGTACGACAACAAGAAAAATAAAGTGATGGACACTAACATTTATTTTAGATAGGTGTATCAGGCACTTGGGTTGAGAAAGATGAAATAAAACTGTGGTAGGCAGTGGGATTCTGGAGAAAAGATATTGTGTATTCTCATATACTAAGCTGATACAAATGTTATCTAAGAACGTTTTGAGCCAAAAGCTAAGAACGTAGAACAGCAGCCATCAGACTTGATCTGAAGAAATCTTGACAATACTGCCAAGCAGCTGCTACTAGATTTTACATAAAGGGGCTTGTAACTTGCCAAGACCTACTTTTATCCCTGAATCCCCCATACCATAAGCTACGCTAAATAAGGCAAACAGGTAACTAAAATAAGAAGGGGCATCATGTTCTACTCGTTGACTTTAACTGAAATGATACTGACTCCTTCACTCAGACATGGAGGTCAAACACAGATTCCAAACAGACTTTGACATTTAGCAAACCAAAGAGGAAGGAACTGTTTTAAGAACAAAAAGTGACCGTGTGATTGGAAAGATGCTGAGAAACAGCAATCGTGATCAGCTGGCTGCGCACAGCGAGTGCTTACTACTTCACCCATCTCTATTGATTAGCCTATACTCATTTGTGATTGTGGTTAAGAAGCTTCATCTAGTTTTTCCCTCAAAAAGGAACGTATAAAAATAGAACTGGATTTCACTGATAACAGTAGTATCTTACAGGTCTCACCCAGCTTCCAAACAGGGAAAAAAAATGTATTACTCTCCATCAATATCACACTTTCTCAAGAAAAAAAAAAAAAAAAATTTAATAGAATAGCCACACCAAACAAAAGAGCTTATATTATTACATAATGGTGTCTATAGCAGCACTATTAAAAAGACTGTTTTCTGATGTTTTCAAATTTTCACATTTTATTATTTTACCTAGTTAAAGAAAAGGAAGCGTCTTACCTGGATATCACTCAGCTTATTCAGGAAACGGGCTGTTAACTGAGGTCCATTCTCCATAGTTGGAATTTGCAAATACTGTCATTGAATGGGGGGTGGGGTGGGAGGGGAAGAGAGAGGCAATAATAGCAGCTTTATATACATATTAATGCCTTAGGGTCACTAAGAATTTTAATAAATATTTATCAAGCTTTCTAGCCCTCCTTACAAGTAGCAAAAGATTGTTGTAATGTTTTTTATAGAAACGCATGCTAGGCCAGTGAAAAGTTAGATTAGTTGAACTGTTATGCTCTTTTTAAACAAGGCTAATCTAAGCCTTCCAAAATATCTGTCCCAAATGCAGAGGAGAGTATATTGTACAGGCAAGAGTAGGAACACTATATACACCATTTCTTTTCAAAGTATATTATGTAGAAACACAACAGGTACATCTATAGTACTCATCACTCAGCACCTTGATCTCTCTCATGTTATCTTAGCATCTGATAATATCAATACATTTACTCCATCTTATTAGTTCAGGAAGTATCACCTTACTTGCTATGTTTGTTATATTTAATGGAACAAAGCACATCCATATATGCAGCTGCAATAACCCAGCTTTCTGAACTAACTTTGTGCTGGCTAAATAGCATCAAGTCAGCTTAACATGCTGAACACCTGTGGAATTCCACCTGCGCAGGAGAAATCTCCCATATGGTGTATAGTAGGTGGAAGCAGCTGTGCACCCTCCTGAAACAGCTCTTCCATCAGAGCTGGGTTCCCTGCAATGAGGGGTGAAGAAGAGATGAACTTGAAAATGAAAGAATGCAGTTGCTCAGAAATTTGGTTCCTTGCAAAAGTCTTTCCCCTTCTCACCTTTCTCAGGTGCTTAACTTTGGGAAAAAATGTTCAAGAAAAGAAACATGGGAGAATGTATTTTTCCATATTTTCAAACAGGCTGGGAAGTTCCTCCCCCCCCCAAGGAACTCAGATTTTATGATTTTAACTATCAACAAACCCCAGAAGACGAGAAGGGATAGTTCTCTTCTGACAAAATACTAGTAACTCACTTGAGAAACAACATACTGACACTGTTCATCTTTCCAGGAGCTTCTGGCAGCACTCTTTTTCTAACTTACTTGGGTTTTTTTGCTTCAGCTGCAATTAATTATGATAAAATTCTGAATAAAGAAGAAAAGGGGGGAAAAAATAAACGAGAGAGAGACGCATATTCTTACCTTGCCCTTATATAAGATTTTAGAGATAGGACATACAATACAAGCCGTTCCAGCACCAAACATCTCCTTTACTCTGTCCTCTTCCAAGGCAGCTGTCAGGTCACTCATGGTGATGTATCGCTCAGACACTTTAAATTCTCCCTGCACAAGAATAATCAACCATAAAAATTGTAAAAAATTGTTTGGCTTTTTGTTTTCCACGTCGAAACATCTCTAATGTAACTATTAGTCTAGTGGCAATCAGTCACGTTTTGGCTGTGATCTTGTGATCTTTTCAAACCTCCCAGTATCACACAAGATAGTCTCCAATCAAAAGAATGATCTTCAAGGAAGCCAGTGGTTTGCCAGATCTGATGCTGATGAGTAAGTGGCACTTTGCTCTGATTTGGTATAGAATATCAATTTTGCCTTAGGGAATAACACAGCAGAATTTGTCATGGGTTATGTGACACAGGATCTGACTACTCATGGTCTCTAGCATGCTAGAGGTTGTACAAAAATTACTCAGTTACATCAAGAGAGCTTTACATCGCACAGTCGGACAATTCCTAAGCAAAATACATTCTGTTAATTCCACCTCCAAGTAGAAGTGATACATTTCTTTAATCCCTAGTGAAATTCCACACTGTAGCCTGCACACAGCTGTCACATACAAAAATTAACTGTACTGCAGGTATGAGTAAAGCAATTCACATTGGACAGTCTTAACACAGGAAGTGTTTTACCTTCTAGAAGTGTTGAAGAATGCATAGCAACTGATTGAATGCATAGCAACTGACCGAGGTGACGTGTTTAAAGAACAAAAATAAACATCAAACTTTGAGATTTTCATTTCATGAATTTATGTGGACTTTTTGTCCTATCAGACCAAGCTAAAGCTTAGCCCTTGTTTTATGTGCAAGCTTTTTAACATGAAACAGAGATGCTTACAATAGCAGAACATATGAGTGGCTCTGGACAGGATAGTATTTGGAGAGAGAGGCATGTAAGCAGAGTTTCAGATAGGTTAGGGAATGGAGGTCAGGAAGAAGAGAACAAACTTTGTGAGAGTAGAAGACACCTAATTATTCAAGAGGACTGAGGTGAGAGTCTGGTATCTCACAAACAAGCCCTATCAACTGGGAATATCTGCCTGTCTGTCTCGTAAAGGAGACAGGACTGAGAAGTGTGCATGCATAGCTGCACTAGGGGAGTACCAATACAAATAAAGATGCGTAAGAGTTCAGTGCAGGCCAACAAGTAGCACACAGGCATCACAAAGCACATGCCTAACTCTCTTCACTGCAAGTTAGATTTGACTGATATGACTGTGAACTGTATTTCAGGAAGTCTTTCAGCTACAGGTGGTTGGAAGCTGAGTTAATACTAGGGGGAAAGTATCACAATATACCTGTGTTATTCCTGTTACTCCTCCCTAAACATAAGCCTGGCCAGGAGACAGGATATTGGGCTTGATGAGCCATTGCTGTATAGTATTCTTATCCAAGACACAATAAAACCTTTGAATACAGCGTAAGCAGAGTGAACAGTTTGCTGCATTTCAAGATACGAGGTAGTCCCAAGTGTCCAAATAAGTACTTGGATGGCTACACTGCAGAACTGGAGTGTGGAAGCAGACAGATGACTTCAAGATTGCGGCTGGATTTAGGCTGCATGCTAGTTATTAGAAATAAGGGTGGAACCATGAGAACTAAGCAGAGAAATAGCGTGCTGATGACTGAAGGATAGCTGTGGTCATGCACGGTAATTGTTTGTTTCCTTGCTTTAAGTTGCTAGTAGCAGTGAATTTAATGAGAATTTTCATGTTAAATACTACACGGAGCTACTTTAACAAGCTTGGCATTGTTTTGTGTGACAGGTGTGGGTATTCTGTTGAAGTGGGTGGGAATCTAAGCATTAGCATGCCCTTAGTTCCCATTTAGGTTAAGAGATTTGACCAGTTCAGTTGAACTTCAAGATACTGAGCATCAGGAATGCTTACTTTTGTCAGTGTTATAACATGATAGTTGAAACCATTACTGCAAAGGTCAAAACACTCACCCAGTTGCGTGCCAGATCCAGAATGCTTTGTCTTGTCACTCCTGGAAGGATGATGCCATCTAAAGGTGGGGTTGCCAGTTCATTCTCTGTCAAACATAAAAGAAACAGAAACACTGGTTGACAAACAAAGAAACAAAAATAACATTTATTGCTATTACACCAAACACGAAATTAAAAAGAAGTCGAATGGTATCAGAAATGTTCCCTACCCAGTAAGATGCAACATTTATCAGAGTTCTATAAGAACACACATTAAACAAATTCAATTCTAGTAAATTGTTAAGTGTTTGGAACCTTTTGAGCACACTTCAGTTGGTGGGGAAGAAACACATTTAATACATTAATAAATACATAGCTAAAGTCTAGTTGTAGGTTTTATTCCTCAGTGTATGATGGATTCACTGTATAACTACTGGGAACCACCAAATGGCTCAGTCTTCAAATTCAGAATAGACAGGCAGAAGGGAAAGACACATCTAATAATCCCAGGGCAGATCATGACTTTCCCTGAACTGCTTTACTTAATTTAGGAATATAGGGTTCAGTATACCTACTTCCTAGCATTAATATGAAACATCTACCAGAAATTTTGAGGCTCATTTACCAAACAAGCAAAGCAGTGGAAACCTTGCCAAATGCATCTTGAGAGGAAACTTCCTTAATGATCTTTAGTCTTAGTCTAGACATCCTTTTTCCCCTCCTAATTTCATCTTTACACAAAAATAGCAGTCCTAATGAAATTTCAAAAGCACTGACAATTCAAATTGTTCAACCAGTTTGGCTTGTTAGCTTGTTTTTCTTGTTTGCTTTTGGGAAGAAAAAAAAAAAAAAGAAAAAAGATAAATGTTCATCTAACATAACTAATGGACAATAGATAAATGGTAAGCCATACTTGGTAAATACTTAAATTACAACACAGAAGTTTGTATGTAGTCTTTGTTCTTTCATCTGACCTTTTCAAATCAGAATTAATCTTTTCCATTTTAAACTATCACTTTCATTTTAAACTATCACATAGCATATTCAGTGGTTTCTATTATCAGAGAATACTGAGCATTTTCTCTTTCAGACAGCCAGGCTCTTTTAAGACAGTCTCAAATTTGCCCTGAGAAGTGAAGACATCCACAGTCTCTCAGTAATACTCTTCATATTTTTTTTCTAACCATTTTCTCTTCCCAGTGAGAATCCATTATCTTTCTTGATGTTAAAAGGATACTATCCTGCTCATTAAATCCACAAACCATTAGGGTTTTTGATTCATTTTTACCTAGGTCACATAAAAGAACAAGATATATATCTTCATGTTTTTATTATGCCCCCTTCTCCCTGCCCACAGCAAATCACTGAATCCAGGCTTGTTGGAACCAGTCTCAAAGAAGCATCTGTCTTAAAAATGTTTCTATAGGTTCTGTGAAAGCTTGCAGTTGGGTAGAAGAGAGAAACATGGCATTCATCGGTGGACAGAGAAAGCAGGTTGAGCTCAGCTGCTTAATACTCTGTTTTCAGCAGTCAGTTAGATAATTCTGTGCACAAACACTGCCTGCCAGCCTAGGTATAAACAGCTCCAGACTGACTACAGCATGGGCTCTCTCCTGGATTTAGTTGTTTAGACTAGAAGTTTTTCCTACCTATGCTTCCATGTTCCTTTTGTAAGGATTCATACACGCATGAGTAATAGACGTAAACTGCCATGCCAAAACGTATAAAAAAGCTGCACTAGACAGGCTATATATTTTGCTCTGGCTTGACTAACCAATAGTGCTGTTCCCTAACCTGTCCCAGGCTCCTAAGCACAGCAGTGCTCTCTTCTTTCTCATACAGTCAGGAACAATAGCTTTCATTTTCTGGAGTCTGTCTAGCATCACTCCTCGTCATGATGCCTGTCTGGTCCTAATTCTGGCACAACTATCAAAAGAAGAGGACCTAAAATCTATTCATGAGCCACAGGGCTCACTTGATTCTGAACACTGAAAACCTGATATTCTGCATTTGTGACTCAGTCATATACAAGTGCTCCCCCTTCTCTAACAGAAAATTTCAAATAATGTGGACCTTAATACGGAAGATTGTGACTACACACTCTATTTGGTGATTTTGCTACAGATCTTGGCCAGAACCTGTTTAAGCTCAACAACATACATTAATTGATTTGAGCTAGTTCAGAAAGGCGCCAGGCCAAACCAGACGCCAAACAGCACTGAGCAGACAGGACACGGGAGTCTCAAAATGTTTCAAACAGCCTGCTCTGCAGAATTTTGTGAAGTGTGCATACGATGCCTACCAGCCTGAGGCCACCCAAGGAACATCTGCTCCCCTGGTATCCGGCAGAGATGATAATGCTATACAACGCAGCATGCCAAAAAGCTCATCTTCTCTGTGAATTGATGCCAAACCAGGCTCCATATGACACCAGTTTGTCCATCTCCAAAAAACCAGACTGTGAGCTCACAGACTCCGTTTGCCTTCTGAATTATTTTGACGGGCTAAGAGCCTTAAAATGTATAGTAGCAAAAAGCGGGGGGAAAGGCATTTGATTCTCTTCAGTTGACTACTGTCATTGTTATAGTAGTAGCACTAGCAGTCCAGTGTCCCATTACGCCAGGCATGCTATAGGCATGCTGTAACAGTGGAACTCCAACAGAGCGCCTAAAGGGATTTTTAAAAGCATATTGCACAGCTTCCATTTTTACACACCTGTATCTATGAGCATATAACAGATAAGATTCCAAATGTGGGATGCCTTCAGTGCTAATGACACTATAGCAACACTAAGAAGTTCACCAAGATATATTTTATGAAAATGATAACAGATATCAAGTGAACTTCAGGGTCAAGGAGAACCCAGGGAACCCTGATTTCACTATTATTAATAGCTGACTTCTGCTCTCAGTTTGTTCTGGACCTTTCTATGTATTTCTCCTTATATCCCCTCAGGCTTTTCTTCTACTCTCCCCTCATGCAATCACTCTGCCTCTCTGTCGATTTATTTTCCTCACTTACTTTCCCCTCCTTTTCTTTGTTTGCCATCTTATTAATTTGCTGCTCTCCCATCCATGCTATTGCTATGGCTTTCTATTACAGCAGAGGGTGCAATCCTTATTTTATTAGTAGTTTACTTGTACAAGATACTTCTGCAGCACAAATAATCCTCCACCTACAGAACACTAAGCTAACTTGCCTGATATTTTACCTGAGTGTTCCAGAGAATCTTTTAACATATTTATGTAAGCTATTTTGAAGTGGGCACTCTTAATCCCCATTTGAATAAGGGCACAAAAATATTAAGTAATGCCTGAATGCTATTCACAATGCCTTAACATTAAAGCTAGAAGTAGAGCCCAGATGGTTCCAAATCATTCTCAAGAAACTGAATTTTTGGAAAGCGCACACAGATTTCACAGTTAACAACATTCAGGTTGGACATATGTTTAAATTTTAAGGTTTACCATAAAGTCAAATCTATGTTATAGGCAGAAGAACAAACATTATTAGAGGAAACTGGTTTCATTGTTAATAGCCTCTTGGGACTGTTACGTGCTCTGAAGAGGCAGGTGGAAGGGGCTGTCAGGTGACCAAAATTTTCACTTTGTGAACATAAACTGTAAACAGTATTTGATGAATGAAATGACACTCCTGTATTTATGCAACAGCAGGGATCCAGCTCTGGTCATATCATAAACCTCAGCCAGAGTGGGCATACAAAAGCAACATAGACCATGTCACGTTATTTTACTAGAGATGGAGTAGCTTCCTCCCCTACTCTTTCCTCAATGTTACAAATGAAACATTTTTCCAGACTCCTCCTGCCACCCTAGACAGTGTGTCATGTTTAGTAACAATGCTGTAACTGAAAATATATCGCAAAGGCTTGCAAAAAAAAGCCTACTCTCATTGGAAGCATAGATGTCCTTTAGTCTAGGCTTTACTGGGCTAGGTCTTTGATTTGTCATACACCAAGGATAGCAGTTCAGACTACTCCACAGTGACCTCTGAACACACAAAGAAGAGCATTTTCCTTTTGATGATAATCTGCAATTTCTGGCTCACATTTTTATGTTAGAGCCCTCTCTCAGCTGCAGAATTTGCATAAGAAAACAAAAAGACAGCCTAAGTATCCTTTGCGAAGTGACAGAACGTAACAGCAGACACTTTTTAAATCACAATGTAACGACATAGGCAGGTATGTGATGACACATTGGCAGTAATTGTTAACCAAAGGTATCATAAATTAATCATTAATCAACACACCAGGAGACAGCAATGATGCTAATGACCATGTCGTGCAAAATGGCAGGTTTGCCAGTATACAGTTAGCTTGGGTGGCATGAATTACAAGTTGTTTGCTATGGCCACCTCACAATAGCACTATTCAGTAGTGGACTGGTAACACAGTGATTGGCAGATCTTTGGAACAGTACGGTGCTGCAGCTGGATAATTCCAGCATATTCCTGTTTTAAGTACAATGAGAACATTGAATTCTAATTATGTCCCCCCTTCAGTGTCCCTTCCCTGGGCAGAATGAGCCAAAATCTATTTTCGTGTCTCTCCAGCAAAGTTATACAAGGCGTGAATTTGGCCATCTAGCTACAGTGACAACTCTACTGCTGCTCTAACAATAACAACAACAAGATTTCTCATATTTATAGTTTCATTCACAAGACTTCACAGACTCATTCAACACTGAGGGAGTATCATCCCTCTTCTTACCAAAGTGGTAAAGATTTTGCAGAAGAACAAGTAATGAAACAGGAGATGGGAGTCAGGTAGCTGAATTCCCATTACCCTACACTATCCAAAGCACACTGCTGTACCCCCAGAATGCTGCTTCTCTACTGCAGCTGAGCATGGTCAGAAAAATGTCAATTTTCAAGGGTACCCATGACACTATGATGAAATCAGAGTCTGAACCCTGCATCTGCTGCCATGCAAAAATTAAATAACAATTTTCATGGAGGACCAGCATTCACAGAAGTCAGGAGTCCTTTTATTCATTTGCCTATATATTGGCTCAATTCTTTAAGGACTCAGAGTCATGTAGTCTTCAGAACAAGTTCTCAGGTGCAGATATCACTTCTCATGCACTGAATACTTGCATGCCCAATAGTTGTTTTTGAGATTCCTAAATAGTTGGCTGCTTATTAACTAGCTAGTTTTCTAATCAGGATGTACATTGCTCAGATATGACTGTGGGTACAAAGAGGTACAAATGGCTTCAAGAATGGTATATCTTGAAAGCATATTTGAGCTTTAGTGATGTGGAACACTGACTGACATGTTTTTCTCTCTCTCTCTGCCTCCACTGGACAGAACTTCAAATTCTTCAAAGAGCAGAGTCCTCCATCAGTTGGATGTTGAAACACTTTTGGTTATGCTTCAGGAACATTTGACATGACAGAAAGTGATAATGGGAACCACCCATGCCCAAAGCCACAGAATTTGAAGACTTACAGAGCAGTAAGGTGTCTTTAGTATGTCTGCATTGCTTCTGACCCAACACCTCCTTCAGGATCAAGCATGCTGCTAGAGTTAACAGCAAACAGGAAACCTGCAGCGTGACCCTGTGTATGGCTAGACTCTACCCTTTTAAGCATATGGACTGGCCCAACATTTTAGTACGTTATCAGTAAGCAGTACTCACAGCTGGTCCAGAATCTCCTCTTTCACAATGGTATAGCTAACAGTCACCTATCAGTTTTCAGAAGAGAACAGACATTTCCTTTGTTAAATCACCTTCATTAAAAAGTTTATGATCTGCACTCTAATAATAATTTTGTGGATTATGGCCCCAACTGTCTACTCTGTTAAAGTTTTCACGTTTTGTGTTACTATACCTCCATCTTCATTTATCCAGTAGAGAAACAGATTCATTGTTCCAACTTCAGTTATTTGGTGGTCTTCTCCATAGAGCCACAGAACCTGCTGGCAGCCTAACTCCAGGGCTTCTTGCTGGGCATAAATAGAAGAACCATAATTCCTTCCAGAAACAAAAAGAAAGAGCAAACAGTAATGAGTATCTGCTTGGATATTTTCTCATTTCTATGCAAGGTTTTGTGCAAATCTACCTTATGAGCAAGTGCTCTGCACAGTCACCACTTGACCCTAGAATATTTTCATTGGAAGTACTCTACTAGTATGTTACTAAATCATTTATATCTACAACCCAAAAACTTTGAAGGGCTCAACAGCATCAACAGCTCAAACATATCCATCCAAATTGTCTTAAAAATACCTCTTGTTCCATTTTCTACACATTCTACTCATTGTGATTAGACATCTTATGAAAGTGTTTATTTTTATTTAGCAGTCAGAATCTTGGAGAGAGAGCAACAATTCCCATCCAGCTCATGGCTTAAAACTAAAAATAAAACAAAAAACAAACAAACAAAACAAAAACCCAACAGAACTATCTACCTCATCTCATATATGTCAGATGAACAGATGGGTCATATATTTCAGATGAACCTCTTGGAATACAAAAAATCACCAGAGGGGAGTTATTTCTTTTCTAGTAAAAGACATCCACAGAATTAGTAGCTTCAGGAGCTGCAGATGGGCCTTGATGAATTCCATATCCTTGAGGAGCAACTGTTTTCCTAAAATGCTGTCTACAGGGTACAGCTGACTGAATAATATGTGTTTACCTTGTAGCTGCTCTGATGGGGGAAAAAATCCCTTTCACTTCTGATGTTTAACAGCCATCAAGACCCAAAGTCAGCAGCTCCAAAGTGCTAACCACACTGGAGTTAGGTTCTCACCTCTGCACACAAATCAAGCCAGTAGTGACTCCAGACTATTCTTTTTTTTCACAGCTGATGTATGAAGGATGCACAGGAAACAATACATTTCTAAAACTAAGCAAAAACTCACAAAGAGTAAAGGTCTCAGAACATCCAACTGAATGAAGGAAAGCGATCATCTTGCCCTTTGATTATTCCACTAGCTCAGTTGAGTAGCACTTGACAGCTACCAACTTCTTGCCTCTAAAAGAAACTCCTAGGCAGAGATATAAGTTTCATTTAAACCACAGACCAAGGCTGTATAATTGAGTCAGTTATTTAGCCATATCCAAGTTGCTTGCTTCAGTCAAGTCCTAAGCAGCTTTGCTCTACAAGTCAAGTACTTGAACATTAACAACTATGGCTCTACCTAACTGGTGCTTTGGCCTGGTTCAGCAGAAAACTGACAAGACTATGGTCAAGTCAATGCAGCTAATTGTCTCATGCTTTCCCTTAAACACCCATACTCCCCTAGCTAACTGCAGATAGTTTTCAGGACAGTCTGCCAAGGAAGGAGGTCAGCAGTGAATGCTGCTCATTGCCCAGTTGGCAGCATGCTGCTATACTGAATGCTGCATCACAGAAGTGATAGCTTTAGTGTCAACTTCTCCAAGGGGAACAGCCAAAGCATTACATGGACACCTTCCAGGTCCAGTTCCTCAGTTTGAGATGCTGCAAAATTGCCTCTGCAAATAGTCCACTTGGCTGTAATATCCAAACAAAAATACGCAACTAAATTGTATAAATAATATTTGCAAAGTACAATTTTGAAATCTTTGCTTAACAACTACATTTAATACCTCTATTTCTGCTGGATTAGATACTTCACTAAAAACCAAATCTCCTTTGTGGCTATGTAGAAGATGCCGAATTATGTCTTCTTACCCTCCCAGTTTGCAGTCCCCTGTTCCTCCTTTCCAGGCTCGTACATACTTTGGATCCGCCCATAGGGATATTGGATTAAAGCTTCCGCTTGCAAAGTAAGGGCCCACAGGGCTCAGTATGACATACAGCAGGGCTTTAGTCGGCTTCTTCACTCCAAGAGAAGGCTGAAAATAAAGAATGTAAACAAATCAAAAGTTACTGGTATACTCCAAACATAAGATGCTGCACAATTAGCTTTTGAAACACTGCAGCACAAGAGTGCTTTTACCAGGACAATGCAAACTTCTACAATGAAGAGAAAATATTTATATAACTTCCCCCATCCAAGCAACATAACAACCCTAATTTTATATATTGTCACCACTCAGTTACAGCTGTTTCATTTATATATATTATTCTAATCTTCTCAAAAAGTTTCAAGCTTTGGAGAATTCAGAAATTAGCTTAACAAGATAATATATAATTACATGAATTAATCATGGCAGAAGCCTGCAAAGCCCTCTATGGGGAGGAGTGGCAAGGACCACTGCTAGCAATAACAACAATGGAAGAACCACTGTCAGCTGCATTAGTGACGAGAATTAGCCAATGCCACTTAGAACTGGCATTAGTAGAGTTGAGTGCTGGCTCTGTGAATGGCTGTGTGATAAGCTAAAGTAATTTTCTGCTGGAAATGATTTACATAACAGCACAGGAAATAACCTGGAATGTATCACTTTTTTTTTTCCCTCCTCCTCTCTCTGACACAGCTTCTCACTTCAAATCATCACCACCAATACTTGACAGTGGAGGTGAAAAGTCTGGCATTGGTCAAAGCCTGAATTCTGTGGTAGGAGACTCTGCCTAACTATCTGATTCTTTGCAAAGCTCACGACTGACCACAGAATCACAGAATGATTGAGGTTGGAAGGCATCTCTGGAGATCACCTTGTCCAACCCCTTTGCTTAAGCAGGGCTACATACAGCTGATTTCCCATGATTCTTGGGATCTTCTCTGCAACTGAATGGGTTACTATTTTTTCTCCACTCAGAAAAACGAGTCTCACAAAAAAAACAAGCTCATCCTTGGTTTCTAAGATAAGGTCTCCATTGAAAAAAAAGTTATTGAACTTAAATCTTTAGGACCAAAGGTCTGAGCAAAACACTGCACAGAGAACAGGAAGCTAACTTGGGAGGTGGGAGGGAAAATAATAGTGTAATAATGGAACTACTGGAAAATTCAAGTAAGCCTTCCTCCGGTGCTGAGAGGGTTCTTTTGATTTCTATCTACCTTACTCCTTCAGCAAAACTTCTAACAAGAGAAAGATTAACTAACTGAGATCCATATATTTTTCCTGATTCTTACATGGCCATTCAAAAGATCGTGCTGGCTGGGTTTCCTAATTGTGCTGATTCATAAAAGATTAGCAGAACACGCAACCCAGAGACAACATATGACATCACGGAAAGGCCAGATACGTTTGCTGACCTGAAAAAAAGCTCAACAGCAAAAGAATTTCCAAAAACAAAAACAGGGGGAAAAGGTACAATTTTTAATATTAATTTACAGTCACTGAATGGAGATCCTTACATCTGAAAATCTGCAATTACTTTACAAGCATTAAATTAATGAACTCCTAGAACACATGTGAAATGTATAATGCTTATGTACGGTAACTACTTACAGATGTGGATACTGCAGGAGAGTAAGTTGCCTAGCTGAGAACCATACATTCTTTAGCCTCCTTGTCCTATGCTCTACCATTATATGTTGCTCTTTTGCCACTGCTAAAAAAAAAAACCCTTAAAGTTTTAATTAAAATAAATTCTCTGTTTCTAATTCTCTTTATAAATGCTTCACTCACACCCACGTGACACTCTCAGAGTACACACTAATACCGAATTCTGATGGAGCCTCTTATAGGGTTATGCTTATCTGCATTCAAGAATAAATTGACAGAAAAGCTTGTTCTTAGTTCTGCTGAAAGTCTCTCTCAGAAGAGCCATCTTAATTTACTGAGTAGAATCTTCCAAAACTTCTTCACTAAGGTCAGTGTGGAGGTATGAAATGAAATCACAAAATCTACACAGCAAATTTCTATTCCCTCACATTTTCTCTGGGTTATTAGTATTTTAAAGACATACATTACCATGTCACAAATAACTATCCTTTGAGCCCAAAACCAAAGTTAATTTGAATTTTGCCGTTACCATCCAGAAGAGTTGATCGAAGTTTACTTTCTGTGATCTGAATCAATGTGTCCACTAGGTGGTGGTGTGGTCAACATAAATTTGTGAAGTAGAGCTACAGGTGACTAACTCAGAAGTAGAAAATATATAAAACAAGTCGCCCCTGAACTGTAATACTGTTGTCTAGTGAGTGCTGAATATTTCCCTTTATGGATGGAGGCTTTTGCCTCGTGCTTAAATACACAAAAGTGAAGAGGGGAAATGAGTGTTTCATACCTCAGTTCCAATTAACGTAGGACGGATATACAGGCTGGCAGCAGTTGAGTACGGGACCCACTCCTTTTCCACTTCCACAAGCTTCCGGATGCACTCTAACAGCTCGTTCTGGTCAAAACACTGGGAAGGAAAAGCAAAGAGAGAAAAGCAAATGGAAATATATAGTCTGAACACACTGTGGTCTTTATAGACCCACATGCTAAGGGAAACACTACATCAGGATATGTAACAGAGACAGTTTATAGCCATTCATGGATGACTACATCATCTTCCTTGAGTTCATTTCTCACAGAATTTAAGATCTTTGCCTTTTTATACAGTATCCTGAATGCCCTCCTGCTGCTACAAAGTATCCTCCTGAGATGATTAAAAGGAGTCATTGACCCTTTTTGCCTCCAAAGGACATGGAGAGAACTCCCTGTGCAGCCAACACGTTCACTTTGGCATACTACAAGCTATGGCACCACCTCTTCTGCAGAAGCGTGCTTTGGGTTATAATTCCAAGGGGCCCGACAAGTCTCCCAGTTTTACAAAGTTGTACAGTTCTTACAGTAATAAAGCTAATAAGCATGGGAGGAAATTCACTGGGCAATATACAACTGCTAAAAGCAGTGTTAAGTTGCTAGCATGACCAAAAATGAAGGCACTCAAAGGCTGAAGGACTTAACTGAAGTGGAAAGAAGGAAAGAAGAAAAGAAAGAGCATAGCACCAGAACAATTTCATCAATTGTCTGCATGCAAATACCTGTAGAACAGGTATTTGCTCATCCCTCAGAAACAGACTGTCTGCATCTGAGGCAGTAGGGAGACAACAAAGCAAAACATTGGTGTGATTTAAAAAAAAAAAAAAAAAAGCATTTCTAAGTTCCCTTCACTGAATAAGATCTCTTAAAGTTTAACTGAACTATTCAAGAGTTAGCGTGTTTGATAACTGTCACACTACTGTAGAGTTTCAGAGATTTGCACTCTGAACATGAAAATACGCTCTGACTTCAGGAGAATAAGATGCCTTGGCTACATACTGGCAGAGTTGCTCGTCTTGCTGATCGCGCCATCCTGTCCATGTTGAGGGTTGGCCGGAACAGGCGGATTTTGCCATCCACTCCTCGGTAAGCCTTCATTCCTTCAAACAACTACCAAGTCGAAAAGGGAGGGAAAAGAAATGAAATAATAAGAGAGACCTGTTATCCCATGATGATCTGTGCAAAAGCAGAATACACCCTTTGGAAATAAAAGAACTTCACTTTCCTGCTCACAGTACTTAAAGCATAAATGCTAACTACGTAATCTTTGCAACACACTCCTGTGAGGTAGTATTATGAAGTTTATATTACAAAGGTGACCTGCCTGTACTTCAGATACTTCTTTCCCTGTCAGGGGACTTACTGATAAACATTTTTTTCATTATTTGGTTACAACAATTAAAATTTGTAGCATGTGTTTGACTTAACTATTCCCTCACATCCTGACTGATACCTAAGGCTGAGGCAAAACAGTATTCTCCCTTATAGAAAAGGTCTATAGAATTTTATTATATATGTTTATCATTTTTACGCCTCTGTCCAAAATGCATTTTGGTAGGAAGCACAGGACAAGGTAATTAAGGGAACTCTGTTGCAGTTCTTGCTGTAGTTGTAACAAAATCTTGTTCACTTATTTCTCCCGTATACTCCTATGCTGTGGAAGGGAGCTTAGCTAGCATGAAGGACAGATGCATCAGCCTTACACTAGACGAAGAATGCATGAAAATATTTTATCTATACTTTACAGGAAACTTTAATTAGTCATAATTATCCGATCAAACTGCAGAATCTGGATGACTGGTATTGCCAATGATATTACCAGAAACTCTTATCCCACCAGCAGCCTCCCAGCAGAGTGCTCTACAGCCTCTCCTAATCACAGCAAAAAACACATGCCCACAAAATATCCATACCTATTTTCAGTTACAGATTGATAACTTTCAGTTACAGTTATAGACAGAAAACACATGTATTATATAAGCTTGCATTATTGTATACAGGTATAATTTAAGTATTAAAGGACCATATATGCCTATAGGTAAGAGTTCAGAATTTTAGAATTTATTTTCTAAATTTCTTTGTGCATTACATTTCAGTAGCAGTTTTATGAATTTAACTGCATCGCTGCTGTCAGTCTCCTCAGACTTCTCCTCCTGACTGTTGCACAAAAAATTGCTGGAAATACATTCTATGTGCTTGGAAGTCTACATATGCAATTTTTATTTGGAAAAAAAAAGAATCCTGTATTTGTGTATAAGCAATTTTAGTAGAATACTCAAGGTTTCGTTATTATTAGATTCGATATCATTTCCCCATAAGGATCAGTGAAATGCAGTGTTTAGAAAGATTTTGTGCAGTCCCATGACAGAGCTAGGTCCTTCCACATGACAAATTTTAATTGGGTTGTAACTGTGCTGCAGGAATCCCTGCAATTTTACTTAGGCTACGTGCCAACTATGTAGCAGAACCAGAATTAGAACCCAGAACCTTTTGCCTTCAAAACTTATCTGATTCTTATGGCAATGCCAACCTTATTAAAAGTTTTGTACACAGTTTTGAAAAAGAAACTGTTCCTAGGATAGACATTGTAGCTACAAGAAAAAAAAAATTATCTTTAATAAAGGATGGCATAGCTGGTGATATGGTTGATACTTTGATGTGATTTTTATTGGGCCAGTTACTAACTGATAACACATTTCTGTACTGCTACTTTCTTATCACAGAACAGTTGTTCCACCCCCCCGCCCCCCTTTTCCCAAACACATTCACAGAACTTTTAATGAGAGGGAAGAGGAAGGAATGTTACTACTAAGATTTGATCAATGGTTTGAGAGAAGTAAGAATCACATCATTACTGAAACACAAAGCCTTCTCAAGCTGTTAAATCTTTTTCTACAAAAAGAAATGCTTTTAACCTTCCAGAGCTCAGTAAAACCTTTCACTCATTAAAAAGGGAGACAGTGATGTGTTCCAGAAATGCTCAACTTGAGTAAAAGCAACTGCTGTGGTTGCTTGATGGTTGGTTGCTACAGTGGTGCGCAAACAGTATCATCTGTACATCACAGGAGCTGGATCTAGAGTTCAGCAGATCCAGACTACCACACTGCATCATGGAGGGCAAGGAGAAAGGGGAGGGAATGCCAAATTCATCATTTTTATTATACCCACTGTGTATTCATTGAGCCACAGCATTGGCACCAGATTCTCCTCTGTCTGTCCTCTCGGCTAGAGGAAACGTGATGCAATAAGAGTAAAAGAATAAAAAAAATAAATGGAAAAAAATAAGAGCATATTCATATTAGCAATGATTTCAGACTGGGCCATAGGCCGAGCATTAAAGCAATATGCTACTAAGAGCGAAATATAGATTTGGGACTCCAGCGTGGTTTCTTACTTCTTGGGCAGATCAAGAGCTGCAGCCTTAGTCACAGGGTCCTGTTGTAATTTACACAGGACCTTTGGAGGCTTGGTGACTAGACAGGGAAAAAACAGCAACAACAAAAAAATGGCGAAGGCAGGAGCTCAGGGACAAGCACGGCAAAGCTTGATCCTTCCCTTATACTAGTGGTGAGGAAAAAAAAAAAAAGAAAAAATAAAAAAAAAAGAAATAATAAAAGAAGCACAAGCAAATTCACTAACTTCAGTAGAGACACTCCCACCTACCCAGAAGCGGGAGGAGAAGCAGGCTTCCATTTCAGCATAGGCGCCCTACTGAGGCTCTCACACAGATGTGAGTGTAGCCAAAGCTGCTCTGGAGATACAAAAGGCAGCTTTAGACAGTAAGCAGCTAAGCACGGAAACTGTTAACCACGCTGGTTTCCGACTTAACATTTCACTTTCCAAAGTTCCTTTCTGTATATTCTCTGCTTAAATACAATTGTATATGCTGAATCCATCGGATCTAGTTCGGAGTTCTCCAGACTTGTTTGGAGTTGCAAACAAGCATCTGTCTAGTCTGTCCTGCAATCCAAGCTACGAACCTTTAAAACAGCTTAAAATAACTTTCACAAAGTGCATGTTCAGTCCTCAAATTAAAGCTACTCTTGGAATTTCACACAGTCTTATCCAGTGCTTCATTAAATTACACCAGAGACAGTAATTGGACCGACCCACCATCAGTGAACTAGAATGCTTTCTCAAATGAATTTGTCACCACAAGAAAGGGCTCACCTTCACTAGGCTAGAAAGTTAAGTGAGCTAGAATCCACAGACCAGAGTTGCTTCTGAGTTACACCAATATAAACATAATTCTTTCGTAAATAATGGAATTATTCTGGAAGGACATCAGTTAACAAACCAAAATGTAACTCAATTCTAATAAACTTAGGACAGTAAAAGTCCTTGAATTACAAAGCTATGGCTTCAAGAGCCAATGAAACAAAATCGCAGCTTCCAAATCAATTCAGTACTTACTTCTATAGCATAATGCAGAGCCGAGGAGGCTGGATGCAACGAAAGGTTCTCAAGCGGCTTAATATAAGGTTTCTCCCACCCTGAAGCCAAGGACCATTCAATTATCAGCATATTATCAGTGAACACAGTTCCAAATACCAAACCACTAGGGTCTGGTTTTTCCTTGAAAGTCGTAGCTGGGGTGATAATCAAGTCTGAAGCCTGAAGGAACATGAAGACAAAAATTAAGCGTATAAAAAATTTTAAGTCAGACTGATTTCAAATGATTCTGCATCAGTGAACTGCAATATTTTATCTGTGGAGACATTTAATGACAGAATGGTTAAAGGTGGCTACCTCTAAGTAGCTGGCAAAGCATTCATACTGTGTATACACACATACACACAGTGCTGCTTATACCAGAAGTAGTTAGCCTATTTTGAAGCACTGTTAAGTGGAGGAAGCAGTACAAGGTGAAAAACCCCAGAAAATTAGCAGATGGAAATTTATTGGACATTTAGATTAACACAACTGTACGAGTTCCAGAAATACTCAGTTGCTGTATCTCAGAACATAAGCTTTTCATCAGAAATTAATCCCCTTCACAACTAAGCAGATATGTTACGCTGATTTTCCTTTAATGCATAAAACCAATGTGAGAGACCAGAGCCAGCAGTCAGCAGATTACTTGGGTCACACTAGCTTGGTCATTCACATTCATATTTTCCTAGAAAGATCCCATTAGCAAAGAAGGCAAAATGGTTCCCTGCATAATTAACTATAGAGACTTTCTCTTACAAGCCAGGACTAGCTGCAGAAATGCAGCATAATTTTCTGTACTGGTTTTGCCTGGGATAGAGTTTTTTGGGTTTCTTTTATAGTAGCTTATATGGTGTAAGCCATCCTAAAGAAGAGCAGAGGAAGAAGGAAAGCAGGATCTCTGGCATGTGACTCCCCTTTTATACAGAGATGGGGGTTAAACAACTAGAGGGGGCTATGAAGTGGGCAGAGCCTTGATCCATCCTCTCCATTCTCTATGTCATCTGAGCATTTAAAACGTGCTGGTCAGAGAGGCAAGGAAGAATTCAACAAAGAATCCTATTCGAAGTTCCATTTTCCTTCCTAACATGACTCAGAAAGCATTGACCCTTATTACCGACCCTCAAGTGAAATCTTACTCCTCTATGTTGGGTACATATAGAATAGACTGGAAAACAAGCAGTTCAGGCTATTGTTCAAATGATTTGCACGTGCACTAAAAAGGCGATTCTGCAAGAGATATCACTGGCTTTGACTTTTCAGACTCAGCACACATTTTGCAAAATGAGAAAAAATTAGTCCCCAGCTTTTGAAAAAGCAGACACACACACTCTTGTCTCTGTAAACAACCTGATTTTCAAGACGTCTTTAATAAACAATGGCCTATATTTTATTGATTGGTTGGGTTTGGGTTTCTTTGTTTGGTTTGATTTTGGGTTGGGTTTTTTTCTTTGCTTAATGGCTTAGATGTGAAATTAACTTAAAGCTGGAGCACATGAATAGCTAAAAGCTTGTTTCAAACCATCTTCAATTATAGCGCTTGTCTAGATATTACAGTGCATTAGCCTGGTTGAACTAATACATAATCTGATGAAACAACAATTACTCTTCTTAACTCTTTAGAGTACCCTTTATCCTGCTGACAGTGAATGTGCCAATGGGAAAAGCACTACTTAATGATGTCCTGAAAATAAAAAATAATTTTACCTGATAACCTCTTATCATGCACTTTGGAAAAAAAAAAAGGATATCACAGTAGAGCGTGGATCAAAATAAAAGCCACAAAGGAGTGATTGCAATTATCCACAATGTAAGACTCAGCTTAGGAAAACACTTATGCAGGAGCAGGATGTCAATGGGGCTTAAGTAAGGATGTAGAACACAGTTACAGCCTTGGCATTATCTCTGAACAGAATCACAGCTTCTAAAGAACTCCTACTGCCAGTGGTATTAACAGCTCTCCCTGAAGTCAAGGCTTCTGTCTCATCTCAGGTCATTTTCATTACAGTAATTATCTTTACAATAAGCTGGCCTGAGGACCAGAATTATCACATGGAGTCTCATCCCCTAGAACTCCCATCAGTGTGCCAATTTCTGCTTTTATACCTCAGTTTGCCACTTCCTCAGTTGTGGTAGCACAACTAGTTGAAAAGGAGCACTATAAACTTGTCAGGGTCAATAAAAAGCTTTTGCTTTAACGCTGGGGAACGATTCAAACCTGGCTCTTCTCACAGGCCCACAAGTACATGTAGAGGGAGCAGCCATAAGTACAGAAACATGCTCACTTGGGAGCATTTGGGCTTTCTTTGACCCAGTTTTGCCATCAAAGATATTTCTCCAGATTGGGAGATCTGGGGTTCAAGAGAGCCTTGGACAGAGTCTCTGTCATGTGAGTGATAATTTAATAGAACTATGCTGATCAAATACAAGCACACAGTCATGCTCTAACAGTTAATGCAAAGAGGGTCACAGATCCAGAGTCACTCCTATGGTGGCTCATTAGAGATAAGAGGTAGGCCACATGCTCACTCCTACAAGTTCAATAAACGGGTACTCATGTGTGATGGGCGGTCAGATAGCAGTGCCAATGGCTCAGAGCAGGAGCCCACAGTTCTTAGCTCTCAGCTCCAAGGATTGGGGACTTTCTCCAGTCACAAACAGAAATCACTGTATTGGATTTCAGGTTGAAGGCAGAAAGTCTAGAGAGGTAGGTAGCTATGATGCTTACCCAGAAAGGAAGCAAGTAATTTCTGGACCACAGAGCTTCCTGGAGCTGCACAGTCTGAAGAAGAGGACCACCTGCTGTTTCTCAAGTCCTTCAGCATTTAGGGAAACCAGCTTTCATTCAGGCATTTGCCAACATCTGACTCAACAATATCAGATATGACACTTGGCCCATAACACTTCCTTCAAACAATGGGAACACCCTGCATAAGACCTCAAATATAGGCTAAACTGCACAGACCAGTAGAGCAACAATCATTAAACTGTCAAAAAGGCAATTTTCCTGATTCTTATAATCCTGTTAAGCTCCCAGGAGATGCATTTAAGATTTTTTTTGGCCATTACTTTAAGATCCTTTCTTAAGGCTCTTTCCCTTTATTCATTCTGTTGTATTTTTCTCCCTTGTTTTACCAAGCAGCGAGTAGTGCAATTTAACAGTGTGCAAAATCACCTGAATCTTCCAGAATCCCAATGCTTTTTATGTCAAGACACCATCATGCGCTGCAATAGATTCAATCTTTTTTTTCCATGGAGGAAGATGGGGGTGGGGGGGAGTTGGAGAACCCATCCTTGGAGTACACTCGCCCACAGTGTGGTTTGCAGCATGAAATATTAGCACCACTCTCAACCTCTTCTAGGCATCTGAGTGATAAGACCCCCTACATAATACCTCACCTGGCCCACAGACCCTTTGGCTTATCTTGCCCCAAAGTCCTGCTCCAGCACTTTGTGGTGCTGATCAAGCAGCACCGGCAGGAGGGAAACCAGACACTCAGAAGAACCCACACAAAGAGAGCAGAGCAGAGCAGGGCCAGGTGACTGATACCAGGAGTACTGATTAAGCATCTCTGCCTATTACTTTAATATCACGTTAAAAAAAATATTGCAGTTCTAACAATTGTATCACCTATAACCTTTGTAAACAGCAATTTATTTCTTTCCTTTGTCAATGCTCCCCAGCCCTGACACCAGCATTAAGGATGTATTAGGGATTGGCATTAACACCCGTCCAGATCTCCGCTGTTTGTACTGCCAATACAAAGGGCAATTTTTAGCTAGGTTTGTGTTTTGCTTGCTTTGTTTATCAACGTGCTCTCAAGCACCTTCTGATGCTGCTGCCTAATAAATCCATTAAACTGGAAGGAAAAACAGTAAATGCAAGGACAAAAAGGATAAGGGAGATAAAGAAACGGATGTGTCACACAGTCTATTGAGTACAGCTATTTGGCCCCTGTTGCTTAAACAAAAAAGACAAAGAAGTAGTTCCAACCCTGCAAACTCTCCACGTTGCAGCAGTACAGTACATACAAAATATATGTCCCTAGGTCCGAGCCCAGGGCGCTCTGGTAAGAAATAGGAAAAAAACAGATTGCCCTGCCTATGGTATGCAGAAGGGAGCAGTGGGGGAGCCAGCTGGATACTGTTCAGTTTCCGGGCTTCTGTAGCAACACTACACCTACAAACAGCCGCTGTTTCAACCAGATGTCCTGTTTTGAATAGCCCCTCATATGAGAAGTGCCTGCTGATTCCAACATAACTTCTTCCGGAGTGAAGCTTTACCCAGCCCACACAAAGAAGATATATTGTGACCTCCTGAAACTAAAATTCATCATTTGATCAAAACAGATCTTGTCAATTATGAGCTTGGTCAAATTAAAAGTGACGTGCTGGCCAGTGTCAAGTTTAACCAATGCTGTAGCGAGACATTCTGGTGCTTGTAGTCAAGATGTCAATTTAATGCTTATTCTCCTCAGCCTTTGCAATAGCCTTAAGTGAATTTGGAGCTGACAGCAGCCTCTGGCCAGAGCTGTTACTCTCATTACCACATCCTTACTTTTCTTACCCTAGAGAGCTGTCTTGGATAGGTGCAGATGGCAAGTGTACATTTAGTCCTACTGTTTCCATCAAGTTTTGCCAATGCCTTCCCAACTGATCCTTGGCTGCAGTTATTTTCACGGCACTGGAACTACTAGACCATAAGCAGTAGGTTGAGCAGCCATAACTGGTGTAATTCATGTGACATACCCAAACTTTTCTTGGCCCATGCTGGGCCAAGCATTTCTATCACTTACTTGAGTAAAAACAGAACTGGCGGCCTCAGCTGTAAAACAGCTTACGAGTTACCTCACTATAATAGCGAGTTTCAGCAGAGATCCTCAAGACATTAACATCCACTCAGTGAGACTGACTATACTCTATTCTGATGAGATAAGTAATCTCCCTGACTTCCAGTCAGGGTGACTTATTCAAGATCACAAATGCTGAGTTTGTAAGCATATCCAAGGAAAGATCAGGGCCTTCTGATGCAATAAGACACAGAACCGTAGGTAAAATTGAATAACTTGTTTTGCCTTTGCACTTGTGAACAGCAAAATGTGGTTGCAGTACCAGAGCAAATGTTGAGGAGACAGAGTACAAAGAGTGTAATTAGTACAAAGGAGAAAGGTAACAAAGCATTGGCGAGGGATCTGGAGAGAATGAGTCTGGGACTAGACAGAATAGTTTTGAGGAAGGCTCCAGTGATAAGGATGTTGTTTTCCTGCTGTTCAGTGCTTATGGCTGTGGCACCCTCATCATTGCTCTTGGGTCCTCCCAAGCACACACATCTCTGTCCCAGGAAGCCATTATTTCTGCTGGAGTAGCTACTTTCACCCCACAACACCTTCTGCCTGGCCTCCTGAACCTGAGGCTCCTCCTATATGACAGGCTGAGAAGAGGTTTGCAGTGCCAAAGAGAAGCAGCGGTGGGCAACTAGGTTGAGGATACTAACTAGGCTGAAGAAAGTGGCTTGTTAATTCACCTTTGGAAACTGAAACGCTCTCTTCGCTTGAACAATTTTTTATTGGCCTTGCAGGCAATAAGCCAGCTACCAGCTTTCTCCTGCAACTCATTCATCTCCATCGCTTTCCAGATGTCGAGTTGCAGGTGGTAGAGGATTGCCTCCACTTTCTTGCTGATCCAAGCAGTGATCGTAGCTGGCTGGAGAAGCTCATCCATTAGGTATTCCAGCCCAGCAGCATTATACAGCAGGGTTCAGGCTACTATATGTTGCACATAATTGCTCCTGTAGAGCAGCTACAACATGCAGCCCACAGGGAATTGCAACCTGATCCAGGAAGAGCCTTCACCACATGAGCCTGCTTTCTGTAGGCAGACCTCATGAATCATGCTTAACAGCTACCATGGTAGCTGTTTTTTTACACCAAAAAAAAAAAGGCTTGTGCCAAACTATTGCCAAACTCTGAGAGGAATCAGGGATGACACGCCAACTCCTCCATCAGTGGCACCAGAGCAGACAGCAGGAGTGCTAGGCTATGCCACTAGAAAGTAGAAAAAGGTTATGGAGGCTGTGTGCAGTGTTAGGGCAACAAGTACTTTTCTTCTCCATTGGGACAAAAAAAGCAATCACCAGTTCTGCCTATTCCTAAACCCTGTTTTAGAAATAGAAATGCTGAATAGTGCTCCAGTAGGTGAAACCAACTGCAACCTCTTCCAGCAGGTGTTATTTTTGTCTAGTTAGTCTGTCTTACTGCCTCTCAGATCCATCCACTAATCATTAGTTGACACCACAGCAGAACGTACTCGAGTAAAAATGAGCAGATTTGTGTCCTACAGGCCTTGGGTAAACCAAGGTCTGTGGTTTTGTTTCTTTTACCATCCCCACCATCTCTGGAAAAGACTGATAGTTTTTCAGGGCAGGGACCATTGCTTTCTGCATAGCAGTAAGCCCTGTATGGCTCTGATCACAGCAGTAAAGTCTATAGTAGAAACAATAAGAATTCTATCAACTCAGAATAGAATAGAGTTAAATAAATTCTTAGAAATCTATTACTAGCTTGTAAGTATGAAAAGTAATATTAATGAAAGGTACTTTATAATCCCTTTACCATCATTACTACTTTAAATTTACAGCAGAGCCTGAGGCTTGAGAATGGAAAGTGTGCCAAGATATAACAAGATTTGAGCAGGAAGAAAGCCCTCACCTTCCTACTATAAAAAAATAAAGAGAAACAAAATATAACAATGTATCTTCTGCAACCCCAGGGAAAATACCCAGAAATCTTTCAACATAAAGCTTCCCTGAGACTTCATCCGAGAATGTGTCAGCACACGTAATTGGACTGGGGCCTGTAATTATTGCATCAGGTTGACTGTACACTGGGAACCAAGAGACAGAACAAATGACAAAGCAAGAGGAAGTCAAGGCTCTGAATCAGTTGTAAGTCATGGAAGTAACAGAAAATATGGCTGTAAGGACTTTGTCTAATCCATCCTCAGCAAGGTATCTACCTAAACTATTTATAACAGATATTTATCAAATAATTGTCAAACCAAAGAATGAGCTTCTGCTATAGTCTGCAAGCAATGGAAAGAAAATGAGAAGAGCATAACCTATTGTTGGCTTCTTTAACCTTTCTCCTGACCTGATGGATGCTCCAACTCTGATGCAGGAATGTTTGATTTGGAGCAGTCGACAGGGAAGTAAACCTGCTCTGACAAGACAACAGATAAGTGGTTGGAATTGACATAAACTTCTTGCCTTAGAGAACAAAAAGGGCACCAAGGGCAGCAGCACAGCTGAAAATACAGTCCCCAGAACACAGCAGAAGGGAAATAAAGATGTTGGAAAGCTACAGTCCAGCTAGACTGTAGAGAAAGCATTGAAGAAACCAATCTTGCCCTACAAAACACTCAAGCACATGGATAATGCATAATAGCATTGATTTTGATGTCACTAACTAAGTTTTAAGAGTTTTTCCATATGTTGCTGAAATGTTGCCCTGCACCAACTCCCACTGATTTGATCTAAAGCCCATTTATATTAATCAAGACCCCTTCCTCCAATTTTGTAGGAATCTGGATTGTAAGGGAGGCAAAACTACCTAAATCTTTATAGCCTCACCCATTTCTACTGCTTCAGGAAAACTAAATGGAGTAGTAATGGTTTGGTGGTGGGGTTTTTTGTCCCTTACTCATTAATCTGTTCTCCACTAACGCAAGTTTCATTTTTAAAGCTAAGAAAGATGAAGGAATGGAGCTCCTACATATTCTAAGGAAACCTTCTACCTGATGCTAAGGAAATCTTAAGGAAAATATCTATTTGATTTTAATCTCCTCTACTCTGGCTAATGGTACTTTCAGATCTATGAAAAATAGTCATCGAGTATCTCATCGATCAAAGAATTACATAAAACATTTCAAATATGATGACTTCTTTAAAATATAAACCTATAAACATATAAATGTCACCAAGATGCTGACAAGACTATTAAACATAGGAACAGAAACCAGACACATTATTGCATTTTGATCCTATAAACTATTTCTGTTTGCTAACAGCTATTCCAGTTAACTAAGTGGGGCAATCAGAAAGTGTGACTAGGGAGGAAGTACGAGTCATTGCACTGGACTGAAAAACACTGCTGTAGCTTACTGTTACTGCTGGTCACATTAGCTATATAAAAATCCTCTTTGGCCGTGCAACTGCACTTCATGTCTGCAATGTAGATATACTTGGGCTTTTGATTAGAAAGAAGCAAGTCCATATAGGACAATAAGGGATATCCTAGACTGCAGTTCTTTAATAAGCCAATTCCTTGCACAGAAAGTCCTCTCATACTCATACTCAAACATTTCCATAAATACAAAACTAGGACCATTCTTCACTAGTGGAACACATTAACTAATTACAGTATTCATATTATTCGCTATTAGTATATTCTGCTGCTTCTCAAAAGATCTGACAGCTTGGTTAATGCAATTCCTGATGCTGTGCTGCTCCTTGCCTCACAACCACTGTATTTCTGCATTGTAGCATAAACACAAATGTTCCGTTTTTAGAAAGAGTTTGCCTGGGAGAAGGTTTGAGCCTAACACGAGCTGAGGGCTCACACTGGCCTGTGACACAAAACTGGAATAGAGAGATCTGTGACATTTCATATATTTTTGTACAGCGACATAGTCTTTAGATGTTCAAGTAATGAAAACAAAACTTATAAATTTGGTCCACTAAGATTTAAGACACTACTCTCTCGTGGTTCAGAAAAAACAATTTCTATTTCACATAAAGAAAGTGAAACAAAAAAATGACACATTTACATCTAAACTTCTCTTAAAAACTAGCCATACTGAAGGAAGAAATTAATTGCAAACCCAAATTTCAGACAAACAAGCTGGAAACATTTCACCTAAGTAGTCTGGCCAGTCACAAACACGTTATGTGGAATAGCCGAGAATAGAATCATAATCTCACATGTCCAAGTCCTGAGCAGTTGCAATTAAATCTTCTTACCCTGATTTTAATAAGCTTTCAGACATGGAAGGAAGTGGACTCATGGAATGAAGGCATTCAGAATTATTATTTCATATGAAATTTCAAGCACTTTTGGGAATATAAAAGGTTTACGTGGTCTAGAATCTTATGTAAATGTTACAGGAATAATTTCAAATGTTCAGTTAACCACACTTGCCTTTTTCTCTTATCCCATCTCCCTCTCACACTGGTAGACAGAAGGTAAACTTACAAATTGCCATAAATGTCAATGTTTGATGTGACACTGAAACTGCCACATTTTGCCAATTCATTCCATTCAGTAATTTCCTAGAAATAGGGACTAAGTACAGGATTAAGATAAAACTCTTCCAGCTCTCTGGGCTGTTAGTCCATGAGAGTTAGGTTATAGAGATAATTTCAAAAGCAAGCAGAAATGCCAACAGAATCCTATGGGGGAAAAAAAAAAAAAAGAAAAAAGAATAAAATTTCTTCCTAAACTGTAATTCATACTCATGTGTGTTCAGCACAGAAAACATTTAATATCAAATCTGGGGACTTGATATCACAATGACATTAAAATTTAAGAATTCTTGGAAATAGGTATGGATACCATGAATTTTATTTTGGAGTCAGATGGGTTCCTTTAGGAATAATTGGCTGGTATTAAAGCCCTACATTTTAAAAGCAATTCTTCACCTTGGGAAAAATAAATCCAGAAAATTATACAAACCAAATGGAATTTCAAAAATTCTCATACCATTTCTGTATTTTTACAGACACCATTTATATCTTAAGATCCTAGTTAAAAAGAAGATAAAGCATCACTTTCTTTGTGCTATAAATCAACTCAGCCAAACTGTCCCTTGGCTGTTTTACTAACATCTTCCTCTTATCTTAGCTAAAAGCTCCTATTATTTGCTGAAGACAAGTGGCTTTATTTGCAAATCCTACAGCTTCTGATAATGGGACAATCAGTTCCTCTACTACAGATCAGAAAACCTATTTGCTAAAAGCCTGCAACTAGTTGAAGGACATTACCCACCTGAAGAGTAACACAGAACTACTTGCTACCAAGCTAAAACTGAATAGAGCTGCCACAGACCTCAAATGACACAGTAGAGATGGGTTCCAAATAACATGAGAAACTTATTTGCAGACTGCTCGTAAATCATCTCAGCGTATCATGGAAGAATCATGGTGAATTATTTTCACTGCACTAAGAACTTGTCATTGGTCAGTAGCATTTCTCGGCTACTACAACCCTCAAGCAGTGACACTATTGCTACTACTCTGGGATAGCAAGCTTGATTTAGAAACATTGATGTGCCAGGTAGAGCCATCAGCAATACTAAGCTGCCTTAGTATACCCTCCACCTGTGCATGCAAATTGCATGGGCTCCTTCAGGAAAGTCACTTTCTCCTAGCAACCAACTACCACTGAAACATTCATTAACCATTATTGGGCTTTGTTTCTTCTCTCGCTCGTCAAAACAGGGCAACCAACTGCAAGCACGCTGTGTGTTGATCATCACTGTGACCTACACCCATACTGTCCTAATAACTGAATGAAAGCAGCAGCTATGTAAGTCAGTCTTGCCGAGCTATTATGAGTAAGATTCAAATTACTTTGTGCAATGCCTGTAAGGATGCAGGATGCCACGGAAATCCCTTGGCACTCAATCTTCTCTGTCATGTAGCTGGTTTCCCTCTTGAGAGGTTAAGATGAAGGAATGTCTTTGTAAATCACCTGAAGTAATTCTGCAGCATATATATACCCTGCTAGCAGGAACAATCCTCTACAATTATTTTCTTTTTGATTCAACACATGACAAAAGGCAAATACTTTTCTTGCCGTTAATGAAAAGCTAAGTGAATGGATTCAGCTGAAATCAAGATAAAATCAGAACGACCTTTTCTACAGCACTGCCTGGTCTACAACTGCTAAATATTGTTATAACAATGACAGAATTGGCCTGTAGCTTGGCATCCTGATCTAACAGTGGTTAAAGCTATGTACTTCCATGGAAATTATACGGAAATGACCTACCAGATGGTAACTGACACAGGTTTAGCTTAGGAGGTTCAGATTAGACATCAGGAAAAAAAAAAAAAAATTAAAGAGAGTAGTGCAGCACTGCACTCAACAGACAAAGGCACAACTGACCTGGTCTAGTGCAGTGGGAGGATGGACTAGATGGCCTATGGTTCTAAAACACAAAATATTTGGAGATGCCTTATTGTGTAATGTTAAAAACATATACACACACATATACATAAATATCTCCAATTGGTTGCCTTTCTTTTAATGCTTCAAGACAGTTTATATAAAAGCAGCTTTCCTATATACACATTTTGGGGAGCTACTGCTCAACACAGGACCAAGATATTGGTAAATTTCTGTAATAAGTTTTCCCCCATGCAACTTAACATAAAGGAAATGTTATAGCTGATCAATCACTATTTTAAATGGGGTCTAATATAGAATTTAAAATGGAAATGCAAGGAATTTTCCTAACACTCCCCTCAACCCTAAAACTATAGAAGAATCAACAGCTGCAACAGGACAAAAAGCCTCACTGAGTGCTCATATGCTTTGGCAGGTAAATAATTTATTGATGTGAGTAGAAAATGACAAATTGAGAACAAGGTGGAGAGGAAGAGATATGAAAACATATAAAGCATGTAAACTGCTTTATATTTGTTAGCTTTGTACATAATGTGGTAACTACAATGCATCTATGTCCTCATTCCAAAAACATTTCAGTGTTCCTTTGATCTACATGCTCTGAGCATGGCAGAAACTTTCCCTACTGAAAATGAAAACACAAGAGAAGTGCTATGTACTTCCAAAACTCTTCAAAGAGTGGAACTTTCACGATGTAACTGTAATGTTGTGCCAATGTGATACAGTCAATTAGTTCAGATTTTAAAAAGATGTTTGAAAAAATTAGACTGTTTCATATTTCATAGGTTTTTAATCTTTGCATTGGAGGGGAAGGAAGAAAATTTGGAGAAGAAATCATTTTCTTTAAAAGAACAGAGTTGGAGAATTGTTTATTCTTTATCTCTATCAGCAACCTTTTCACATATAAAATAGTTTTTCTAAAATAAAGCTTAAAACTGTCTAATATCTCAAAATGGATTGGTCTCTCTCCCAATTCCCAGAATAAGGAATCCTATATCCCACTGTATTTGGCAGAAATTACAGATGCACTTGACTTTAATTAGTATAAACATGGTAATGAATCATAGTAATGTAGTTTCATTAATGTAAACATAGAAAATGCAATAATTAGTTAGGTTTTCCTTTGAAAGACTGTTTTGGAAATAGGTATGTCTTTCTCTACAGAAAAAAAGGGAATTTTTCCAACTCTTTCTATCATACACTATATAACAAGAAATGCTGCATACTGCAATAACATGTAACCTACATTTTAAGTACACAGATTAGTCCTGCAGTACTACCTTATTTCTAATTTTAGTGTTTCCAGGGTAGGATATAGACCTGTTCTTTATCTTTAATGCTATTGCATTCTCAAGAATGTGAAACAAGGCAGAGAATCAGAATCAGCACAGTGTGTTGCACAGAGCCAACCAAGTTCACAGTCATTTCATGCAAAGGCTACATGTTTTAAAACATGCAACTAAAGGTCCTATTACAAGGAACAACTACATCTGTATGAAGAGACCTACAAGAACAAGATCAATGTCTGTAAAACTTTCATTGGCAATCTCTCAATTTGAACCACAAATGCCTGCATTGGAAATAAATTTTCAGTTGCTTCATACTTCATCCAGAGGTAAAATACACTACAGCTTTAGATTCTGTGGAAAAACCGTCAGAGATTTCAATTGTTTATTTATTACACTTACAGAATGGAAATAATCTTTATATTCTAATTTGTATAATATCTAGCACAATGTTGGCTGGTTCACAACTTGTTCACTAAAACATTATAGCAATGCAAGAAACAAATACTAAACCATATATCATTACAGAAAATGCACTATATTCAGCATCTCACACAGCTAGATGTGAGCTAGCTTCAAACTGGAAGCCATGCAAACATATTAGCTATAAATTGTACTCAGTCTAGCAAGTCCAAGATCTCAACAGGCATTCTTAGTTTGAGCACAGCACTACACTAACCTGCCTATATAGCTTCCAGTCTGCCATGGGCTCATATGCCACTGGCTTGGAGCCTGGGAAGGTTGGGTCTGTCTGCAGAATACTCTGCGGGAACACTCACAGTTATTTAGAGTAATGCGAGGAGCCATTCAGATACAGAAGCTCCGCTTAAACTTTTTTCATTCCACTACCGCAAGTCTTCATATTAGCAAGTCAATCCAGATCCACTTGTAAACTACAGCTACTTTATTCTTCTTTGGCATAGCAGACTCCCTAGCAGTCAGTATTCCCTAGAAGGTCTGCACCTTTTTGGTACAGTAAATAGGCTGACAAAAATTAAAACAAAAGAACTGAACTTTGCGCCATGAAGATGCTCAAATAATTCTACATAGTTTCAGATCATTAAAACACAGAGAAACATAACAGGAATAGGTAATACTTTCTTAAAGTGTTCCATGTATCAGTCTCTCAAAGAGAAAGTGTACTCCATGACGAAAGGTTACATAAAAACTGAAATAATCTTTCTGGATATGGATTGATAACATGAGGGAAAAAAAAAAGGCAATCATAGCTGGCTTTAGTTTCTTAAGACCTAGTATTACGAATTCAAAGTCAGAGCTAATACACACATTAAAAGAAACCAAATTAGAGTTAAGTACGGAAACAGACCACTACATTATCCAAATGTTCACTCTGTCTTGTGACAGGACAATAAGCAGAATGAATGCATTAAAGAAATTACCAGATTTTTAATCATAAACATAAAGTGTCTTAGACATAACTGTATGCTATTTCATGTCAGGCAGAAATTTCAGTAAAATTCAAAGCTTACCCCATTTAAAAAGCACAGCACTATGCTCTAAAAAGAAATGTCTTCAGAGGGCTAATCTGGCATTCAAATGTTGGGAATCCTCCACTTTAAACAATGTTTTATGTAAGCATAAAACAAAACCACACCCTGTTTTCTACATTCCCGCAATCTTGGATTACTTAGGTTACTGGCACAAAATTGCAGCTTTCGTCAGCATAGTCAGACCCATGGGTCAACTTGATTCTTTTGAAATATTATTAGCTATAGTTTCTGAAATTGTAACTGTCTTCCATAGAATTGTTTGTGAAGTTCCCTAGAAGGAATCCAGGCTATTTTATTTATCATTGTCTGGTGTTACTTTTGTCTTCATTTATGAAGTTTTTCTTTTTAATTTGACAATCAAGTTAAAGAGATTGCAAATAATTATTATAATGCATGACACTGCAATCAGTACCTGTATTCCCATCATTACTTTCATACACACACCCCTCCACAGTACAGTATTTTCTTAAAAACTGTACCCCTTCCTGGTGGCTGCAGCTAATCTTCAGAAACAGAGCCATAAGGCAGGAATGGACTTACAAATTAGACTTCAGCCTGAGCCAGCTGTTCTTTCAAGTATCATTCCCTTTATGACCATCTGTCCCACCTGCTAATATATTTTTCCCTCCTCACACAGAGTCTCCTCTACAATGATTTGCCATTCTGGCTGACATACAAGTATCGATGGAAACGAAACTGGATCAAATCCAACTTTGTGCCACCCAATATTTGGTGCTTTGGTAAGGCACCTACTTGACTGCCAGTGTAATTAAATCTGCCTTAAGTCTGCTTTAGTTTATACCCAGTTCACCTACGATCCAAACACCTATTAAAGTTTGTTGCCACTTGGTCTGTCTTCCTTCTGGACTACGTCAAAGAGTGGAAGGAAACCATACAGTGCAGTTACACAAAAGTCTCCTCTCTGTAAAGTAATTTTTGTTTTTAAATGCACTAGCACGCTCTACTGAATGAATCTACTGAGATCTTGTCTATTTATTAAAGGTGAATTCACCAAACAATTCTGCGCTCCATACTTTTGAATTCTTGGGGTTTCAAAATTGGTTACATGCCTCTTTTTGTCAACATTTTTCAAATCAAACTTTTGTCTGAAAAGTCATCCTAGATCCTCCTTCTTGGGCAGAATTGCCAGAGACATAATGCAGAGAAATGAGGAAGAGAAGAACTGGGAAGGGTTGAGAATGAGGGAAAAGAAATTAAATGGCATGTTGCTACATGGCAAAATTCTGTAGTCATGAATTCTCAAGAAATCTTTGCTGTTTTCAATGAGATCAGCATCAGAATAAATCTTATCAAGGAGTCCAAAACATATTCTGTAGCATTTGTTTTCCATATCTGGTAACTAAAAGAGAAATAACTACGTAAGCATAATTCAGAAAACTGCCCAGTAGTGACACTGCTCAAAAAATCAGGAACATGAAGGTTACAAAGTGTATCATTATATTTTCTTCTCATAAACTGCTGAGAATAGTCAGCAATAACAGGAAGGGAACTGCTGAAAAAGCACAAGTGAGGTCACCTTGTTCTGGGTACTACTTTTAAACATCTGCAAAATACAGATGAGGCTTTTTAAAGATTGTAAAGCAGGGAAAGAGAGGGGGAGAAAGAATTACAGATGTGTGACATAAGGAATAAAGAAGCAGCAGAAAAAAAGGGGGAATGAGGACATAAGGTAGAATTCAAAGAAGCGCATGCTGATGACCTTTACATTTCCAACAGAAAATTAAAAGTTGACATCTGTGTCCTTACAGTGTTTAAAATGAGCTCTTAGTTAGTAGCACTGCATTCACAAAGGAGGTAGAGGAAAAAGAGTTATATCTTAACTGAGCTCAGTTCTAAGCATAAGATTAAAGAAAGAAAAGAAAAGAAAAAAAAAAGGAAAAAGAGGATTCAATTTCATGTCAGATCCTGGCAGCTGCTCAGCATTCCTTATTATCATAGTCCTGTTTGCTTGTCGAGTGCTGATAATGTGCCAGAGCTGTGGTGTGCTTTGGAGTCCTTCTGAGATCCCTAGCTCTGCAACTCTGAGACCAGATGGAAAAACCTACTTTTGAACACCATTCATAATGTCAAAGTTTAACAAATAATAGAGTGTTTCATAGATTTTGTTTGGAAAAAACCTTAATGGGGGGAATCAAGCTTTAATTCTATTGCTTTGGAAGCAGGTAAGAGTAAAAAAAAAAAAAAAAAAAAAAATCACCTACATCGTTTTAATTTTTGCTTAATGACTACTAACCTTTTAGCTACTACCTGAAACCACAATAAATTAAAGTTCTTCTTGTAACATTTTCAGTTTCTACATTGAAAACGTTTTCAGCAAATGCAACCTACAGAATTATTTACAGAACTATGACATTCAAGTGTGTCAGTAGCTATGAATGTCTGCACAACCATCACTATCACGTTGCAGATGCTGTTTGGCACCATCTACTGAAATGCTTCAGACACTCATCTTTTAACAAACAACATACCTTGAAAGATTCAGTCACGTGCTTTGCTGTTTCTCCTGAACATCCTCCAGCCGTGCACTCATTCTGACAGCCCTAGAAGAAATAAAACCGGATTAAATTAAATTCAATGCACATTGCAGAAAAGTTGATATACATTCAGTTAATTCCTTTTAGGGACAGATTGTATTGAATGATCACTCAGACTTTGCCATCAGTAATATATTACCAAGACCTTTTTGGCAGTTTTTTAGCACAACTTTCTACCTTCTAGGGTTTTAGTTTTACTTCAATTGCATTATTTCGTGCAACTGTATTTCAGGGCTTTATAGAAGAGACAACTTCTTAGATTAGATTATTACTCTGAGGTGCGGAGGGGTATGGACATCACAAGTCTTTCATTCAAAGCTGAATAAATAAATTGTGGTTTTACACAATTCCATCAGATCCCAGTTTCTCTACTAAAGCATCCACCTAACAGATTTGCTTTTTCTCAGAGTAGTCTGACTAACCAGAATAGAAGAAAAGGGGAAAGAACAGTTTTTGTTAAATCCTTCATTAACTGAAAACAGTGATAAGAATGCCCACCTATATCTATCTATATAATCAGAGTATTTTGAATTATCTACTGTTGAACTTAAGGGTTCAGCAACAGAAGGATAACACAAACAGGTGCAAGCCATCCACCTAAAAGCAAGATCCTCAGTTTCCACAGCATCAGGCTAGCATCTTTGTGGACCTCCCTGCACTAGCTAGACCTTCCTCGCCAGTGGCCAGTAAATGCATATTACACCCAACAGCATGGAGCTAATGAGACAAATACAGCCTTGGCAGCATTTCTTGTGTCCAAGTAGCCTTTAAGAAAGAGCTGGAAAGGTGAAGTTTTGCAGAGTTTTGGGAGAGGGAGGAAGATGCGAGGAGCAAGACTATCTGGGGGATGGGCCATGAAGGGGATGGCTGGGAGGATGTCTCAAAGAAAGCACAATGGGCAAGATGGAGGGGATGGCAGAAGGGACGGCTAGCTGCTGAGATGAGGCCAGGGATGGGTGGGCATGGGGAAACAGCCAGGCTGGTCAGAGGGGCTGTCTAAGGGGGTGAAGAAAAGACAGAGGCGCCAAGGGATGTTGTTGCCAGGTCTGACAGGCGAGGGGCTTTCAACCCTACAAGGGAAAAGCCCTAGCAGGAGCCTGCACTGGCTGCTCGCCACTTGGTGGTTGCCTCTCGCCCTGCCACCCCTCAGCCTTGCTGCATCTGGAGTGGGAAATCCCAGCCCAGGTGGGAAAGCCCCAGGTCAAAAGTATAATCTGAAGGCAAGAGGTGCACAGGAAACCATTGTCAGCCTGTGAGATCGCTGTCCCAAGCTCTTAACCAGGGAGTGGCCCTCACCCTATGAGGAGGGGCTGCACGTAGGGTGGATGGCAGTGCCAGGGAGACACCAGCACCGCAGGCCCGCAGCAGTCACCATCCTGTGAGGGCAGGACTGGGACCACATGGCTCACAGGTTGTGACACATGACACACACAAGGCAAATGACATCATTTTTTTCTCCTTTTGGCAGATCTTGGGGTAGATGGAAAAAATAAAAGCGATATCTTCAGTGGGCCTTTAACAGATAGCACGCTTGCTACTAACAAAAGAAAAAGTAAACTCCCAGCCACAGCAGATCTCACTTCCTCCCCCCTCCCCCCAGGGAGACCATAACATCCCTCCTGCCTTTTCTCTCCATCAGCTTTAACCCTTCTGTTCCTCTTTTTTTTTTTTTTCTTCTAACCCTCTACAGTGAGACATGCAATCATGGCTTCAGGCTCCTTCCTATCAACTAAAGAAGGATCTGCCGAGAGAAATCACAAATCCTTTTACAATGTACCAATATGTTTCACCTTAAAACATTATTAAAAATATGCTTTATTTGCCTTAAAGCTTAAGGGTTTTTACTCCAGAAAGGCAAGTCTTTTTGGTAGAGTTCAACGGCGTTCAGTGTCAGACCCAAGCAAGACTAAAGCATTACCTAAACTGAGGGACAGTCTGAACTAAGCGCTGTATAAGAGATCCTTGCTTTCCCTGTAATTCTTCAAATACTTCTAAATTCAGTAGTAAAATCCCAGAAGGCCTCCATGACACCATCAGTTTATAATAGTTACGTATTCTGCAGACAAATTAAGCCAACTCATTTTTCTTTGCACTGCAGTGAATTAGTGTGGAGAGCATGCTGGTTACCAGCTAACAGGATGGTAACCACCAGCTGCAGAGCAAGAATTTCCCAAGCAGCTCCAGCTCCATTGCTGGCTATCATCTAATCTCTCATACGCAAAGTTAGATTTGCTAATAATAATTACTGGTGACAGCAAATACTGATAAATTCTCAAACTTTTCCTTCAATTTCTTCCCATCTCTGCTTTAAATTTGCCTTAAAGCAAGTGTTGGCATCAACACAGAGAGGACTGAAGCTGCACATAGTTTAATATTCTCTTTCATGATCTTTAAAGATACAAAACTTGTATGTGAATTTCAAGTGTGGACCACCTACAGGAACAGCCCCTAGGGGCTCGATCGTGTTGCCATTCAGATCAAGGTTCCCACTGAACCCAATGAAGTCAACAGCCTGTTTTTTGGGCATATGCCATGGGGCCAATCCTGTTCTCCATGAAGTCATTATGTATTACAGATTTAACTCATACTTAAAGCAAGTAGCTAACTGCCTTTTTTAACCGCACTGAGATTACACCGAGTTAATCCCTCAGCACTAGAAAGACATACCACAATTACTTTCTAATTGATGGGAGTCATATTTTAATGGCTCCATGGCTTTTAAATCTGAAACACGTTGTTAAATGCAATAGGGAAAATTACTCCCTGGTTTAGTGCCAACATTGCCAAGGGAGACACGCCAAGTATAAATTTGTCCTTTGTGTTTAATAGCATGGTAGATTTAAAACTGCATCCGTTAAAACACTGATGTTATCCTAAAGGTATGTTTGAGCCACTGGGTCAATGTCTCCTCCAGAGTCACTCAAGTATGTATGAAGTTGCGATGCAATTACACAAGCATGACTATTTCCTATGTTGTGGTATAGAGCTAACAAAATTTTCTTTATGGCATATGTAACTGCTTTTTCTAAATTGGAAATAGGATGGTATTTCACAGTTTTCCTTCAAAAATACTGAAATTACACATAGATTTTATAATTACTGTAAAGCCTGCCTAGTGTAAAGCATTACACTAGATTAAATTTTGTTGAAAAATGGGGTTTATATGTCATTATATCACTGAGAAACACTACTAAAATAAAGACCTGGTGATGAGTAATTCTGTCCTTACTGTTATAAAACATCTCAATGTACAGTAATTATTGCAAATCCTTTAGCATTTATAACAGTAATCACAATACACTCAGCTGGATACAGTGCTTCCTCACATTAGTACTTACTTCCAATCTAACTCTTATATATAAGATGATATAAGCCTTAGGGTGGTTCATCTCCTCCCAACATGTGAAGGACCATGGTGCATATAACACTTACCAGCAATTCTGGAACTTCTATACTTAATAATTGTCACCTGCACTTCTGCTAGGCCTTTCCCAAATCTGGACATTCAATTCCTGCGTTTGGTTCTCAGACTACATTATAGATATATGTATTTTCAACATGCCTCCTGGCTTTCCATGCTGTCTTTGGCACACCTTCTCTGACTGCAATTCTGTTGTGGGCATGACACTTTGTAGCCAAAGTACTGACCTGCAAGAGTATCCAACCAACTTCCCTATTACCATTTTGCCATGCCTCTAGTTATGCTCATCTTTTAGGGTATCTTCCTGCATCTCACAGCTTCTTCAAAACAGAGAATCTACTACTTTTATGCAGTCAGATCACTTGTTTGTCAGCTGAAAGGGCCTTTTGATGCAAAAATAGGCCCATCTCCTGCCTAAACTCCCTAGACTTCTCAGGCCACATGAGTCTGCCCTAGTTTTTCCTGTGCCCTCACACTTGGTGGCTTTTGAGAGCCAGTGGTAGCGCCAATGTCTTTGTTCTTGTTTGGGATTATGTCTTCTATAAACTGCAATTCTACCAGATCCTTTGTCAAACTGCTGTTCTTATGTTTTAGCTACCCCATTATCCCATAGGCTCATCCTCAGTTATGAAATATGAACTGAAGATTATCAGAAGCTTCATCACTGTAAAGTTAAGCTGCAAACTGCACTCCTTTAACCTATGGTGTATTAAATTATTTAATTAAAAAAATGGTGCCAGTTTTCTAAAAAAAAAAATTTCCAGTTACCTCTATATGCCATGTACTTTGTCACCCTTTTTCAAAGGAATCTATTTCTTTAATCAGTCCTTCGTTCACTTAATTTTGCCTGTTGTTTGATAACTCTTCTCACCACTGGGGAACAGAAAACTTTCCCTAGTGGAAGGTAGGAGTAAAGAAATATATTGCAAATAATTCCTACAGAGTTCACACTTTCAGCTAGGAAATCATATTGACTGCTTTTCAAAACAATTCAAGATCTGCAGTTTCACAAACTCCTTAATCATCTTTTTGGTCTCATCAGGGTGTGCTTATCCAAGTCAGCACACGGACAGCTCTGATGTCTCCTCTCAGAGTGAGAATTCCATCAACAGCACCAGTGCCCTGGTTAGAGTACTGCCAGTTACAGTGGACATCAGAAACCCCAGTTCCATGCCCATGAAAGAACTGTATACAGTACTTTGTTGGCAGGCAGTGGCTATTCATGGAGAATGAGAACCTAAAGAAGCAAATAAGCCAGAGATACACAGCTATGGCTGCATGTAATTCCTTCTACTGAGGCAACTCTATCTCCTGCTATGCAGAGAAACTTAAAACCAAGACTGTGTCGTCGCAGTCATCAAGTCCCAGTAAAGACAGAGTGGGAGTTTCCTCTCAGTCAGAAGTCACATGAAAAACACATTTCAGTGAAGAAAGTCCTTTCTGAGACATTTCTCCAAGCTAAACCAGTGTCTTACTGCTTTTTCCCATGCTTGCTGGCTACTAAGTGTCTAAGAAAAATTTCATGCTCTAATTTGCACTGGAAGGATAATGAAAGCAGAATACTTATCAGATTCCAGGAATCTAGCAGATTAATAAATTCAATACATGACTTACACTATCATACTGCCTACATGGGAGCCAAATCAAGTGTGTGATGACAGGTACTTTGGCTTTCAAAGCCATACAAATCAGAGTTGTCTTTCCATTCCAGGTATAAAATATAGTTCAACGTTTGCACCACATATTCCATGTATTGATAGTGTCATACAAAACAATTCCATGACTTCAAAACAGTTTTCATTTGCCCCTAGGGAATGTTAATACAATTTGGCAGCCACGCCACATAAAAGATGAATTTGTAGAAAAACAACAACCAAACAAACAGTAATGCTGTTTATAGCTTAAAAAAAAAAAAAAAAAATCCACCCACTGTCAGACAGAGAGAAATTCTGAATATTGCTGTAGGGCCAAGTCATATAATAGTATTTTTAATATCAACTAATAAGATATTTACTTAATGACATTTATGAAAGACTTACAGAGCTCAGGAAGCTCATTTATGGAATCTAACAGCCAGGCATGTTTACCTCAGCTGTCATGGGAGGAGTTGCATGTTATAAAAAAAAAATGTTAATACTGTCTTTATATTGTATGTATGTGAACGTGAACACACACATATGTGTCTGTAACGATGCAAGTGTCACCAAGCACCTTCATCGGGCAGGGTCTCTTACATGATAATACGGCATGCATTATCCACACAACTTCTTTTAAATCTAGTCTTTTCAATATCAAGACAGAAGGAGTGCAAGTATAATTCTTAAATTGTATTTCTAACCACTTATCAAGCCAAAGAGAGATCTTTGAGGTATCTTTGTTAGGTTGAAGCACTCTCCATGTATTGGCTTGCCAGTCTTCAATAATGAATTCAAACACGTACAGTGCAAATCTCAGAGCAGCTCCAATGATACACCTCAATCACATAGCACTAGGAAAAACCTAAACAAACACACAAACAACAACAACAAAACCAACAACGGAAAAAAAGAAGACAATCTGGCATATGCAGTTTCAGTGCTTAGCTTTATACTTAGTTCACCTAGAATTCTCATTTGTGTTGATTTCTGCACTTCCAATACATTTCTTTAAGACTACTGTTACCTAACATATATCTGCCCTGATGCCTTGTCAGCTGGGCATTATCACCTTACTGTGGCTGCTTGTTCAACCATGAGCTGGCACTAATGTAGGTTAAACAGTGAGTCAATGTAATTACAGCATACAATACAGAAAAATACAAGGCAACTAGCATAGCAGAAAAAGAAAGCTTCCACGTTATTTAACGATACTTTTGCATCAGGGTGAAAGCATCAGCTTATGTGGTTTAATTTAAAGCAATTGAAGTGGTTTGAATAAAACTGAAATACGCTCCTCTTAAAACAAGCATCACTGTTTTTATTATGTTTAAATAAAAGGCAATTCAGATTATATGAGCACAACTTATTGGTTAGAAAAACCCTAAAACAGAGAACATAAAGAAGTGGAAATATTCAACTAGTCCATCCAAGATTCATATTTAGTAACATTTACAGCTATATCAAAACTCTAAAAGCAGACCGAGTTGGTTTCACCAGATTAAATAAATGCAGGACAATGTTGCCAAAGTCATTGCAGTCAGCACGCAGGTGAAAAACTTCTCTAGGAAAAAATGCCATTTTTTTTTTAACTCATTCAAATATTAATTTAAGCACTGAGTTCAGTAATGCCTAACCTGTTGAGCAAGAAAGCTTGTATCAGTTCACCTGAAAGGTAGCAAGGCTAGGTAAGGTGAAGGATAACGACTTCTGAAATCCAAAAAGAATGCGTGCTTGACAAACTGGATTATCAAGAAGGCTAAAGGGAAGAAAAGAGTTCACCAGAAATAGAAAATAGATTAATTTGTTGTAACTATCTCTAAGGAGAACCTGACCGGCTTCAGGCTAAAATTATTTTGTCAAAAATTTCAGAAAATTTACAACATGAGCTGTGAATTACACTCATACAACATGGAATCTAAAGTGTGATCCTTCCCAATTGAAAAATATTGAAAACCTACCAGCAGCCCCATGCAATACAGGACATAAAGCAGCTGTACATCTCTGCGTGGTGTGCCTTTATTCAATAGCTACATTTGTCTTAATACATTTCTTGTACAGCCATACAATCCTCTGCCTCTGAAATAGAAAACCGTTTTCAAGGAGCTTATTGACTGCCTGGGTGCCGACGTTGGTATCCGGAGATGGACCAGGCTTCATGCATGTGAAGGACCAGTTGTCACCACCACTTGACACTTGGAAACATTCTTCTGTATGATACCATATAATCCTTTGGTAGCTTTCCATCCTTGTTATTTTCTACATGACCATGATAAGTCTAAGAGTGTTATTTTATGAACTTTAAGAAAAAAAAATATATCAAAATGTCAGCAAAAGCAAAGGACATTGCAGAAGTATCTGAAAATAATTTATTAATTTAATAAATTCCTATTTTCTTTACAGAAATAGCAAGCGTTCTAAAAAAATTCTCTTTGCAAATAACCTCCAAATGTAACGTGCTTTAACCTTGATTTCTACGCTCAGTGCTTGTAGCGTCCTTGTTTGTTTTCCTTCCTATGACCCTCTTGTTGCTCTGTCACTCCCCAATGCCATTTCCTCTGTCTTTATCCTCTTGCTCAATTCACCCGCTCTTCTGATTGAGGAAAACAGCCTTGTACTATTAGCGGAATAGGCAGATGACCTAATGGAGCTCTTCCATCTCTAACTCCTATGAACAGTGCCTGTAAGGTCCTCTTTGTTGGTTTGTTTGTCCTCTCTAGCATTAATTAGGTTTTTAACAAGTGCATTGTTTGCTGCAATGGCAAAATAAAAACATGTTAAAGCAACCAGCTGGATCTAGTTGGACTATAAATTCACCCTGCTGTTTTCTAACTAGATAGTGCCTTATGGCTATGCGATAAGGTTATTACTCAAACAAAATAAATGAAAATTTTGAAAGTCACCATGGTTTTATTGTGTTTAGGCCCAGTTCTCATTGATATGAGATCTTTTACATCAAACTGGCAACAAGAAAAGGTTTAAATACTATTACATACTTTCCCCTACTGCTATAAATGGGCTTTGCTGTTAACGACAAGGAAGCTTGTGTTCATTACATTTTTTCTAACATTTCTCTTTGCTCATGTATTCTATAATGCCAGGTAATAAATTAGCATTTTAAGATTTTGTAGTAAAGTTAACCAGAGCTATGGATGTATTTTTAACAGCACTGTTATACCAGCAAAGATAAGCCTAAGCACAATAAAAATTATTATGCTTATTTTCCTCAGGGATTCAGTTATACTTGCTATATTTTTTTATCCTGAGACAGCTGTACAGATAAAGTACAGATCTGATTTAAAGATGCATAAAATATAGCTTCCAATTTATGTATGAAATTCCTTGATGGTGGAAACTACACACAGATCCTGCAGCTGATGACCAAGGCAAGTGGCTTGACGCAATTACCAAAATGATAGTGTGAATAACATGAATGCACACATAGTAGAAACAAATAAAATCATTGTCTGAAGAGTTACTGAGGGTTTAGAACTGGAAGCAGACAATTTAGTGTGGGAGACCAAAGCTTCTGCAGTTTGCAAATAAATCATTGTAGACTCCTAGGGAAAAAAAAAAAACCAAAGCACAAACCACCCAAACCACAGCAGAGCAGAGCCGGATTCCAAAATGAGAACTGACATGCTTAAAGAAAAGAGCTAGCAGATTAAAACCTGTATTTAAGGACATGGTCCTGTTGGTAAGTTCCCTCATAACTACAGTGGAACCAGAAGAAACACAAGGTCAGACTGGAATCACTGGCCTGTATAAGGGGTCATTTGTAGCTATTCTCAGAATGCTTAGACCGTGTCCCATTTAAGTCAATTTTGCACTGGAATAAAGGTTTACATAAGATGCTGAGCAATAATGAATCACACACTGAAAACAAAAGCTCTGGGGGAAAAAGAAGAAGCTTTTGGAGGAGATGGGAGTCACTTTTTTCCACCACAAGTCCTGTATACAGTCCCACTAGAGATAATAAAACAGTAACTTACACAGCTTGCTCTGGAATAACAGTAAGTACAATAAAACATTATGCAACTGCGCACTGTGGTTGCTGGTCTGTAAAGGGCAGATATACGCTAGCTTGATACGACATCTAGTCCTGATAACTTTGCGTGGCCTATTTAATTCATCACTGAGTATCAAATACCACCAGTGCAAAAGCATAAGAAGCATGACTTTTTGTATTCATTAGGCTGTTAGTGCAGTTATTGCTTGTTCCCTGCTTCTTGAGTGGTTTGTTTAGCTGTTAAGTGTCCAACAGATGAAGCTGATAAAGCATGGCAACATCTATCTAACCTGGGGATCTGAATGGGCTCAATACTGCAGGTACACTCTGCCAGACTAGTCAGAGGAGTACTCCTTAAAAACGTGTTCTCTACTATGGCGGTCTTTTCAAATGGCTGAGCATAGTCCCTCTTTTTTTGCTTGCAGGCAGAACTCTATACACCTAGATATGTGTTCTGCCTGGGCATTAGGCCACAATGCTGCAGAAGGACCCAGACTTGAACTTTCAAAGCTTACAGTGGATTGAGTGATCTAGTAGGTGTCTTTAAACGGATGATGCAAGCCAGGGGGGGGGGTGGGCGGAGAGGGGGGATCAAAACCAAACAAAAAACATCCAAACAAAACCAGAAAGTCAGCAAGCTTTGTCTAGAGGTGTTGCAAATACTGTGCTTTCTCTTGAATTCTGGTGGTGGGCTGGTCTGCACGATGCTTGCAGTTATTTTACTGTTTGTTCCAGATATAGAACTGAGACCTTCATTACTTATAAGCTTTAAATGAATCTTCTCACTGTAATACTTGGAAGCCTTAAAAATTAATACTGGCTCTGCAATCACAACACCTAAGTGAAGGAAGGTAGAAATACCTGTCTCTTCTAACAGGCAGGAAATTTAGGCATAGATTGTCCCATTGGCATACCTCACACTGGCTGGCAGTTGCTTCAGAGAATTCACTGGGAGGCTGACAGGTGCTGGAATAGGGTGTGCACAGCTCCCCAGGAACTGAATTTATAGCTTCTCTTCCTTATAGAGACATACCCATCAGATCCATTACAGTTCTTCTCAAGGAAGAAGAAAAAATGCAAACGATTGATACAGTTTTGCCTGTGCACTCTACTCACAGCTATGCCCTATGCAAGCTTCTTGCATAACAGCACACAAGTGATGGCTGCAGAAGACCTGCCTATACTAGCTCCAGTGGGTTTTGAGACTGGCATAAGTGGTTTGAGCTAATGGGAGATCTCTCCCTGGCTTTTACCAAGGCCTGGTTTACATCCTTGTGACATGTCTTTTGCTGCGTGTTCAAACACTGCCTTAATTTGATTTAATTGGACACAATTCAACAAAGTAGAAAGGAAGTTGAAGCTTTCCTCTTGACGTAAAGGACACCAGGAACAGAGCTAACCTGCTGGGAAATTCCTAGGAACCTATTTGAAGACAGCAGCTACAATGATGTTCATGTTCTTGTTCAAATTAACAACAAACTACAGAGAGGGAACATACTTGCATGATATACATCCAGCTCAGAATATGCTAGGAACTTCTCTTGCTTTACAGTCTTTATGAGTTTCAGTGGGCACAACGAAAGGTGGTAAGCATATTCCACCACACCAAGCAAATGTAAATAATCCCATGGAAGCTTACTAACAAGTGAAGAAAAGCAGAGCACAGCTACAGTGTCACTGCACAGTATCTCACATTACTCCTATGAATGTGGAAAAACACCAAGATAACAGCCATAAGAGCTGCTTTTCTTGAAGATGTCTGCTGAAAAGAGGTAAAATCTTTTAAACTAGTGACAAAGCCAGATACTCCCCCTACTTAGTATATATTCAACTGTGTAACAACTCATAAGACAGGGAAAAATCACACATTATAACACTCCAAAATTTTGGAGTTGCATTAAAGTTACCCTATGCGTCCTTTCTAAACACCTTGTAAGCCCTTCATCTGAAATCCCCTATCATTTGTCGACAGTGCCTAGAGAAAACTGGATTCTGCCCAGGGAATTTGAGAGCAAAACAACACTCAGCACATTAAAAGTGGCCTTGAAAAAGTATGGTCACAGATGAGGTATTTGTAGACGTGTCAGCATTAAGCATGCATTAAGCACGCAAAGCAACCAGGGGCCCTTTGCCAAAAATATAGCATGGTAAAAGGTCATCACAAAGTAAGAGTGATACAGCCTCTGTTAGAAAAATGATAACTTTGAAATACTAAGAAATGGGACTCATAATGAAGATAATAAACAGGCCTATGACAAGTAATGTAAGCTTGTCCTCTTACAGTTCAATATCTGTACCAATAATCAAACAGTTCTGCTCAGCTCAATGAATCTAAATTGACAAATGACTTATAATACCCCCATGAACCAAGGGTTTTGCCCAGCTTCAACCGACATGAATATCAATGCTCTTGACTAGAATGTCTCTGTCATTTCTGAATTTATGAAGCTAATAAGCATCTTAAAACAATTTAGAATTGGATCTGATTTATCCACTGTTAAAATCCAGTTCACCTGGAAATGGCAGGATAGAACATTGATTTTATATGTACATCACGAAATATTTTGCCCAATTGACATGATGAAAACATGGCTGGCTACAGCAAAACCACTTAAAAGAAGATGCAAAAGGAAACAATTGTAAATGCAGCTTTATTGGCTCAATGGAGAATCAGAAAGGAATGCTGATGTTACTGAACTTCTGTCTCCAGGTGTCAAGAAAAAATTTAACCAGTAAATGCCAAAAATCATCTCTGAAAAGGTGTTGAAAAGCAAAGGATACTATAAAAAATAAAGCTATTCCAATGGTACAAATGCTTGTCAATATAAAAAAAAAAAAAGCATAGACTACAGAACTTGTCTTTGTATTCTGTAGAGCACTGCGTAATACTGAGGATGAAGCCTGGGCCATGGACTGGGCCACAGCATAGATTTAGAAAAAAATACAGCTTACAGTGTTAGAAGGCTATGGAAAGAAGAAAAACTGAACTAAACCAAATACAGTCAAACAACCTAATGGACTTCCTTTATGGTTACAGAAACAAAACACTTTCCGGCATGGGAAAATTTGTCTCCCAAACTGCACTTCTGTTTCTGAATTCAGTTAATCCAGTTTAAGGCAGAGTCTGCCATTTAGTTCCCATGCACGTAATAAATAGGTTACAGCATATCTAACACCATACTTGCTTAAAAAACAAAATATATACTCATGATGATTAAATGCCTCAAATATAGGAGCATGTGAATACAATATGATTTTTTTTTTTTCTGTGTGCATGCATGTATATATGCAGCTGTAAAACTGGCAAAAATTGTGGCTGTGTAGTCACTGTATGCTATAATATCCTACGCTACAACTATTACTTCATGTTGTGTAAGGAATAAACTTGGTTCACATTACACTTTTATACTTGTACACAACTATTCATTTTTTATACCTTTCACTCCCTGTAGTTCAGGTAATACTTTTCAGCAATTAGGAAGGGGTTTTTTTGAGTTTATAAGTAGGCACTGCCACAGTATAGGGCAGGATTCAGAAGGATTTACAGTTTTGACTGTTAACACTAGCCCTGACTATGACCTTGATAATTTGATGATCTTAATAAATCTTGATGTTCTGTTCTCAAAAATTATTGTGGTACTTCTGAATGTTTTAAAACTATAGATCCTATTTTTAAAAAAAATGACTGATGCTTTTATTTGTCCAGAATCAAGAACTTTACCTCTCTACCTGTTTTCTCAAGCTTTAAAATCAGGGAAATACAACCTGCATCATGCATCTGGTAAGAAACTTATTTAGCAGTCTAGTTGTTAAGTATGTTGAGGATACTGCAAATATTAAAATTTGCTATAAAGTTTTCTTCCTCATATCGTTTTGATTAAGAACTTCCTTTATTTTACTGGAGGGTGAGAAACTCCATGCATTAACAGAATTTATACTATTGCTGCTGATTTTAAGTGGACTTTATGTGATTTTTAATGAATTGCATGATCATAGAATCCTAGAATGGTTTGAGTTGGAAGGGACCTTCAAGATCATCTAGTTCTACCCCCCCTGCCATGGGCAGGGACGCCCTCCACTAGACCAGGTTGCCCAAAGCCCCATCCAACCTGGCTTTGAACACTTCCAGGAATGGGGCCTCCACAACCTCTCTCGGCAACCTGTTTCAGTGCCTCACCATCCACACAGAGAAGAATTTCTTCCTAATATCTCATCTAAATTTACCCTCCTTCAGCTTAAGGCCATTAACCCTTGTCCTATCACTCCATGCCCTTGTAACCAGTCCCTCTACAGCTTTCTTACAGGCCCCTGCAGGTACTAGAAGGCTGCTATAAGGTCTCCCTGGAGCCTTCTCTTCTCCAGGCTGAACAACCCCAACTCTCCAGCCCTCTGATCATCTTCATGGTCCTCCTCTGGACTCGTTCCAACAGCTCCATGTCATTCTTATGTTGAGGGCCCCAGAGCTGAACACATTACTCCAGGTGGGGTCTCATGATGATATACAGTTGTATAAAACTTTGTGAATTAATAATTTTGTTGTAAGAGTAGAATATGCAATTTTGTATGGTATATTTATACATATTTAAGGTATAGTAATTTAAAGTTCACATTCCAGAAAATAAAAAAAGGTGTCCTTTTTTTCAGTGCTTCATATAGTTTCACCAGTGTTTTGTTTTCTGCATATCAAAGGAAGAATTACACAATTTAGAAAATTTAACATCAAATATTACAGAAGTGACGACTACTAGACAAAACTTTTTCAAAAGTGGCAAGCATTCTAACAGTGCCTTGAACTTTATGTGCAGTCAGTTGCATTGAAAAGAAGTATAAAGAAGACCTTGTGAATTAATTTCAAAACCAAAAAGAAGCTATTATTTTTTTAAAAGCCAGCAGTATTATAAAACGCCCAACCTTCAGAAAAAAGATGTTTGAATCCCTGAGATAACCCCTTAACTTTCCCTTGACATTAGTAACTTCCCTAGGAGTTTTGACATAACTCCTCCTGTCCCATGGCAAGTGCCTACTTGTACGATGATCCTTGTTTAAAGAATTATTCTTAAAAGAAATGGTAAGGAAAAAAAAAAGTCTAGCAAAACCAGGATGTATTCTGATTGTGAGAAAAAGCACCAGCTCAGCTCTCTGATGCAGATCAGAAAAGCAAGTACAGCACTTAGAGGGAAGGTGTTGAGTGTAGGAAGAAGGTACAGTCCTCTTTCCTGGCTTAGTGGTAGGTACACTGATAAACTCTTACCATGGGTCCTAGTGAGGCAATGAAAACAAGGCTCGGAGGGGCGGGGGAGGTGTGTGTGACAGGACAGATGACAACCCCCTCCCTGTAAAATCCCCAACAAACAAACTCCAAAGGGTCCAAATAAAGTAGCATTCTTGTGAAGAGACTTGAACCAACATTACTGTTCAACCTCTTCTGTTAAGCACTTGAAGTTCTTCAAGATAATAGAGAAGAACAAAATATTACTACTATACTGACATGTTAAAGAAGTTACTTTCTGCAAAGATTTCTGCCTATACTGGTGACTTTAAAGACCATCTTTGCACAGAATACTTTATACTGTTAAAAGCCGAGAAAGCAGAGCTCTGAACAAACCTGTACTGATGCACACTACTGTGTCAAAGACTAAGACTGGATTTAAAACAGCACCTCCTTATCACTGCTGAGCCTGGCCCCATCTCCCTGATTTTCCTCTAGATTTTGGAAGGCTCCTATTACATCACCCCAAAGACTCCTCTTTTCCAGACTGAACTAACCCAGTTCCCTCAGTCTCTCAGTGTCAAAGTTTTAAAAAAAGTTCATTCTCAGTAAGGGTAGTGCAAATTCAAGCATTTATTACAGAAGTGATGACCTCTAGGACAAAAGTCTAAATAAAATTAAACAAGTGGACAACATGACTTGTATGGCACCGATTTCTCTAAATACTAGTGGAAATTAATACAAACAGAACCTTGTGGAATTAAACCCTATTCATATACCAGGAAAACCAATATATTTCCTGTGCTTACTAAGAGTGTTTTTATCAAATGTTGTGTGAAAAGCTCTAATAGGCAAACTGAATTAGAAACAGCTGTGTACCTACTGAGAAGTCATATGCTGCACTTCATTAATGCATCAGGTATACTCTAAGATAAAACTTGGAACAAACTGCAGACCTCAAGGGAAGAAAGTAAATGAGTAACTGTTGGAAGGGTATTATGACATTAGTTTGTAAGAACAGGAATAAACTATGGGCCAAGATGCACAGAAGACAGATGTGTAAAACTACTTGATCATTTTAAAGATAGTTTCAATTATTTAGTTCATGTTAACTCTTTTGGGTCATTTGGTATACACACCAAAGGGCAACATTAGGTTGCATAAGCAACCTTTCCATAAGCATAATACTGGATTTTCATCTGCAATAGCATACGGTAATATTTGCTAAATTGCCCTTCTACAACAGGTGCTCTATTTTATGAGGTAATATTACTTGTTCCTTTAATGTATAACATCATAAAGTAAGGAAATTGTTTCCAAGGTAAATGGGACCACCTGTTCTCTTCATCCTCTGTAAGAATTGGAGGTATCAAGTTGCAAGCATGTAAGTGACTATGAATAACAAATTAGGGTCACGTTCTACTTTGATTTATGCTCAAGTATCACCAAAATTCAGAAATTCAAGATGAAGGTTGTGCATTTAGTCTCTACATTACAGCCATTGTAGCAGTTGGATAGCCACCATTTATTATCAAAAGCCACCATCAGTATTGAGTGGCTTGAGCTCATAGGAGTCTCCAGTGAGCTTATCTAGCACTGTGGAGTACATAATACGTGACTGTAGTGACACGAAGATGCCAGTCCTCAAGTGCATGACCTAAGACTAATTTTGCAAATTTTCCAAACAGAATTTACCCCTTCACTCCTTCATTCTAACACTGAAGGTCCTGCCTTTAAACCCACTAAGAATCTGCAGTTCGCTATACATTCAGCTATGATTATTCATTTAAGAAAATGGCATAATGGAAGGAAGTAATGAAAAGAATGTCTGTTCTGATTCTTTAGCATGGCTAAATTGTTTCAAAATGGCTGAACAAATTCAGAGTAACTGAGTGCTTACACAACTAATGAGCTGATTTACCTCCTTTCCTAACATTGCCCTCCAAGAGATAAATTCATCAGTAGTGAATTCCATTGGAATTATTTTCTTCTATCAAATTAAACCAAGGATATGGCCTATGGACTGGTTTAGCAAGATATCAGCTGTGTTAAAGCTATCTAATGCTTTTGGAATCTTCTTTTTTACCTATGAGTTTGCAGCAGATTTCAATACTCAATTTCCTTGGAAAAAAAATATCAGAATATCCACTGGATCTAGGACTACCACACAATGCTAGGAGAGCTAGGCCTGTCAGTAATAATCAGTGCAATATGCGGACAAGGCAGGACTGCAGAAACCAGAGGCGTAATTCATTTCTTATACATAACATTCCTTTAAACAGACCAGAAAGAGGGTTGAGGTTGGGCTGGAAATGGTTCAAGGAGAAAGGGGGGTTGTGAGTAAAGCAGGAAAAGATGAAGGGGGAGATGAAGAGATAAGGAGCTGTAATAGTGGTGTTGCTTACTGAAACCTTTATAAATTTATTAGGTTTTGCACGAGTATTGTGATAATCAAATGCTGATTTTCTGCACCTTTGATATATGCTCTACAAACACACAGTGACAGCCATAACCCCGAAGAGCTTACAGTCTGAACAGATGAGGCAAATAAAGGGTAAAGGGCTCAGACAGAACTGACTTGCCCAAGGCTACACCATTTGCAAGTGACAAGAGTGTACTTTCACTGCTGTAGCTATTACTTCATGCTGTCTTTTCTACAGTAAAAATACGAAGCAAAGTTAGGTTTTGTACAGGTGAGAAGAACCCAATGAGATGTCAGCGCCACTTTCAGCAAACTGGCAGGTAGGTCCATGGTTTGGCTTGCCTGGTACTTGTTTTTTGCACGGGCATGCCAGAGCATTACTGCCAGGTGCTGGATAACACGCTGGAGACCAGGATCCTGCCCCTCTTTCCTAGACACACAGCAGGTACATCAAAAGTGATATAAAACATGACAGTGTCTCACTCATTGACACGCTTGCATTCTGGCCCTAAGCATCCCAGCTAGAGGCAGCTGCTCGGGTATTTTCCCTGAGCAGTTTGAGATCAGTTTTCTGCCATGGCTGATCTGCCGCTCTCCAGTTGCCAAAAGTGCAAATGTGACTAATTAGAGCCTTCTGAGGCTCCTCCAGAGCACTCACCCATTCTAGCCCTGCCATCATCAGTAGCACCTGCACCACTGCTAGACCCACCCAGGAGAGAGCAATGTTGATGAGACCTAGGATGGGATGAGGGCAACACTTGTCATCAGTGGCAGACAGGAGCTGGGAAGACACCTGCCAGTCACATACCTGTTGGACCTATATTCCATCTGTTATAGTTACCCAAGGAGAACAAATAACTCAGTCTTGTTTTTCCTCAGCTGTTAACATTGGCATCAGGCTGCAGCTATGAAGTTCACAGTCAGCCCAGTACAGACCTTCTTCAAAACCCAAGATTTATTCTTAGTACAGCTGTTCCACAGGCTATAAAGTTGGTGTGATGTTCCCTCAATCTAACTGAAAGGCACCTGTGCTATCTCCATGCCCTTTGTCTTGACAAGGAAGACTTATTTTTAATCCCCAGATCAGCCTCACTAAGCAGAGGAGCATAAACATGACATTTATAAAAGGATAGTTCCTACAGATGCTCATCTCTGATGTTAGCGTTCACTACTGACAACTTCCTCTTCTTTCAAATCACTTTAAAGTGATTTCTGAAATTACTCAAAACCTCTAAATACATGTTACTGGGGTTTACCCATAGTCTATTTTAGCACAATGGCAGACTAAGCCCTATAATAGACTCATAGGCATAAAAAGGCATGATGTCTGCCAGGAAACCATACCCTTTGCAGTTTTTATGCTTTTTAATCATTAAGAGTCCCAAGTTACAAATAAACAGTAAGAAATCCCCCCTCCCCCGAGGAAATTATACACCTTCCCTTCTCCACCCCCCCGCCCCCCTCCGTCTCCCTCCCGACTCATTATTTCTTTTCCATACATGCTGTCTGCAATGAAAGAACATGGAAAGAGGTAGAATCACACACATCCTGCTTCTGAATCGCAAGCAATAAATCTCTTGGGGACAGAAATCTCTTTCGCAAACCATAAATAACAAATAAGAGCATTAAAATCTGAAATTACGAATCAGTAAAGTATCGTTTTCCTTGTTTGCCAAGGAAAAGTCCCTCTGCTACTCCGCATCCCCCGAAGGATGGACGAGGGGCTTTTGGCAGGAAACCCGCTCCGCTTACCTTCATCATGCTGGCAAACGGGGTATTTCCCCGCCGCGGCAGAGCGGGCTCTCGGCGGGCCGCCGCTCGTTTCGGGAAGCGCTGGTGCTGGAGCCCCGCGGATCGCCGACCCCCCGGATGCGGCTAAGGCGGCGGCGCGCTGCGCGGGCTCAGGGCCGGTCGATCCGCCTGCGGGCGCCGCCGGGGCTGCTTCTGCTGCTGCTGCCGCGGCTCCTGCTGCTGCCGCCGCCGCTTGCGGGCTCGGATTGCATCAGCGGGCGAGGGCGGCGCGCACGCCGCCGTGGCTGGGGAAAGCGGCGAGGGGCTGCGGGCCGCCCCGCCTGGCTCCTCCTGGCGGGAACGCACACCTCCCGGCGGGCCGCCCCGCCGCCTCCTGCCGCGGGGAAGCACCGGCAGTGCCCCAGCCAGGGACCGAGCCGGCGGAGGTAACCCACCGCCCGCACCTATCCGCAGAGACAGGATGGCTTGCAGGGTCAGCCGGGGCTCGTCCCTAAAATGGCCCCGCATCATGCGCTACACCTACGAAGCGGAGACATTTAAATGCTTTTACTGTAAATTATACCGAAAACAACACGTTCTTCTTGCCCATCTGCCCTTAACAAGCATTAAGAAACTCATCATTTTCAGTCTCTGAGTCATTTCCTCCTTCTTGCGTCCAAGTTGTCTGACACACCAAACACCTCGCAGTTTATCCCTCCCATCGCTAGCAAGCCCTTCAGCTCTCTGATTGCGACGGCCAGCTTTCCCCAGGCCTTCCGCCTCCCTCAACTACGTGCACAACTTGTGCTAAGTCCTCCAGCACTGGACACGAATGCAGGCGGGGCCTGTTTTATTTGGAGCTAGCTGGGATTGCCAGATGTTTCCTAATGGGGGTCTGGGTTCTCCCTCTGCTAACCAGTGCCTAGTCCATGCTGAAGTCCATATAGCTACACGTTCTTCATACCTCAGCCGGCCATCTTACAGCCAGCTGGTGTGTACTACTGCGTCTCCCATTTCTGTGCGTAAGCACCTGGCAGGCAAGTGACCAGCGCCTGAAGACAAGAGAATAAACATCAGAGGCCAGTAATAGTAGAAGAAAACCAGGAATTTTTAACAGAAAATCCCCATGTAACCACAGTGTAATGTTCTCACTGTGCTTAGTTCCATCTTTACTGATTCTATGGTTAAATCTTTTCTTCCTTTACCACTGTTTTCATAAATGTTTTCCCCTGCTGATCTGCTTGAGTGTAGTTGTAGAAAGCTGTTTCATCTCAATGTTACTGTCAAAAGTGTCAAGTTCTGCTTTGCATGATGTATGTGAATTATTCTCTCTTGTACAGTGCCAGAAATTGGTTACATAATCGTAAGTAGGTCCCTGTTCCTGCCACTCCTCAGCCCGGTAAGAAAGTGCTATTTAACAGTGTTACAAAAATTTGGATTCCAAAGAAACATGGGTAAATGATGCTACCCAAAATAAAAGTTCATGTAAATAGTGATGTCTGAGTGGCTATTTATGAGAGAAGAAAGATGGAGCTAAAAACAGGAGGTTGAGAAGGCAGCAAAGAAGCACCAGACAGATACAATTCATCATCAGTGAACTCAGCGCTCATGAGAGCAATTCAATCCATTCACAATGAATTATCTTCAGATTACAACCCCAACATGGGAACAACCACACTGGGTCAGGCCAGAGGTCCATTTAATTCAATATCCTGTCTCTGACAGTTGACAATAACAATGCCTACAGAAGACTTACAAGAACAGAATAAGCACGTAGGGGCACCTTCCTGATGCGCTCTTTTAGCTTCAAGGAGTTTGTACCACAGCAATTTCCTGAAAGATGGATTGTTCAGGCTTAACAGTTTTTCCTGGATTTTTGTTCTATTAATTAATTGTTTCTTGAACCCATGTAAAATTTGGCATCCACAAGATCTTGTGCTAGTGAGTTCCACAATTTAGCTCTGTTCCGTGGAAAAATACATCGTCTTGTTTTATTTTGAACTAGCCACTTGAAAATTTCACATCATGCTCCCTTCTTCTGATATTGTCAGGCTGTAAACACAAAATAAGATGAAAATATTCAGCCCCTCTGTGTCACTTGTGATTTTACAGACTACTGTTGAATCCTCTGTCAGCCATCTCCTTTTTGCAGATGAAGAGTCCTAATCTTTTTAGTCTTAATATAAAACCAGTTCTATACCTTTGATCATCCTTGATTTAGGATGAGGACATGAACTGCACAAAACTCTCAAAATGCAGGTGATCATATTTACTTTTAATTTGGGTTTTTTTGTCTGTTTCTTTTCCTAATAATGCCTGGTGTTCTGTTTCCTAATCTGACTGTTCCTGAGCACTAAACTGAACAGACATTATTACAAACTATCTAATTCCAATATTTTTCTTCTGAAAGGTAACAGGTCATTCATAACCCATCACTGTTAACATAAACTTAGCATTTTGGGGGGCATATGCATCATCTTATACTTGCAGACATTATTATACACTATTTTGACAATTCTGTACTCAATTTCATAGGGTCTTTCTGCAACTCTTTCAAGATAGCTCTAGTACGGCTGAATTGTTTAACATTACCTTGAAGGTTTTAATCTCATCAGCAAACTTTGTTCTTTCCCTATTTGTCACCATTTCCCTACCACTTTCTCAATTGCACAGACTCTGTCCCTCTTCTGTTTCTTATCTTTTAACCAATTAGTGAGCACAACCATAAAAACACCTTTCTCATGGGAGCTTATTTTCTCTGAGTAAGGGATCCTGTCAAGTCCTTTGGAAATCCAAGTAGATCGTATCAATTGGACCTCTACTGTCTGCATATTCATTGAACCCTTCAAAGAAGTTGAAGATAGGCAGGTCAGGATTTCGTTTCAGGAAAGTCATGCTGAGTCTGCCCCTCAACGTAATATTTATCCATGTATCTTTTTGCATTCCTTATTGCAGGTTCTACAGTTTCTCCAGACTTACTTCAGTATTCTGAATCCCTCTAAAACAAAAGCTGTTGAAATGGTGTTTTACTGTTTCCAGATCTCAGTTTGCCAGTCTGAATAGTACTGTGCTGTGAACCCTTTTTCTTTCTAAGTTCTCTGCATCATGCTCCACCATAGAGATGCATTTCAAGTTATCCTCAAAGTACTGCCAACTACTGAGGTACAGAGGGTACAGAGCAGAATCCATGGCCTGGATGTAACTAAGAAATAGGAGAAGGAAAGGAAAGGGAAAGGAGAAATGTTACCTGAACTACAGGGGATTTGTGCAAAGCCAAAACAACAAGTTATCTAGCATCTATATTAAAAATAGATCTTTTATTGATAGTCAAGCTGGCCCTGAACTTGCAAATAAAAATCAGAGAAAGAAGACCAAAACTCAGAGAAGCTACAGAACTTACTTCGAAACTTGCATCTTGCTGCAGCATCCCAAAACCTGAAATTGCCATTAGTAAATGTGCCGTACAGACAAATTTTTGCAGTGTTGGCTTGCATTGCCTCCATCTAGCTACACTTCCTTATGTAACACTCCAGAAGTTATAATGCAAGGGACATTGACATTATCTTTACCTCTAATGATTCAATCAGTTGTATTGATCCATCAAGAATAACATAATTTTTCTACATTCTGAATATTTCGTTTTCATAAAACAGGCCATTGTTAACTTCTACGCTAGATTTTCCATTAATGCAAAGCGTTCTGTGAACGCTTGACCGCACTGTTAAACTTTAGGAGTTTTAATGAGTAAGTTTTTCACAGATATGAGAGAGTTAGGTAGTTCATAGGCTTTGAGTCCAAAGTGTTTCCACAAGTTCTAGAGATTCACAAGGTGAATAGGAGCTGTCATACCTGGGACTCTAGGGGCAGATTATGTTAGCAGAGTGGCCACAAATCCCTGTCATTAGTATGTCCCATTCCTTTTGCTGGTTTGCACAGAAGCCATGGAGACAGCACAGCATTCTCTCTGCTTGCTGTGGGCTCGCGACTGGAATTTCTGGAGGAGACCAAAGGGGTTTCAATCGTGCATGTTATCCAGACCAGAACGGAATAAACTCACATTTTAGCCACAGAAGTATGAGGAACTACTGTTGGGAAAATGAAAAGGCTCTATGATAGAAAGCCAAATGGGGAATTTTGAGAGACGCAGCTTGTATAACTCAATAATTCTACAAGGAATGAAGGGCAGAAGCCCATAGCTTGGTACACTTTCAAAGGTTTTCCCTTATAACCCTGGTCTGCATAAAGAGGATAGGGTGAAGGTGAGGAGAAATCAGGTTTTCCATTTAAGAGAAAGCTGGGATTCTGACTTTTTTTTTTTTTTCCTTCTGAAATGGAATGAAAATTTCCTGTAGTAAAATGTGGGGAAAGCAATTTAGGTTCAATCGAAAGATACCATTTTGACAAAATCTGGTTTTGTTTGATTTTGATCTTTTAAATTTTTCAAAGCTTTTTGTAATATAAGCCCTTTTGAAACATGTCCCAAAGCTATTTTAAAACCCCCAAAATAAAAATGTATCTCTTCCAAAAACATCAGTGTTATGTTTTGATCTTTCTCAAATACTTTTCTTCTACTTGGCTTTTGTACTAAAACTCAGTCTTGCTTAGTTTCTGCAACTGGATGAAAGTGCATTGGCACACATATTTTAAATCAGGAAATATCAGCTTTCATCTAAAATATTCTTCAGGGAAAACCTGCGACTGATTTCAGTCACAAAACTAAAACTCTTCAGAACAATTAAGAAGGTAATTACAGGATATGATTTCCATATAGCTGCCTTGCAGAACTGGAAATACGGTTGTGGAAAGTCTTTAAAGTGAGGGAAGAAAAACTTTTGAATGAGAATCAGGTTGGTGGTGTAGAAATTTCCTAACAGGAAAAAAAAAGTATTATGTAAATATTACATCTATATACGTATACACATACAAACATATTAGGTTAAGGTAATGTTGTAAATTATTTTTATTTCAGAGGCAGACAGATCATTTAAAGTCTTGTCATTTTGGGCTACAACAGAACGGTGGGAGAAGCTGAAATAATAAGCCCTATACACAGAAAGCAATGGTTGCAATTACTAGTCTTCATTTTGGAAAAGGAGAAGAAACAGGATTCTTTGTGGAAACAGAAAGATGAAGGCACAATGTCTCCTCAGGTAACAGGCACATGTCTCCTCACAAAAGGGCTCATGTGAGATGCAAGGTTTCAGTGGATGATATTTTCAGAGAAGCAAGATCTTTTTTGCAGCAGCACCTTCTCCTGGTGGTGCTCATTTCCACCCTTATGTCATTTTTCCACCTCTTTGGACATGCCAACACCACTGTGTGTGGGCTCTGCTGTAAAAAGGATTAATAGAGCGATCTGGGTTCAAAAAAAAAAACCCAATAAAAAGCAGGGGAGTAGGAAGTAATTGTTGTAGATGCCAAAGGGCGGGAAGCATCTAAGCTGGCATCCTCACAAAGCAGACTGCATAGCTAGTCTCAGAAAGAAACATTAAAAACCGAGAGTTGTGAGAGAAGATGAAGGGGAAGGCAGCTGCACAACACCTGTCAACCAGGAAAACACCAAAAAAAGGGTGAAAGGAAAAGGCCTGCATGTATGAGGGTAACTGGAACCGAATAAACACAACATCTCCTGCTCTTTCATTCCCACCCACTCAGGGAAACATTTTACACATTCTTCCTAAATAAGCACTTTGTGAATGTGTCACTTATTTCTGCCCTGAGAGGCAAGAAAAACTTTACGCTCTGGGAATTAACCAAGAACAGTTTGTTTCCAACATTTCCTCCAGACGTCAGTTTTGTAGCTTCCCCTCCCCTCCCCTCCTCACAGCCTCCTCAGCAGCGGCAGGGTGGGGGACAGCGCTGGGCTGCTCCCCTCAGACCTCTTCCAGAAGGTTCTGGGCTGCCGCCTGCCCTGCTGGACCTGGGCCAGCTTTCTTCACAGCGCAGAAGGTAAAGTGTCAATTATGCTTCTGAGGCAAAGCCATCAGGAGGCATTTAAAATGAGTTTAGGTGCGCCAGAGGTGGGAATGGGGCTGCAGGGAGATGCCGCAGGTGGAGGCGGATCAGAGGCCGGGTCAGCTGCAGAGGTCCCCTCAGCTGGCTCTGTCTGAGGTGTTAGCACCTCACGCAAATCCCGAGTTCCCATCAAAACCAACCCACTCCTTCACCTTTCAAGGGCAGTGCTACAGTTCCTCTCCAGCCCATTTTCCCCATCTAAGGTAACTCCCAAGATTTTGTAACACTAAGTGGCCTCTTTCTTCCCCCATCCAGGCCTGCTTAAAAACTGGCAGAAAAGAGGGGAAATACTGCATATGTTGGGCTGGTGTTTTCTTGGTGTGGGGGAGTATGTTGAGGATAATTCTCCACATAAGTTAGATGGTTAACAGTAAGAGTTACTCAGCCAGGCCCCCTGGAAGACTTGCTGCTGAACTGTTTGGTTCCAATAGGAAAACTAAATCAATATCCTTTTAAAGATTGACTTAATGTGATTTTTTTAGGTGGTGTAAAACATTTTGGGCCAAAAATGCCTTTCATTTCAAAGCAGTAGAATTAAGTTGTAGAAATCAATGTGAAATCTTGATTTCTCTGATGCTACTGGCAGAGCTTTTGAGTGCCTGGAGGAGGCAGCTGGGCTGTGGCAAGTGGAAAGCCCGCTTTCCCAATCTCCACATTACAACTCGGCTGCTTCAAATCTTGCCAGCCGAGACAGGGGCCAACCCATAGCTTTTCGGCACAAACGGCTCTCTATAAAAAGCTCAACATCCGCTTCATGTTTTAAAGCAGTACCGTGGTTCTCCAGTCCAAATTAAATCAACCTGAAAAAGACTCCAGAAACATGCAACAAACCAGCCAGAAATTTTCAAGACATTTTTTGGATCCTGCTTACCATCTATAGGACTCCAAACTGTTGGCTCGTTGTGTTGCTGATTTGAAAAGAAGACAATAAAAATTATCTTTTTGCCCTTGACCACGTGAGATATCACCACTTGATATACCAGCGCCTGGCTTATTGCGGGTATAACCCCGCTCGCTGCCTCAGAGACCCTGGGCAGCACAGGCTCCGTGCCGGCGCTCACGGGCAGCCTGTGAGGCCCCGCCGCCTTCCCCGGCGGCCCCCGCGCGTTTNCAGCGCCTGGCTTATTGCGGGTATAACCCCGCTCGCTGCCTCAGAGACCCTGGGCAGTACAGGCTCCGTGCCGGCGCTCACGGGCAGCCTGTGAGGCCCCGACGCCTTCCCGCCGCCTTCCCCGGCGGCCCCCGCGCGTTTCTCTTCCTCCTGGCTCCCCCTGGTGGCCGCGGACAGCACCGCGCCCCGCCGGGGTCTGGGCCCGCGCGGTGACCGCCGCCGCCGCACCTCATGGCGGAAGGGCCGATGCGGACCCGAACCGAGGTTCAGAGCGCGGCACCGAAAAACGGAAAATAAAGAGGTTGTGGGTCACTTACGTTTGGCCCATGGTCAGCTACACCGTCAGTTCGGTGGTGCAGGAGGCCAGTTATTGGTTACAAGTACCTTGGCTCCTGGATCTTAATGAGAACTACACCCCTGTACCAAACAGTAGGTTAAACAGATGCTGTTGCCCTTTCAGTGGAGAAATTCCTCTACGTGGTGTGTCAGCTAGGAACCCAAGTGCTTTTATGAGCTTTCAGCATCATATGCAGTAAGATACTTCAAACCTGTATCTTTTTATAGGAGATCCGTTACATTCCCCAGCAAAGTGGTACTACTTCAATGAAAAATGGTATCTGCTAGAAAGTATCCAGGAACACATATGCTTTTCAGCAAGTATACCTTCAGACATGCGCTACTTCAGCAGATAAACCAGTCATGTTAATGAGTGGTAAAAAACACATAAATGCACTTCTATAAATAGATCTTGAGCAATATCCCAAACTGACAGTCATAACACTTAGTTTGAGATAATTAATTCCACACCAAATTACTCCTGTTGTTTTTCTGCAAATTGTTACATATTTGAGGGGAATGCTTTAGCATATAATAATTGTGCTGAAATTAGGCTTGGCGAGGGACTACAGCAGCTGCAGAATCTCTTTGTTGGACTGAGCATGAGATCCAAGTCTTCTGAAAGATGCTTTAATATGCCAAGATCAATAATAAAGGGGTAAAGCTTAGAATAAACAGGCCATGAAAGTCAAATTCTGCTGTCATAGTTGGTAATGGCAATCTGAAGGGCACAAGTAATAGCCAAAGCAGCCAGGACATGGCAGCCAGAGAAAGACACACAAGTCCAAGGGTTGGCAGTGACATCTGAAGCGACACTAGGAAGATACACATATACATTTGGTTTAGGGACATGGACTCTACTTTCCAGCCCAATAATCAAGCTAACCAGAAAGGAAACAACTAGTGAGTCTGTACCTTGAAATCTGCCAGGGAAACAATTTTAAAGTAATCCATTTAAAGTAAAACTTTGCCGTTGACATCTACTACAGAGACAAGAAACCTTTCTTTACAATGTTTTTGACACAGATTCTAAACTACAGTGGTCGTATATTGTGAGCGATAACAAAATCAAAGTATTCCTGGTTTATAAACAGCTATTGTTCACTGAAACTAACTGGCCATGAGCTACACACAGATTAACATTATACCTCCCACCGTTTAACAAACGTAACTAGATATAGCTGGGATTTTTTTTCTTTTAAATTAGGAAGCGTCAATTCTCTGGAATTTTTAGAGTAGTGTAAATTTTGGTAAAAGTTAGTTGAGAGGCTGGAACTTTAGTCAAAATAAGTTTTTAGGGCGTTAACTAGCACATAGTATCAACACAACACCTCAACAACCAGTTAAAATCCCTGCTTTGCTGTTCTAGTCCCTCTGAATATCCTCAACAGCGGGCTGCAAGCCTGCGGAACAGAGTATTAAGCTTGCTTATTAGGCCACTCTCTAGGCTATAGAGAGCTCACGCTCCTATTCTTGAAATAAACTGAAAGCAGAGATTAGAACCTGCTCCGAGTTCTAGACATGTCCTTTTTCTCCTAAAGTTTCACACTTATTTCCTCAGAAAAGTAGTTTAACAAACTATTTCCCGTATAACTCTAATTTCCACATTTTGTTATGATGTGTTTGAAACTGGAATCTGAATAACTAGGGGCATGTGTAGGTAAAAGGTTTATTCTAAGAAAAAGAGGAAACCTTTCCATTTCAGATTAATCAAAGACACTATTTACTATGACAGTCAGAACAGTGTAAGATGGCCAAGCAGTAACAGCATGTACTCCCTAACCTTTGGAAAGGAAAACTTGTCAAAACACTTTCTTAAAATATACATGAAAAGAGACACAGAGACAAATTATAGAAAAAGGTATCCATTTATTCAAGGTATGACAAGGATATTTACAGTATTCATTTGCTCAGAATAAGATCCATCCGTACGATTTTTAAAGCAGCAATTATAAATTACATTTAAAAGGGGAAATGTTCCAAGCATGTTTCTGTTAAAGATCTTTTTACATCTACAGAAACACTTTAAGGCTAAGTCATTTTGACTTTTGCTGCCACCCACATTTATCTTGGCAAAACTGTCTCAAAGACAACGTTACCTTGAGGGATAACGACTATGCTAAATTCAACATACAATTTTGCTCCCTCAGATGCTTTTCACAACAGTTCACATCTGACAAAAATTGACTTTTGATTTAAAGCAATGAATTACACAGAAGCGAGATGAACTGCCTACACCCCGGCATTTCAGAGGGCTAAAAGATCGTATACAGCAACACATTCATCCCCTCTGAAAGGTATCATCAGCTCTATTGTTGAGGAAGGTACTTCAGCTTACCAGGCAATTTGCTTTCAGTCAGAGCTCCGTAGTCATGCGGTGTAATCCACCTTTCCCATCACATTACGTTTCAAGAGACAAGAACAAAAGCCTTCAGGTAGCTGACTTCTAATGTAAATGATGAACATTGTCTGCTTTAAACAGTACTTGATTCCCACAGTACAGACCAGCGCTCTACCAAAGCAAACAAGATGAGTTTGCTAAACTACTGTAGTGTTATTCTCTAGTCATTTTAACACACAATAGATCTAAGGGAGCAGTTAAAATTGGTTCATCTCTTGAGGTAGAAGCCACAAGTCATATTTAGTCCGGTCTGTGAACTGTAACACAGTCAGGCAAATATAGCAAATTTTTGTCATTTATAAGATAAACCCACTGATTTTTCAGACGGTATTCTTTGTAAATATAATGGCATTTTTTTCACTGAACCACTTTGTGCCTGTTTGAGAAGGAAGCAATTTAAAGTTGGGAAGAGTAGATTGTGGCTAGTTATACAGTTGTAATGAAGATAAAACATGTCTCATATATATAAACTTTGTAACAACTTCCAAAGGGGTTGGTATATGAGGATTCTTCTTAACTTCAAAGTTATTTTGGAAAATACCAATTTTAACCACATAATAACAAAAAAAGAAAACCCAAACAGTCATTAGACCTTTAAGACTACACAGCTACTTAAAATATTACCATTTCAGTAATTTTTTTAGGATTACATTTAATGGAAAAGAAAGTTAAAACCAACAGAAACCCCCAAAGCCTGCACAAATACAATTTACTTAATGATCACATTTTGTTAGGTGAAGACACTACATAACTAAATCTATTGAAAGTGCACAATGTTCAACATTCCAACAGAAGCAGAAATGTGACCCTTGCATTAGCAGGGGACATTTATTCCAGGTTAGCTAAGAATCTCGGTAATAGCAGTTGTTGCTGTGTCTGATAGAAGTTTTAAGTTATTTGAAGATAACCCAAGCAACAAGTTACAAAACATACGGAGATTGGCACTTGATCTTTAGTTAGCCCCATTAGCTCAATTTCCTCCCCAGAGACTCACGTACACAGAAGTTTAAGTTTTAATTTTATTACCGTGAAAAATAAGTCAATTTGTAGTTCCAGAGTAAACAAAGAAACCTTAGCTTTACGCTATTTAAAAACAAAGGTTCAGATTTTGATAAGATACGTTTCACAGGATTCATATCAGCACCTTAACTAAATGCATTTTTTGTGAACTAAGCGTATTTCACAAGAGTTTTCATGTTAGCGACAAGGGGCTACATTCTCATCCGGATGCACGTGTAACATAACTCATGGAGAACAAACTGGAAGGAGTACAAGTCAGTTTCCAGAGTTCCCTGGTGAGCTCTACATGTTCAGAACCAACATTTAAGTTAAAGATTGACCTTTTGCATATTCCAAAACGGAAAGCAAATACAATCAACGTACATTTGGCTTTGAAACATTAAGATAACAATGTTTTATTTCAGCCACATATTTACAAAATTGTTTACAACAGAACCGTGTCGGGTTTCCTTTTTTTGTCATAATACACTTAAAGATGAATAGTCATCTTAACCTTCATGCAAAGACGCATCTCTTGTTACACAAGAAGTTTTCTGTTTGTATTTTTGCACTCTGAGGATAGCAAGCAGAGGGTTGGATAACTTTGTGTCACCCTTAAAAAAATGTAGGCCTGTTTGCTCTACTGCACCTTCAAAATAAGGAGGTAAAGTACAGGCACCGTTAATTCCACAAGGGTTCATTGCCGCTAGCATGTTTTCCAAAACCAATAAAAGAAGTCCTGAACAGTTGTCATATGGGTTATTCCATGACTTTCACCTCTTCAGTTTACTTCCTGAACTCTGGAGTTACTTTCCTAGAAGCATACTTGCTGAGCTTCTTTTCTAATGTATATTGTTGACTATACATTTTAAATTAAACTGTTATGTAAAGAATGTAACAAGCTTTTCCTTTGTACACAACTTAATCTTTGTGCTGAGTATTCTTCAAAAGGATTTTATAAATAATACAATAAGTTTAGAATCAGTCTTCCGCTCTCTTGTCATTATACCATGTTGTTGCTTTCTCCAACTTTATCTACAAGCTGTAGAAAAGGAGACAAAAAGGTTTTAAGCTGCATGACGTTTACATACAGTGAAGTTACTCTCAAATAATACTTGCTACTGGCACAGTTAGTACGTGACTGAAAATGAGAGTCAAATAGTACTCACCAAGGTCTCATGGTTTAAGTTTGTGAAAATTAAAAATCTTACATTGCAATCGTGTTTCTGCATGACATGTTTTTCTCATATAGACATTAACAGTGCAAATGAAGATGCAACAGAATGAAAAAGGAAATAGAAGAATGCAGATAACACTGCTAGCTTAATGATTAAAACAAAACAATACAGTATCAGCCACACATGCATTAGTAGACCAAGTAAGATATTTCAACTGACCATTACTGTGGATTCTCTTCTGAGCCTACGTAGGCTTTGAATAAAACATTAACAATTATCTTTTTAAAACAAGATTTAACCCCGTTATGATCAAATTAAATGTGACTAAGATCAATTGACAAATGAAACATTCAATTGATCATTAATTATGAGCCAGAACTTGGCCTAACTGTAGGATTGGAACAGATTATCTTGAACACTAATTTTTAAAAAAACAGACTGTATATATCTAAGTTATACTCACAATTAATTTTTTTAGTAGTAGCTATTAAAACTGTTGCTTTCAAAACTAGGGTTAAAAATGCTTGTGTTAAAATACATACAGAAATTAGCACAGTAAAAGTAGTTGACTGAAACATCCTCAATTACCATCTTTCTGGCACCTGTTAATTGTCTTCAAATCCCTGGCTATTTGGTTAAGAAAATGGAAAACTGCATTTGAAAAAAATGCAACTCTTAGTAAATAGCAAGACATAGTCTGGTGCAGTGGACCTTAATAAAGACATTTGATGATTGATTGTGCATCATGAGAGTATCTGGATTCACTATACAAGCTGAAACTTAACACTGAACTAAACTGTTTGCTTTCACAGGCCAATTTTCATAAATATATCCAAATACTAGACACAGAGCACTGTCTGTACGATGAGGAGGACAGAAGAGGCACAGAACAGTGGCATGGTTCGCCTATCTGGTCACCCAGGGCCAGCAGTGAAGCCAGAAGCAGAATGCCAGCATTCTGAGTCACAATCCATGGCTCTTTCCACTTCACAATGCGTAAGCTTCTGCAAAGGTGCCCTTTTGTTCCTTTTATATCTCACTGGGAATGAAGGTGATCTGTATAGTGCAAGAACTACACAGCAATACACTCAAAGTCTGAAGTTCCATTTGGTTTATTTCTGATGCATTTCTACTATTGCTATAACAATGGAATAAAAAAAACAAAACAGTACAAGCCTCAAATTTTGCATGAAGTACCGAACACTTACCGAGCTTATACCGGGTAAATTCAAGAGATATCCAAGAACTGGAACTCTTCTAATAAAGCCAACCACCACAGGAAAGAATCCCCTTTAGGTAAGGTATCAGAAGACTGTATTAGTTTTTTATAATTAAACTATTCTCATATTGCTATAAAATGAATAGGAGGTATTTTTTAAAGCAAGATTACATAAAAATCTTGTAGCTTGTTAGCAGCAAATTAGTTTTACCAACTATATCAACATACATTCAGCAGAGAAAAGTGAAAACCAGGAAAGAAACACTTTATTTTTAAATGGACTTCATTTTCTTCATAGCTCTTATGAGTCAGCTCTTAAATACCCAACTTAATTAGCAGCACTGATGCTCCTGAGTAATTTCCCAAAGTTACCATACATATTTTGAGATAATTTCTTTTTACATTTTAGGAAATACAGTCTTGCAATATCTGATGTGAAAACAACTGAAGTTAATTCTGAGTAATCCCCTTTGAAACCTTCTGTGGTATTCTTTACATTAAATAAATAAAATTAAGCATGAGAGAGTTGTGTATTCACTTATTTGACAGATGTATGTAAAATCAGGAATTTGAATCTTGAGCCAGGGGATGTTGCCCAGCATAGCTGCTATGGCGTAGTCCCTTGCACTATTTCATCTCTGCAGCAGGAAAACGAATTTTCCATGGCGGTTTGCAGTCAACTGCAGCAATTCAGCTGGTGATGGCATTCTGAGTTACCTCTTGTTGAGCTATACATTCCTTGAGTAGCGTTAGGATTAATGTGTAATGAAACCTCAGCCACAGTCAAACAGTGAAGTTTTACAAGTAATCATCCACTCACTCCACTCGTAAGAACTATTTGCTAGATCATATCAATACCATCAAGTTTATCCTGGAGATTTTCTTTTTTTAAAGACCAGATCATTTCACTGGTCCAGTAAATTGTGATGCAGGGCACACAAACCACTTGTAACAGATTAAAACAACTGGTGTAGCCAAGAATAAGAAATAGTCAGTATAGGCAGGATAGTATTGTTAGCCATAACTTTAGATGCCTGTAATCTGAACAAAGCTCCAAAAGCAGGTGAGAGTACAACAAGAGATACTGTCTCATAATAGCCTTCTCCAGTGGATGCAATCTGAACATGTGAAAGTACAGCAAAAGACTAAACCTCTGATGGGAAACTTGTGGCAGCTTTTTCAATAAAGACAAGAAAGGAAAGACATTCTAGATTTAAACCAGAGTAAAATTATAAATGTCTCTCACTTCAGTCAGATGCATTTAAAAAAAAAAAAAAAATCATCTTTGCAATCCTGTTTTTTGTTTAAGCGTGCTTGGTCACCAGTACCTAATCATTGCTTTGTGGACAACAGGGGCTCTGCAATTACTAGTACAGGGAGTATGAAAAGTGACTGTGCAAAAGTAGTCTAGATATGCAAGACAACAATCTACAAGTAAAGATTCTAGAGGGATCTGAACACCTAGTGGAACTAATTTAGTGGTCTAAAAATCAAGAGACTGCAAAAAGTAGAATACAGTGGTTTACATTTATACTATCTTAGTCTGAGTTGAAGGAAAGTTACTAGAATTCCTAAATTGCTCTTGATAAATATAAAGGTTTTCCCTATAAAAGTCCTGGTAATCCAGGTAATCCATATGACTAAAAATCCTGGTAATCCAGATGACTAGAAGCATTAGGATACACAGAAGTGTCCATCATCGCAACATACTGCCCTAATAAATCTAAAGGTGCATAAATTGATCTGGTATTCCTTGAGCCTGAGAAAATTATGTACTTGAGAGACCAACAATAACCAGGGAAATTTTCTGTTATGCAACCAAACAGTGGGATCCTGAGGAATCACAAAATTGACAGAAAGGCTCCTTTTGGAAAGGAAGAACCTTGAGGAAAGGCTCCATTTTTAACTTCTTCAGAAAGGAGCAAGTTGCTAAAACCACAATAATGGTTGAAATGAACAAGATTGAAGCAAACCGAAAAGCTTTGTTTGAAGTAGCACCTAGCTAACATTGTAGCAAGGGATTTAGATTCTAAGAACTATTAAGCACTAGAAAAGCTGATCTAGAGATGTTTTAAATTAAAACAGATCAGATAAACATTCACAGCTAGAATTATCTAGCTAAGGGATAGTCCTAGTGACCTAGGTATAACTACTGACCTAGAATCTGTTCAACATTTGTTTTACCTTGCTAGCCCCTGGCTAGCACCAACAGATAAGCCGTGACCCTACCTGCTTAGACACGGTAATTTGTAATTCTTTCAAGATCCTTTGAAAGGAGAGCTATTTGGTTGGAAACACACTCTACTTGCTTTGTACCGGCTGATTAAATCCAAGTGCTACATGCAAGAAGTGACAGTGCATTCATTAAATACTGTGATTTTCAAAACACTTGCAGTGATAGAGTTCAGAGTAATACAGAGTAGAACAATAAGAAGCATATATTAAAAGCCAAGTTAAGAATTTTTTATTTTTCTAAAATATTTAAACATTTTATCTAAACTAAATACAAGATTAACATATAATTTTACCGAGTGGAAAAAAGCACCAGAGAATAGTGGTTTGACTTTGATTAACAGGAAAGCCAGCAGCTTTCCTGTATTATTTAGCCAGCAGCTGAACACTTAAATATTTTAGGGGTCTGTTATTAGATTAATAAGCATTAATGGAACAGAAGTCCAAGAACTAAAAGACTCCCTTCTTACTTATTAGTATAGAACAAAGGACAAAATATGCTAAAGTATGGAACTTCAACCATGGAAATAAAGATAAAATATGGATAAACAGGTTGTAACAAGTCAAATTCTTTTACCATTACAGTTGTATATAAGAACAACTTAAAGATTTCAAAATGTGTCATTTAAAGTGGATCAATACTGCTGTTCAAAAAACTAAGAATTGTCATCTTTCCTTAACTCAATCCAGATAATACTAACCAAAACCAGCAGTTCTGACTATACTAAGGCACAAGCATAATGAAACATGACAGAAAACATCTGTTCACTGGGCTACCATAGTAATGAAATAATCAACTATTTTGATGAAGTAACAAAAATAACCAAGTACTTTGCCTTGTTTGTTAAAGAACAAACTCCCCACAAAAAAAACCCAAAACCAAACCAAAAAACCAAACACCAACAAAAACCTAAGTATCTAACTTGCCTTTTTTATGAGGAAACATTTAAAATTTGCACTGCTAACAATTTGGACTCCCAAATATTTTGGAGCTTTACAATTCTTTGGTTAGACATAAACAACATTACCAAACTCAGTTTGGTATATGCCTCACAAACATTAGCAGATTTGAGTCTTGGAAAAACACTTACCAACTTTCCACATCTTGCAAATGTGAATCAACAACTTTATACAAAAATCTATCAAAAGCAAACACTTTGCTGCTTTGTCAGCTGTAGCATGACTAGACTGAACAAACACGTTTATTCCTAGATACACCAATACAGAAAGGTTTTGAAACAAGTCTTACCTGAATAATAGGAAGAACCCATAAATTTCAAGGATCATTCCTATTAAAGGCCAACCAATGAGAACTATGAGCACACCACCCAGGAAAAAGCCCGTTGCTTTCATTTTGTGTTTTTGAAAGAAGAATCTAAATGTTCTTTCTAAACCAATAACAAAAGACAAGCCAGCCACAAATAAAACCTAGAAAAGACAAAAACCAACCAAAGAAAGAAAATAGCTAATTAAATTCCAAAGTTTAGGATATAAACATATATATTCTACAAAATTAGATTGCATTTCTTGCTCAACTTCTTTTAATACCAAAAGACAGATGGTGAGAAAGAATTTACTAGTGATTTTCTTTTGTAACATCCATCTTAAATCATTTGGAGCTAGCATTCAAAACTCTTCTCTCAGCTCTGACAAACACAATCATGTCAAAAGACCTGGTGACAACAGTTATCTGTCCTGTAACATAAGTACAATCATTATCCTCAAGCAGTGCTGAAGCTTAGTACCACTGATAGCCAAGATTCCTGAAAAACTGAGGACAGACATGTTACAAAAGCACCTCTGTTCTGTACCATGGACATCTTCAATAGCTGATCTCCTGAACAGTGCAAAGCCAAAAAAGAAAAAAAAAAAAAAAACCAGCTGAAAAGCATTATCAGTTATCTTCCTTGGGCTTTTGTTGTTGTTGTTTTGTTTACTGTGTATAGTCTTTCTACTGTTTACTAGTTCCAGTATAGGACTGAACACTATCACGCTGTCTGTCACACTACTCTGTCCCACCTAGTTGGAACTCCTTTTAGTGTCCTTTAGCCACAGGATTTGTAATTATTTCAGCTTGTAAGCATACACCTGGGCAACATTTTTGCTAAAAAGAGGATAGTGTCTCAGACTTTACAAAATTTCATCTTTAATCTTGAGTATGTTATTTAATAAACCACTTTCTTACCACCTTTTCCCCTCTGATATCACTATTTTTTAAAGCTTTCTGTAAGGATACAGTACCTTTTCTTGTATTATCTTTGGTTACCTCATTGCCTGTCATTGTCTCTTCCTACCTATGTTTTTACCATTTTCCCTAAAAATGATCTTGTATTTGCACCTTACATAAGGAAAAGAAAAAATAAGTAATTTTTTTTTTTTACTCTTCTACTCTATACTTCATTGATGGTTCAGAACAATGCTTCAACAAATGCACCAAATTCAAATATACATTTTATATTTTCCTTCAGTGAATCTCGGTATTTGACTCTACTGCCACAGGATGACACTGATCAGTTCTGACCACAGACTTTTAGGCATCAGCAAAAGCAGACGCGATCATCTACCAGGCTGTGCTGTTGGCTGGCTGGCAAATCTGAGAAGAGCAGAGGCAGAGAGATTATCACATGCAGAAAACACCCTGTCACGTTATATTTGGTTTGGATTGGGAATTTTGTGTACCAGAACTAGGATTTATTTTATATCCTGCTTTAAGTGAAAACTTTGTTTTGGTAAAAAATGAAGATATTAAATCTCTCTACTATGAAGGGTGATTGGTTCTTCTAAACCCAGTACATCAGTAATTCATACTTCTTTCTTTCCTCATAAAGCAAAGCTAGATTTGCTAGCGTGTACAGAACACGTCACTGTTCTCATCCAAATAGATACTTAAATCTGTCAGTTATCTTACAAGATCACAAAAAAAGAAAGCATTAGTAATGACAGCCAACCTAAAAATCTTATTTGCAGCACCATAACAACTGTGGAACAAGCTGCTTCTTGTCTGACCAACCTACGACAGGCCTGACCTGGAGATATAATATTTAGATTCGTGTGAGCTGTTCTAACCTTAATAAAGAAAAATGATTCACTCATATCATTGAGCATAACTCTTCCTTTATACCAAACCGTCACAGTCTTTTTGTGATCCAGTTTGAAATCGGTAACATATTATTCCATTTTTTGTTTAATATATCATACTTAATTCTCAGCAGTACAGAATCTAAGACTAAACAGCACGTACTTACATTTCCAATAGCCAAAAGAGCTTTGTCAAAGAAGAGTATCATTCCAAAGAAAAGGAAAAACACTCCAAAGCCCGTTAGTCCCATTCCAATCTCTGAAAAAGAAACAAATTTAGGCGTGTAAAAAAACATGGTACCAGCATATACCTTCATGCATAAAAATTGTGGAAAACTTAGAAAGTCCAATCTACAGACATTTTAAATTTATAGAAAAACTCAGCCTATTTTATGACCACCTAAAAACTCTCCTGAGCGTACAGATATAGTAAGTCTTGTAGACACCAATTACTTCAATAACAGAGAGATCTTTGGAAGCTGCTTATCAAAAAGTACATATTTAGAACTACATATTGAAACTGAATGCAACAAAAAAAATGTACATGCATATATATATACAGCAAAAGACATCCCTTTTGATTTACTGCTAGTATGGGAAAAAGGATAGTTTTGTGAACAGATAACTAAACTTTGTTTTCCATTTGTAACTCTGGTCCCCTTATGTTCACCACAGTAACATAAGTGCCCTGGTCCTTTCCATCTTCCTGAGATCTCACATTCTACCTCCCATAATCTCGCACAGCAGTCCCACTTCCCCTGACTTCTGGATGAAACACAATTCAGATTAATGCTGTAGGCTCTTTCCAAATTACACGTGCACTGACAGCTATTACACACTAGCTTGGGTCTCCAGCCAGTTGCCAGTTTTCACAAAGGTGGTAGATACTGAATATCACGGAGTTCTGCCTGTCTGTAAAGGTTGCTCAGGAAATACTGGGAAGGCAAGAGTAGGATGGAAGGTTTGCCTGAGAAACTGGGCTAGAAATGTGAAGCTATGATTAAAGCTACCATTTGACAATAGCCTCTAAGGTATCTTGAAGACCATACTTAGAACTACATTCTACTTTTAAAATGAAATGTCTAAGGCCATCCTTTCACACAGACTGAATAGGAGAAAAATAACAAGAACAGCAGCAACACGGCTGCAAAAATCTTTGCATTTTTCCGTGTACTCACCCTTAAATTATCGCTATTCCTGCGACCAGGGAATTTAGAAACATACAGGATAGAACAGTTGCTAGCAAAACCAGCCCCAATATTATAGACAGGCTGGCAGCCCAGTGTGTGTCTGTGTGTGTATACATATATATTCTGAAGATCCCAGTAGTTTTGTATAGTCTAGCCCCAAACAAACAAAACCCCCATTCACACTGTCATAGTCTTCAGTGCTACTGTTAGCCAGATGTACCTAAACATATTTCAGTGGCACTTCTGACTGTAATGTAGCTCTAGCTGATCATTTACTGTTGCTTGAAGAGCTCAGGAGTAAAGGAGTATCATTCTGCCTATTTCAGAACTTCCATTTAGTTATTGCAAAAAACAAAAATTCAGAAGAGCTCAAAGTGAAGAGATTTGTTACAGCAACATTCAACTTCCCCAACTTCAGTAAGGGCTCATCTTCAGCAAGGTTGCAGACCACATGGCGTTAAATCTGTAGTTCTACATTGTCTGCCAATTTAAACTTTTGCTATGATCATTTTAACCACCCAGAATTAAAACTACTAAGTAACCTGCTACAATTAGTTTACTGCAGACATTCTCAATACTCCTTTACAATGAAAAATGTAACTGCAAACTGTATTTTCAATGAATCTGCTGATCGACGGAGATATAACAATTGAAATCTGCCCTTTTCTCTAGTACTCTTTACTTCAGAAGAGCAGAAAAACTGTATTCTGCAAGGAAAACACTTGGAGGCAGGACTCCAGAGGAATTACCAGCTGCCAATAAGACAAATATGCAGCCACGGGAAGTGAATATTCATTCCTCCCTCAGACACAGCACAAAGTAGGGATCTAGCAAGAAGGCAGAGGCCAACTCCCAGCAGTTGCTGCAATTACTTCTGTATTCACTTGAAACATGTTTGTAATCATCTACTGCTACAACGAATTCAGATTCACTTTAGAAGTCAACCGTATTCACTGGTTAGTGGAGGCAAAAAAAAAGAAAGAACTAAACAAAACAGGAACACCTTTCTCATCATCCCAAAATTGCTGGTCAAAGATGAGTGGTCCAGGACTGTTATTCTCTGTTGTCAATATCTCAGGAGAAGGTATTACAGATTTGATTCATATCGGAATTTGGAAATATATTTGATGAGCATTCTTAGAGTAAGGAAAAAAACCCCATTGTCATTTTGTACATAGTCTTTGCAATAATGAACTAGGAACTTTTAGAGAGGTGTGAGCTACTTTTAAACACTTTCTCCTGCACCAGAAGAGCCTTCCCATATTATTCAAATACAACCTTTCAATGCCTAGAAATGCAGGAACACATACCAGCCATGTGACATTTGCTCTGGATACTTTTTAAATGATTATGATTTACAGAGAGGAGGGAGCAACGTTTTCTCAATGTTTCTGCAGAAATCCTGTAAGCTGTGCAAGAGAACTGCAGCACTACATCAAAACAGCTTAGCAAATATTAAGACTTAAAATTAAGACACATTGCTTGTGAAAGTTCATGAAAGACAATGTACCTCCTCCATCTTTTGTGTACAAAACAAGAATGGAATTGTGCACTATAGGCTCTCTGAAGACAAAAATTAATGCAGTTTATGGGTTATGAAAAGTTTCATTTTTTCATTATTATTTTACTAGTAGTATTTTTTAGTATTGCAAAATTAGTTTGGGAAAAGCTAAGTGCATTCTTTTGACGCCGGCGCGGATTTATAACTGCATTCAGTGAATCATTTCAAAAGGGTTCTAGACTATTGCTGCAAATTTAACTTTTCAAACCTTAACTGATGCAGTGGGCCTCTCCAGGTATTTATCACGCTACTCCACCAGTGACTCTATGGCGAACTCCCTATTTTTCCAGACAGCAGTGAGTTTAAAAATATCTGATAAAGTATCTTCAGAATTTCAGAAAAACTGTGAGAAAAATCCTAAAAATCCCTCAACCCCACAGTGTTTTACTCACTACTTTGGCTCTGAAAGTTAAAACTAACAGAGTCAGCACTGGAATTAGCTGAAGGTCCCAAATGAGGAACTAAGAAAAGGAAAACAGCAAATCTCTTTCTTGTTGCAATTAATACTTTGGACAAGATGACAGGGGAATGGGCAAAAGCAAAGTCCACAANGAAAAGGAAAACAGCAAATCTCCTCTTTCTGAAGAGATTTTTTTTTCTTGTTGCGATTAATACTCTGGACAAGACGACAGGGAAATGGGCAAAAGCAAAGTCCACAAGGGTTTAATCAAGCAGAAATCTAGACATTAACCCCAATGGTTAGTATCCATCCCAGTAACAGAGCACCTGAATTTCTCAAGAAATCGTTGACCTAGACTGCTGCTAGGTTGCTTTTCTGCCTGTCTTCATTGTTGGCCTTGACTGGCTCTCCAGTACCTCTGCTTCCAGTATCCTGGTAGCAAGTTAAACTTAGTCTTTTTCTTTTCTACATCTTTCACACTTGCCCTCCTTCATAACAGCCACTACAGCACCTATCAAACAGACTAATTTCCTTTCATGGCAACTATGACAGAAATGTATCATATATGAGATGTCAATTTAAATCAAAGACCTAACATTCTCCTTTACCTTGCGATTTAAATGCTTATGAACCCTCTTCAATTGATTTATTTGTATTTTCCCTTTCAGCATCTCTATTTCCACATATTTCTATCCAGTGAAAACAGGACAACAGTCACATACAAATACTTTTCTCACTTGAGATCAAGTGTCTGGTCCTCACCTTAAAATCCCTTCCGTGTCACCTGCAAACATTTAGTGCGGTGACACTGAGTTAGGAGAAACACAAAAGAGCCACTGACGTATAATGAAGTGATTCCAAACCCCTAACGTCCGCACGGAGGCATACTACAAGACTTCAGCTAATCGTTACTCTAGTTCACCGTTCATCTTTCATTCATTCTCGCCATCGCCACGTCACGTCAGCGCTGCCAACACGAGAGGTCTGACAGCCCAAGACAAACGCGAGCAGCGGCAGCGCTGGGGGCCGTGCCCTCCTACGGAGGGGTGAACCGGCGCGGTTACCCCATTTCGTTTCCCCCTTCACCTGGCAACTCACGGTACCGCCACTAGACCCGACGCCGGCGCGGTTTCACCAGCCCCTACGGAGCGGCGGTGCCGACAGGCGCGGCCAGGTGAGCTCCGCCCGTGCCCGCCCGTTCCCACCCCGCGGCTGGTTTCCAGCCGGTGCTCGCCGGGGGCCACCGCGGGGAGGGAAACGGGCGTGCCCACGGCCCGCCCTCCCCTCGCCTGCACAAGCCGAAGCCCTGCTCGGCGACTCCCGCCCCGGCGCCGAGGGACGCGACTCCGCGCCGCCGGAGCCCCGAGCGGGCGTGGGCCGGGGAAGGAGCAGAGCTCTGCGGAGGGGCTCCGCCACAGCGGCCCGGGCCCTGAGCCCCGGCCACTCCAACGGCTGCAACCGACGCGCTGCGGGCGCGAACAATGGTTGAAGGTCCGGGACCGGCAGGCNGGCTGTAACCGTCGTGCGGGAGGAAGGGGGTGATGGGCTGCGGGTCTGCCGGCCGCCTCCGCTGCCCGTGCGGCCCCAGCAGCCTCCGGCCCGCCTTTCCTCCGCGGCGCTCCCTGGCCCGCCGAGCGGGTGGCTTCCCTGGCTGGCCGTGACGGCCCCGCCACGGGCCGCCGGGGGCGTGGGGCCGCCTCGGTGAGGCAGCCGCTCCCCGCGTTTCCTGCCCCCCCGCTCGTGTTCGCCTTGCAGGTGCCGAGTGCTGAAACGACCGGTGCAAATACATCTCTGTGCTGTCCGTTTGGCTTCCCCCCGCCCCTCTCTTAGTGAGGTGTTTGGNGCCCGCCCAGCGCCGCTCGGCCGCCTCCCTGCTCCGCGGCTCAGCCGCCCCCAGTCCCGCAGCGAGCGACCGGCTCCCCGCGGACTACTGGTGTCGAGGGGTGGCTCTTACTCTGAGTGTCTGAGAGGGAGATCATGGCGGCGGTGGGGCCGGGGGTCGGCAGGCGCGGGACGCAGAAACGGCGGCTGCAACAGCCACGTCTTCCGGAAACACGCAGACCCCTTCGCCTCGCCGCCGGGTGAAAGAAGGCCACCGATTGGAGGAGCGGACGCCAATCAGCAGCCGCGTTGTTCGCGCGGCTGCGCCCCCTCCCCTCTCGGTACCCGCCTCTCTGNTGCGCGCGCCTGCCCCCCCCCCCCTCTCGGTCCCCGCCTCTCTGCTCTCATTAAAGCAGACGAACGCCTCGTAGAGCTGCTGCTGATTGGGGAAGAGGGGATGCACGTAGCCGGCTTCGCGCTCGCCTTCTCTTGACGATTGGCTGAGGGGAGCCGGTAGCGGAAGAGGAGAAACCGGGGGGGCGGGGCCTGAGACTCGCTGTGCAGGTGGGAGTAGCGAGCAGCCGTAGTNCCCGCCCCTCTCTTAGTGAGGTGTTTGGTGTTTTGTTTTGTTTGTTTGTTTTTTTTAAGGTGGTTTCTCGCGGTTTTATGGCCGGATGGGTGATATTTACTGCTGATGCGCCATGCTTGTGCAATTGCTGTCGGTTTTATTCCCTGATTTTAAGGGTTCTTTGCTAATGCTCTGTTAACATAGCTCGCTTCTTAGAGTTAGGACTGCACAGCTTTAATCTGGAGGCTGAACAGAAGGACAAGAAAGCTCCCAGTGCTGGAACACTGATTTAAATCTGTGCAGGGTGGAAAGTGATGCTGGTTACTAACCTGTCTGGTCTAGGCACGGACAGCATGTATGTGCCTGGAGGCCTCTCTTTCCCCACTAGTGGGCTATTTAGAAAATAATCTCATGTGATGAATTCATAGGAATTTAGCTGGTTTTACAGTGGGGTAAAACTGCCTGATGGGCGAGATGTACTTGCCTTTTGTCCACTGTGGTTTCTAAGATAGGAGTTTATCGTTATTCACGTTCTTAGAGCTGCATCTTTGAGGACTCAGATGGTAACTGGGGGTCTTTGTTGGCAGTGGTGGTATAGAATCAGTTATAAGTTATGCTGAGCTACTGCTTTTAGAGACAGGAGCACTTGTGGAGCTTTAGCAGCATATAGGGAAACTTTCATAGGTAACTGTCATTCTCCTTCCACTCCTTGGATAAGAAAATGGCTTATGTTTCCTAACCTATCAGCCTAGCAATATTTGTGAGGATTGTGTTTATGGAGGGAGTAGAAGTAGCATGTTGCCTTTACAGTGTGTCTGTGCTATAGCTACTGTTTTTTCCAGATGTCCTTAGTTGATGTGTACTTTGGGGAGACTAATATTTCCAAATACTTCTGTGCAAGTGGCAGGTGGTTTAGAGGAAGAACTGTGTAACTGGGATTATGTGGGCGACCTGGACACTGCTGATGTATTTTACACAACAATCAACTTCTTTCTGAAGTGTGGGCCTTTAACTTATTTTTAATTATAACCTCTTCTGGCAAAGTCAGTGTTTTGTTCACATGTTCTTTTATATATATATATATTTCCCCCCATTTATAGGAATGCAGTAAAATATTTGTTATATTAGTGTCATCTTATAGTGAGGGTCGGCTGCATTTGTTCCCTTTCACCTTCCCTCAGATTCGGCTCCCATCTATATAGTAAGTGGTTCAGAATTCAACAAGAATGAGCGAATATCACGTTTCTTTAGTTTTGTTTTATTAGCATATAATACAACAAAGAATGTTGTTCAAAATTACCCAATAACTAGAAATCTAAGTTCATCTCACTGCTGATGTAGTCAAAACCAGTCCCCCTTCTCTGAACCACACTACTTTTCTCCTTCCTTCTAAAAGATCCTCTAAGTGTCACGGTGGCTGCTTCTCTAAGGGACACAATATAATTTGTTCAGACTTTTCTATAAAATAGTCTTTGAAGAGATGAGATGAAAAAAAAGTTGAAGGTAGGTGAATGACTGGTTTGTATTAGGCTATGCCTCTCATAGAAAATGGGTGACTTGGTCAAAATCCACTTGGTTTCATTTAGAAGGTTGGTGAGCTATAGCATTAGGAATTGGTTGTGAGTTGGTATCTGTTTGTTTTGCTGATGGGGGAAAAAGTGCGTTGTCATCTAGTTGGGCTTATTTATGTGGGCAGATAAAATAAACCAGTACTTAAATTGCTATATTAACACCTCCTATACTAACAAAGAATCTCCTACGGTAAATTTGTTCTAAGTTTAGATGAATTACTCCTGAAATAATTTTTCTATTATTATTTATTTTATTTTTAGTGACAGTTGCTTGGTTCAATAAGGTCTCCTAAGGATAATATTCTCTAATCTCCAAAGATGGCAGCTGTTGCAGGTAATCCAAGATTAGCATTCAGTATGTTCGTTTTGCTCTCTTCTAGTTAACACTTGATGTTATTGTTATTTATGTGAATTTAATATATACAGAAAAGAGTTTGTAGTGTCTATGTTGTTACACTTCAGATTTGAAGAAAAAGTTCTTTTACTGGATAACTTTTTGTTTCTTAGATAAAAAGTAAAACAAAAGCAGGTTTGTCAAGGTAATTACTTGGTTTTCAATATTTGGTAAATATGTTTCATATTTTAAGACACTATCAACTCTTTTCTGCTGAGTAACAGCGGACACTTAGGAATTTGTATGTCCTCATCTTGTGCCACTTGTAATGAGGATATCTTTTTCCATATGGTATGGTTTTTGCTTCCATAAACAGATTATTGTAGCTGCTGTGCTTGGACCAAAGTGTCTTATTTTGTGGGGTGGGGGGAGGGAAGAAATTTCTTCTTATGATCTTCTGACCTGGCTCTGAAACATTGATACATGCTTGGCTTGCTGTGGTATGTGTAAATTATTCTTTTAAACCCTTGGGATTGAATTCTAGAACACAATCTGTAATTCACACAGATGCATATAAGGATGTAAAGAGGCAAATTCCTGCCAGATTCACTTATGTGACCCATGCTTTTGGGGAGTATTTGCTTCAGGTTTTGCAGATCTGAAGAATGGCCTGTGTTAGCAAAAGCTCTGTGTTCAGACCTTGATCTTCTGCATAGAAGGGTCTGAGTGCATGAAATATAACTTTTTGCTAATGTCCCTATTTCCATCTTCAGAAGACCTTTACTTGCTGAGATTAACATTGCTTCTTGCATGTAAATGCTATTGGAAATGTTCTAATTTTGTGCTCACCTTGGAATTGGCTGGAGTACTTGTTGTCTTCATTGTAACTGAAGCTTTTAAAGCAGGGCTGATGCAATATGTGCAATATGCTTATCAATGCTTAACATGCATCTGCAGAAAATAATTTCACATGTTTCTCTGGAGAGGCACTGCTTTTGAGAAACTGGATTGTGGGGTTTTTTTTCTCCTCTGTTTATCAACATGGGCAATAATAGTGTTCCATATCTCTCATACACTGTATTGGTGATGACAATTTACAGTATACCTGTGTATATATGGCCTACTAATGTAAGAAATATGTTTTTAAGCCTTGCTAAGTATTTTTACATGGCATATACAATGTTAAATGCTATAATCTTATCTGTGGGCCTGTCAAGCTGTCTGTTTCTCTTGATGCCTTTGGTTTGTGTTTAATTTTGATTGTTCTCAATCAATAAATGAATTACAATATCCTTTAGAACTGGGATTAGCATGTTACTGTAGTCTCTATTCTGCCTTCACCTTGCTTTCCCCTTCAGTGCTAGAGGAGGTACTGGCTTCCATTGAAAATGAGCTGCAGGCGGTGGAGATGCAGATCCAGGAGCTCGTGGATAAACAGCAGGAACTGCTTCAAAAGAAGATGAGAGTAAAGAATCTGATAAAGCAGTCCTCGGGAGACTTGGAGGCAGGTGGAAGTAAAGACACTGAAACCTCAGCTGAGGCATGGAACAAAAAAGGTTTGCAGGGTCAAACTATTATAACATAGAAGTAAACTAATTCAGTAGGGGAAAAACGTGTTCATACAGAGTTTTGTCTGGATAATGATATTGTTCTATGTCATTTTGTTCAGCTGGGCGCCATACGATCTTAATTACCCGGGGTGATGTTTGTACTTAACTCCCTGAACACTCCTAAATACTAATCTGAGTTCTTCTGGGCAGGTTTGTCACAGGAATGGCCTCTTATAACTACTTTTATTCTTTTCTTGTTGCAAAGTCACAACTTGATTTCAGTTACTATAAGAATCCCAGAGTAAATCAGGATATATTGCAATACTTATATTCCCTGTTTTATTTATGTTCTGAAAATAATTACTCTGGGTATTTTCAGGATTTGATAATAACAATCTTGCACCCTCAAAGTTAATTCTTGCTGTCTTTGTGTTTCTTCTTGCTTGAGCGGGTAGGATGTTGGTTGTGTCTGCCATGGGTTATGTGGCATCACCATCTTACCATATTATGCAAATTAGATGGCTGCTGACTGCCCAAAGTAACATAGAATATATTAGTATGGTAGAGTTAGTCCAAGTGGCAAGTGCCCCATGGTGGTGTGAGACCTGCTGTTCTTCTGGAAGTGCTGTCTTTCAAGTTAAACGTTAACTGAAGTCCTGGATAGCTGGTGGGTCTTGACCATATTATGGCTAGCCAAATTAAATTCAGATCTTCTCAGTATTTTTTTTTCCCCTCTTCTTTTACTTCACTTGTGATTTGGAAATGCATTGCTAGGTTCTGACTGTATCTATTGTATGTACTTTCTTTTTTTTTACTTATTTAAAATGAAATTAATTTTGTCTAATCCATATTTGTCTGTGTTTGAGAAAAGCGTTATGTGTATGTAAGAATACTGATGCTTCATAATTGTAAACTGATGCTATTGAACAAATCAATTTGTTTTGGGTGACTTTATGCCTAATTCTCTCGTATGCTTTGACAACTACCATCTTTGCAATTACATGCTGTGTACATCTTGAATAAGAGCAGTAGCTTGGACTATAAAGCTCACTGATTTTTTTCCCCCTCTTTTCTTGAGTTCAGAGAGCCTTGGATCTTGGCTGTGATCTCTGTAAATTAGGAAGCAATGTCACCTTAAGTACCCAAGTTAATTCTTGGATCACATGTGGTGTAGCCTGTAGTTCCTACAGGTTTTCTGCATTTTAATGATGTGAAAATGGTTAATATGCTTCCTGATGCATCTGAAATTTTTTATACTATTATCTCTTTAAATGATGCAGTCTTTAGGTTTTTCCTTTCTTTTCTTCAATAAAGAGCTATTGTAAGTGTGTTGGGGTGATTATTTTGGGTAACATTAAACTTCTCTTCCCCCTTATAATTGGCATAAGTAAATGCTTATTATCTCTGGAATATATGGCGGGGGAGAATGGTAGCCCTGCTTTCGTTATACTATTTGTAATCACTGCATTTGTATGAGGGGAGTGTGTGGGCAACTTAATAGTGAGACTTGTAGGGCTCAGTGTGTGGTTTTGTTTTCAGGGTAGACTTCTAATTTCTGTTTAATTTTGGACTAATCAGTTAACTTGATTATTAGCACTTTGAAGCTCTTCATCTGCTTGTAATTTTTTAGCATTAGTTGGCATTTATGTGCAATGAGAGCCTTTAGTCTGCAGGTGGATTGTTTTCAAATGGCTGTTTGCAGGGTTTTCAAAGGTCCACCTTAGAAATTAGTTTATATGGACTCAGGTTGTGTGTAGGTTTTTGTATGCCATTATTGAATCTTTCCCAGATCTAAAATTGTATTGCTTCCAGATTTAGTTATTGTATATGTAAATTGCCCTTCATTCTTGTATTTTCATAAACTTGGTTATGAAATGTGTTTGGTTTTTTTCCCCCTGAACAGATTTTCTGTGGTATGAGAAGATAAAAACTGCACTGCAGAGCAAGTTTAAACTCCAGAAGTTTAGGTCCTTGCAACTTGAAACAGTAAATGCTGCAATGGCAGGAAAGGATATATTTCTTGTCATGCCTACAGGTGGTGGAAAGAGCCTTTGCTATCAATTACCAGCCGTCTGTTCTGATGGTATGTAAGGGAAGAAAAGGTCACATACAAACAATTGGATATATTTTCTCCCTTTTGTATTTATTTGGAGAACAAACATTATATTGGTTTCTAATATCACAGTATGGGGAACAAAGAGCAAAGATACGGGAGAAAGATTTACCAGAAATATTTGCTTTGCTCTCTTTATTTTCCCTCAAGGTGCAATAGCAGCTTTGAAATAGATGGGCCTTTTAGATGTGATTTAGATTTGACTAATTTATCTAGGTTCCTTTCAATACATTAAAAGTTCTCTCAGTGTTTAATAATAAAAAATATCACTACTTTTTTCTTTCTTTTTAGTTGAATATACAGACTGTAAATTGTTGAAGTATGGGTATCTTTTATTTGTCTGTTCAACTCTAAAGTTTTAGTTTCAGATTATTTGGGAGACTTTGCATTTTAATTTCTTAAAATAAGTATCCAGCCTTAGATTTTAAGGTGTTTTGTTTTTGAAAAATGACCTATCCAATGGCATGGAAGTTTACTTATTAATAAAGACCAAACTTACCGATACCTAGTGTTGCTTAGTTGTGTTTACCACACAACTAAGTTGTGTGTTTGAGGTAAACTAGCACCTTACAACACATGTGAATCCAACTTTCTTTGTTTTGTATGTTAGTTCTTATGTTCTGTTTGTTACAGCTCAGTTGTTTGTGGTCTAGATCCTAAGAGAAGGTGCATGTCACAGGTAGTTGATAAGAAGTATCCTTATCTGACCTAGCACTTGCTTATCAGCTGTCTAGGAGGGGAATCTGCTACTGTGTCTGAAGCTTAAGCTCACATTTGGCAGTTGCTTTCGAATAGGGCTGATGCATTAGTAAAAAGTATTAGAGGAGATATTTGTGACATTTGAACTGTTAAGTTTGCACAATAATTGATTGTTACAGGTTTCACACTTGTGATATGTCCTTTGATATCACTTATGGAAGATCAGCTCATGGTTTTGGAACAGCTTGGTATTTCTGCAACTTTATTGAATGCCTCAAGCAGTAAGGTATGTTTAACTGCCAAGTCTTTGTGTGTTTTGTGGTGTATGTGCAGGTGTCTTGCCTCTGTCTCTTTATGAATACTGAATGAATGGCAGTTTGATCAGCTAATGTCAGTCTATCAAGTATAGTGAAGTCTGTCCGTATCTTGCCAACTACGTGCTGTGATATGGATAATGTGAATAAGTATCTTGTGTTCTTGTTTTAATGACAAGAATATATGTAAGCCAACACCTTTCATGGAATAAATAGATTTCATGGGAGGATTTAGAGGATGTGAAGTACCTTTTGGCTGATGTGTGTTGTAGATTTTTACTTAGTCTCTAGACTTAAAAGAAGATTAGAGTAGGTGGTTTTTGCTCACTAGTAACACGTTGAGTAGTGCAGACTTACATATAATTATTTATCTTACTTTAGGATGGTAAGCTGTTTGATCCAGAGGCCAAGAAGCAACTTATTACCCAGTCTGTTATTAGTCAATTGCTTTTTATAGTGAAGTATCTTTTCCTGGCTACCAGGAGGCCATGGACATTAACTTGCATATGTTAGTGGCTTGATGTGATGTGCCAAATATGGAGCCCACTTTGAGGTAGAACGCTTTGAAAACTCAGTAATAAAGGTTACAATTGTGTGTAAGAAATTATTACTACACTTGTAGTACAACAGGCATGTTTAGGACACTCTTGGGAAAATACTGATACCACGTGATGAAGCTAAGACAAATACTTAATAGTTTGCTTTTTCAAAGGTCTGTGACAGATTTTCCAAGTATTAAAATTAACATTTTATATATCATGATCTTCTTCAAAGACTTATAGTAGTGGTAAATACTGTGTAACAGTTCATCAGTCTCTGTTATTACCCCTTATGAGTTGTTATAACCTCTTAAGAATCTTAGCACTAAGCAACTTCAGTGTGTCGTCCCAGTTTGGCCCCTGAATTCTCCTTTTGTTTTGAACAGGAACATGTGAAGTGGGTTCATACCGAAATGCTAGACAGAAATTCACAACTGAAGCTCATTTATGTGACCCCGGAGAAGATTGCAAAAAGCAAAATGTTCATGTCAAAGCTAGAGAAAGCTTATCAAGCAGGGTGTCTTGCTCGCATTGCTGTAGATGAGGTCCATTGCTGTAGTCAATGGGGCCATGACTTCAGGCCTGGTATGTGCATTAGAAATCTAGTCTGCAGTGTTATTCAGGCATCAATAAATAATGAGTTAAGCCTGAAATAAAGCCATGTGTTTTTCATCCATTAAGTAAATACTTAGTGTATGACAAGTACCTGTGTTAGCTCAAGGACTTTAATTCACAAATGACTATATTCTTGTCTAGGAGCTAAGTTTATGCAAATGGGGGTGATTTTGCTGTCAGTATTCTGAAAAATCTCCTAAATCAGTGTAATGGGAGCTTAAAAAAATGAAAGTTTTGGGCTGTTGTCTTTAATATGGACAATATAGTCTTCTTTAACCCAATGCTACAGGAAAAAGTGTGATTCTCTACACTGCTACCTAACATTCTGGGTGACAGCGGTAGAGCATTTTATAAATTAATGAGTTACATTTTGATTGCTTCTAAAGCAAATTGAAACAAATGCTCTTGACTGTCAAGGAAAAGTGTGCTTCAGTTTGTTTCCTATCTTGTTAGTTGTGGAAGACTGTTACTTACTGATTACTGTTTCTTGCCTTTGGAAAAAAAAAAACAAAACAACCACCTGATTTGAAGCAATAGTAACTGTGTAGTCAACTTTTGCAGTTTTGTTAAAAAGTGGTGTCCGTGTGAAGAACCTTGTCAGTTAAACAGCAACATGGAATTTGGATATGTACCTCTGGCTACTTTTCTGTTCTAAGGCAGCAAGTGATTGTCAGCACTGAGCCTTTAAAATTTTTCTTTAGTATGATCTGGTGTATGTCCAAATTTCACATTGCTTGTTTATTAGCAAAGCTCTATTTACTGAAAAGCTGTTGGTATAAACAGACCTGCAAAATAACTTGAATCTTGGCTAATGTGATGCCACTTACATTTTTTTTTTTCCTAACTTTTTAAGAACCTCTATTTCACTATGCCTTCTGAATTGTGGCTGCTTTTATAAAATTCATTTAGAAGAGAAAGCATCTATTTTGATAAGTGCAACCATTGTGTTACTTAATTTGGATATATAAATCAGTTCTGTAGTAAATTGATCAGTAATAACATTTATTGCAGTATTACCCCATTGAATGCTATCTAGGTTAGTATCTTTTTTTAACTTTGCATCTATGGTATGAGAAATCCTTTTCTTTCCCCTTTTTGTTTTCTTGCTTAGACTACAAGTCTCTTGGTATCTTGAAAAGACAGTTTCCCAATGCTCCCTTGATTGGATTGACAGCAACTGCTACAAATCATGTTTTAAAGGACGCTCAGAAAATTTTGCATGTTCAGAAATGCATTACCTTTACTGCGTCTTTTAACCGGCCCAATCTTTACTATGAGGTATGTCTTATTACTGTTTGTTTGACTGCATCACAGTCATATTATCTTCTGTAAGTTACAGTTGATGAATTTTAGAATAGTTTCAATTACACATTTTAATAATAGATTTTTCAACTGGTGTTCTCTCATGAATTCATGTTGCTGAACTTGCTGTCATCTGCAGAGGAACTTGGGCTGCTCTGTCTTTGTGAGCAAGACTTAGTAGATAGCATTGTGTACAGGGGAGAGGTAGGTAGCAGGCTCAGACTGTTTCCAAACTGTTGGAATGTGTCATATGATTGCAAAAAGTTGTGAATTATGGTGTTGTACTGTATTTTCAGTTTGACCACAACTTCTTTTACTGTTCTTCATGGAAAAACTTGTGCACTTGTTTTTCTGTGGACTTCTGAGATGTAATCTGACTACACAAGGAGAATCTAGTAGTTTTAGTTAAATAGCATAATAGTTTTGTTTATTCTACTGAAAGAAGTAGTATAATAGGATTGTTTGACAGATTGCATGCCCACTTAAAGAACTCTAGCATGTGTTTATTATATTCTTGAGGTTCGACATAAGCCTTCAAATAATGAAGATTTCATTGAGGACATAGTTAAGATCATTAATGGAAGATACAAAGGACTTTCAGGTAAAAAAAAACCCACAAACCAACCACCCAACAAAAAAACACCTAGAACAAACCAACCAAACAAAAAAAACCCCAAACCCCCAAAAGGTATTTTTTTTTATAATCATCAGCATTACAGGGACACTTTCAAGTGCTCCTGAAACTTGCAGAGAAATTTCATTTTCGCTATTTGTTAAGCATCTAGCATTAAAAGATAGGGAATTTAGTAAGATACCTTGAATAATTACTCTTTTCATTCATTAGTGTTTAAATGTCTTTACAGTTTACTTATATCTTCTGAAGTATTGAAATACAATGTTAATGTGTATAGAACAGTGCTTACATAGATAAGAATAATAGCGATCTTTAAGATTGTAAAAACAAGGCTCAGGAAAGGCTATCTTTATGTTCTTAAATCATGCATATGCCATTTAGTATCTCTGTGTCAGGATACTTACTGTCTTTAACACTAATTTTCCATATTTGATCATAAGATTCACTTATTCAATACCCAGAATGGATGTGTGGTGGGCTGAATTGCACTTTTGTGATGAATGCAGAACTGTAAATGTTGGATGTTGTGTAATCAATAGATTATGTACTGCAAAAAAAGAGGAGAGCCATATTACAAAGGCAACAGAACTCACTTTTCCAGAGCAGCAGTCTGTCCCTGTCTCTGCTGTGGAACACTGTGGCTGTGCTGAGCTGCTCCCTGAATAGCAACTGCACTAAGATAATCACAAATTGTGTGGGTTTGTCTCAGCATTGACTTTGACTAATGACAAAAAGCAGATTTATCTGAATCGTTAGGTGAGATGTCATAGATGTAAAACTGTGCTGTTCGTTATGACATAAGCATTAATAAACATTGTCCTCCTTGAATATTAATAGAATATTTCCATGATTACATGGATTGGCACTCATTTTCTCTTTGGCCTCCAAGTCAAAGCTGATAATTGAAGTTCCATTCATGGCTACCAATACTGCAGACTGAATAGGCACAGAGATTATTTACTGGTTTTTATTTATTTAATTTTAAGTTTATAAAACTTTCAAAGTTTTTTTAAGTGGTAGGGATTGTTTGGGTTTTTTAAGACAACAGGACAAGGCATCTTTCACTTCTGTGCAGGAATCGTTTACTGTTTTTCTCAGAAGGATTCTGAGCAAGTTACTGTGAGTTTGCAGAAACTGGGAATCAAGGCAGGGACTTACCATGCAAACATGGATGCTAAATATAAGACCAAAGTTCATAAAGGATGGGCAGCAAATCAAATCCAGGTAAAGTAGATACTATTCATAGACTTATGTCTCACTTAAACAGTGTTTTGGTACCTTGATGGTTTCTTAATCTTATTTCAGGTCGTAGTGGCGACTGTTGCTTTTGGCATGGGAATTGATAAACCTGATGTGAGGTTTGTAATTCATCATTCTATGAGCAAATCCATGGAGAACTACTACCAAGAGAGTGGACGTGCAGGTATTGCAGGAAATGGCTTTTGCAAAGTATCTGTTTACGTCTGTTAAACCAATAAAATTGTACTTTGATTTCAGCCATTTGCAAAGTACCTTGTCTTTGAGACAGGTTCTTAAGTGTATAATGCCACTCTGTAAAGAGGCTTTAAAGCAAATCTAAATTACATGAATGATCTCAGGCCTCTGGACTTCAGTGTAGTGAAGAATAACTAGGTACCTAGCCCTTTACTCAGCATTTTTTAATTATGATTTTTGTGACATCTGTGGCTTACCAGAATATCTTAATAACATGACATTGACTGTATGATGTTGGATGTATGATACAGAAAAGATTTTTTTTCTTTGCATAGTAGCTGGGATGCATGATTTGCTTAGACTGTCTCTAGATGATGTCTCATCACTGTACGAATTTTGGTAGCCATAGAAATACAAGTAGGATGGGGAGTCTGGAGCAAGGAATTTTAAGGATTGATTAATGTATAGCAGCACTAAGTAGCTGTTACAGCTAAAAAAAAGTTTTTTGTGGTATTTTGTTTTGCTTTGGGTTTTTTGACCTTGTGCGTCATTACTTTTTCGAAGACAGATTTGAATCAATGTGGAGGAAAGCTTTTTGAGGACCCTGAGGGACAATTGGTTGAAATTTTGACTATGCCCGTCTGATAGAAATTTACCTTAGTGCTGGCCTAAGAAATACATAAAAGTTTGTGGCAGTTTGTATCTGCTTGCACTAGAGAGACAAGGGCCATACAGGTGCTGAAGTAGTGAAGTAGTTTCACAATGTTTATCAGCTTGGCGTGATTAGAGCAAGCTTTTATGTGTTTCTTTCATAACTCCATTTAAATAAGATTCTTCTGGACAGGAGATTGAGCAGCGGTGCTTGCTTATTTGCCTGAACATACTACTTATGAAACCTTCCTCTTTCTCCTTGACTGCCCATCCAAATGAAGTAGTTCCTTCCCATTATATGTTAAACTCTTCAAAGGATTAGGACTTTTAGACCTTTTTCTGCTCTCTGGATCTTGTAAACAGCAGGAAGGCTGCTATCAGCACATCATTGGAAAGGGTGGGCAATGGGAAGGAAGAGATGGTAAAAGTTCAGCTACAGAAGACACAGTTGGTTTTAAGTGGAATATTTTGTTAAATCTTACCTAATTCTCTATTTAATTCCATTAATACCTAATAAGGTATTTGAAGCTCACAATTTCTTTTAATCAAATGAGTATTAGGCTTCAAGGTGTATTTGGCTGGATTTTTCCAAGAGGTGTTAGGGTGAGAAAATGGAGATTTCACTGACTTTCTGTAAGACTTAACATTTTATTTTAGTTGTTAGAGTCAAAATCTTCATTGTGTAATATTTTCAGTTTGCTTGGTTCTGTAGTTGTAGAACACTGTTCTAAATATATTTTGTTTCTAGTCTGTGTCATGCTACGGTGTATTGGCTAATATGTTAGGCTTCATACTCTGTTACAGTCATGCACTCTATCTATAGGGGCTGCAGAAGCCTATGCAGGTAAGAGTGGAGTTTTTACCAGAAAATGCTATGCTTAAAGTAAATCTTTTCTAAAGTTTAAAGTCTAAATTTTTTGTGTCATTCATTGCAGGCAGAGATGACCAAAAAGCTGATTGCATTTTGTATTACGGTTTTGGAGATATATTCAGAATCAGCTCAATGGTAGTGATGGAAAATGTAGGGCAAGAGAAGCTGTATGATATGGTGTCTTACTGCCAGAATATGAACAGGTAAGTTACTGTGGTGGCTTGATTGCCAGTTTTTAAATAGCTTGGCTAATTTTGTTGGGGTTTTTTAGAGGATATTTGAAAAAAAAAAAAAGGCACCAAATCCCTCCCCTCCCCCCCCCCGCCCCCAAAACCAACAACAAAACAAAAAACCCACCTCACTATAGAAACACTACCATTGTAACAGCATCTTAAGTTTGGAGTTTGTGGTTTGGCTGCTCAGTATGAGTGGTTTTGCACATAACTGGACAATGGTGTGTTGCTTGCCAGCTCCAGGTTAAAGTTCTGGAGGCAGTTATGTTCAGATAAAATATCTGTCAGCAAATAGTGTTTGACTTTCATGTGCCATCCAGAGCAAATACTGCAATGCTTTGTTTCTCTAAGGTACCAGTATTTCGTGGCCATGCAGGAGTCAGCATGTGTTTAATGCTTCATCTGCTGCATTGAGCTGTAATGAATACTTTGTGGAAAACGCTTGTATCTGTTGTGGACAACTCATGTATTCAGTATAGTCTTTGTTGGCCTCGGTCTAAGAACTAGTTCATATTCTTATGATTTTTCATTGTATTGGAATTGCAGATTATACTTTCTACTGTAACCAAACTGTTCCTACAGCAGTGTTTAGTACTGCTGAAAGCTACTAGTTACTCCTGTTAGCATAACTGGCAGTGAATACTGTGTTGCAGTGTTTGTTTTCTGCTTTCTTTTTTTTTTTTCTGAGATAATTCTTCATGCTTATTATGAGATATGAGCTGACTCAGAGGACCTTCTTTTTGTCACTTTCATGATTTATGACACAGGTGTATACATTTACATTCTATAGTTCCTCTTTGCTCTTTGTTCTTTCAGGTGTCGCCGGGTCCTCATAGCCCATCATTTTGATGAAGTATGGGATTCTGCAAACTGCAACAGAATGTGTGATAACTGCTGTAGAGAGAACTGTAAGTTGTTTTTATAACCAAGGACAGAGAATGTGGAGAAGGTTAGCTTAAAGAAATATCTAGTTCAGACAAACTGAGCAACTTCTGTAAAGTGTGCTTGTAGTACTGCCTCTTTCCAAGGTTCAGCTTTTGTTATGAACATCAGTTTTCAGTGGCTTTAATGTTGCCAAATTCAGGGTGTGTAGCAGGATGCTTCCTGGTTTGGCCTGAGGCCAAACATTTCAGCATCTTTCAGGCTCACCTGTTCCAAAAGTGAAGCTAGGGCAAGGGGGAGATGGGCTTACTTGTTTTGAAATGAATCTGGTACGTGTTGGGTTTTGTTTCGATATTTTTTTTTTTAGTGTGTGAAAGCTGTATTTTGAGAAGGAGCCTCTTGCCCTCTGCATGCCAAACTGTTCACACTTAGGCTCTGAGAAAGCACAGTTTGCACATGTCACTTTACAAGTTGTCTGGTAAAATCTCTGAGGGTTTTGGTACTGCATGCTCATGAGACCTACCTGTGTCAGGACTGTGCATGGCAGTTGTGCAGGACAACTGAGCACACTAATCCAGGATTTTGCTATGTGTTAGTCCTAACAGCACAATGTCTGTCTAGCATGTGCTCCTCCTTTGGAAGAAAGTTGGGATCCCAAGAGGGAAGGCATATGGGCCAGATATAGGGGGAACTTGGGAGATGAGCTGAAACAAGACTTGCTGTGTGGTAAAGGAGGGTGGTTTCAGTATGTTGTGATTTAACCCAGCCGGCAGCTAAAACAAGCACACAGCTGTTCACTCAGATTCTTCCTCCCCTCAGTGGGGTGGGGGAGGGAATAAAAAATGCAAAAACCAAAAAAAGTAAAACTCATGGGTTAAGACAAAGACAGTTTAATAGGACAGAAGAGGAAGATACTAACAATAATAAACAAAACAAGTGATCAACAGCACAATTTCTTACCACTCGAAGTCAATGCTGTGCAAGAGCTCTGAGCTGCCCCACCTTCCAGCCCACCCCCCAGCTATATACAGAGCATGACATCATATGGTATGGAATATTCCTTTGGCCAGTTTATCAACATTATTCTCATCCTCAATCCAAAACACAGCACTGTCTTCTACTACTTTCTTCTGCTAAGAAGAAAATTATCCCTGCTGAAACCAGGACAGTATCCACCCCTTACTCTATCCCATCTACATCACGTCCAGGTCCCACGCTTTCCAACACATTGCAATTCATCACCATCACTTTTCCTGTCTTTTGTGGGGGGTGGGGTGTGTGTATGTAGATATATACATCTAGCTTTTTGGGATTCAGCACTTGTTCAGGGGTTGAAGTCCCAAAACAGTGTGGGGGGCCCACTACTCTAAGCATTTGCCCATGCTGTCCCACACACCCTGCCATTCGTAACTACCCAGCCTCAGGGCAGATATTTTAAGTAGTAGTTTAACACTGAACAAGACCTGAAACACATTCAGGAGAATTAGCAATAAAAGTATGCTGGTCTGAACATCCCAAGGGTATTCAAAATTCTCAAGAGCTCTTGTAACTAGCCTCAAGGAGAAAGGGAAGATGAACATGTTCCCCCTTGTCTCCTCCATAGATTGGTTCTCTGCAGGAAAAAAAGGTAAAGTGTGACTCCTAATAATTCCCGGGAGACAGCTCCTGAGGTACGGAAGTGACAGCAATGCTGAACTCATAGACCAAATCATTCTCATGGCTAATAATGTTATCATAAGTGAGTAGTACATAGTGCAGCAAAAGGAACATTCTCATCCAGCTCCCAGAGAAGATAAACAGCATTGTAGGGAAGACATAATACAAGTAAGGATTTACACGACACAACCATGTGAACAAATAACACAACATTGTGTCCAGCAACTATTAAACTAATATAATGAATGCTTACAAATAATTTGTTTTAACACACTCTGGTCAGATCTGTTCTTATCTCAACCCTTTGTGCCCTATGTTGGGTGCCAAAAAGTGGTTTAACCTGGCTCACAGCTCACAACCCACCCAACCTACCCATCCCCCCTGCCTCCAGTGGGATTGGGGAGAGAATTGAAAATAGAAAGAAAAAAAAAATAAAACTCATTGGTTGAGATGAAGACAGTTTAATAGGACAGAAAAGGAAGATGCTAATAATGATGATAAACAGCACAATTTCTCACCACCTGGTCAATGCTCCACAGGACCCCTGAGCTGCCCTGCCTTCTGGCCCACTTCCCAGTTGTATATGGAGCATGATGTCATATGGTATGGAATATCCCTTTGGCCAGTTTGGGTCAGCTGTCCTGGCTGTGTCCTCTCCCAGCTTCTTGGGCGCCCCTCACCTTCTTGACAGGCCAGTATGAAAAGCTGAAAAGTCCTTGACTGCTTGGCAACAACCAAGAGCATCAGCATGTTGTCGACATTATTCTCCTCCTCAATCTAAAACACAGCACTATCTTCTACTACTTTCTTCTGCTAAGAAGAAAATTAACTCTATCCCTACCAAAACCAGGACACAGTAGTACAAGTTCTGGGGATATAATTTTTTTCCGCTGCTTTGCCCACAAATGTCTTGGGCAGTGTTAGGTAGCTAGCTTAAACTATACTTTCACAGGTGATCATTGACTGCTCTAAATGTCATTTTGGGTACCCATCCAGAAAGCCTTAAGTCTCTGAAGACGTACAAAATTTCTTTTGTGCACTTAACTGAAAGCTCTGGTTTAGACATAGGAAACCCCATAAAAAGCTAGAAAGCTCTGAAAAGAGTGCTGAGAAAAAGTTGGTCTTGGGCATCTCTAACTGGACACACAAAACCACCTTAGATTTCTTTGAGGACCAAGTGAATTGTAATATGTGGAAAATACCATCTCCTCGTACCTCTTGTTGGTTGCAGAGCATTTGGATAACGTAGTGATCAGCACTTGAAAAACTTAGGAACAAATCTGTATTCAAAACTGTTCTCATAACTAGACTTTATTTCCCTGTACATTTTTTGGGGGAGTAAAGTAAACAAAAATATGTCACTTTTTTTTCTTTATACAGTTAGTTGCATCTAAATAATAAAACTGTTTTGCAAAATTACACCAGTAACAATGTCTTGTTATCTTCTACTTGGAAATGGGGCTTAGTTGAAATTTACACTGGGATCAGAGGTTGAGAAGAATATAGAGCTGGTTTGTCCCCAAGACTTAAAGGACCCATGTGATGAAGTATAGTTGAAATATATCCTGTTTACTGCTGGTTTACCCCCAGGGCCTTTTGGTGTATAAGGAACGTCTGAGGAAGTCTAGCAGTAGTACTAGATTTTCAATAATTAATTCTTAGTATTGGAGGAGGCAGTCGGGGTCGTTCTATGCCATCATCTGATCATGCTGTAGAAGCATGATCATTGCGTAGTACATGGATGTGTTAGTGCTCAGAATAATTATTAATGATGAAACTAATTTGTATAATAAGTGATACTTTTTTTTCTGTCTCATTTTGTCCGTGAGTGTCTTGAGAGAAGAAATGCCTCGCTTACATTTTTTCAGTTCCTCTTTGCTCTCTAATCTTTCCACAACAGATATTATGGGTGAGGAAAAGGAATCCAGCTGCAGAGTAACACAGCTACCTTACAAATTTTATGCTTTGTAAATGCTGCTTTGAAATAATATCTCTGCTTTGTAATGTTAAATATATGTAAAAATGTTTGCAGGATTGGAGTTTTAATAATGAAGTGGAAAGATAAATGTAAGTTTGAATACAAATATATCCAAATTTGATGGAGGGAAAGTTACAGCTTTATTTGTTAAGTTATAGTTTAAAAACAACAGAAAAAGCATTGCTATTATACAGCACATAGATACATATTTATCTATAAATATATAAAAGTGCATGTATATGTATACACCTAATTTAATATATATGGATACTATCTAAATAACTATAAATAACTTGCTATTTAAACATAACTTCACTTTATTTGTAGCATGTGAGAAAACGGATGTAACAGGATACTGCAGGGACCTAATCAAGATACTTGAGCAAGCTGAAAGCATGAGTGAGAAACTCACCCCACTGAAATTAATCGATGCGTGGTCTGGAAAAGGTATATCAAAACTCAGGGTGGCTGAGGTCACTCCACCAAAGCACCCTCGAGAGGAACTGGAGAGAATTATTGCCCATTTACTGCTGCAGCAGTATCTGAAGTATGTAAGATGATGACTACTTTTTTTTTAACATCATCTAGTCGTTTTTCTTTACTCTTGTGTTACTTCTGTGTAGTATTAATGGCTACATACTGTGTCTTTGTGTGTGTAAAGGTCCACAAACTGAATTATGTTAAGTTTTGTCCAGACTCGCTCTAAATTAACTATCTACTTGAATAGGTAAAGTAGAATCAAGCTGCTATTTGAAACATCCATCATAAGGGTTAACGTGTCCCATTTTTCCCTTGCATATGGTGTAGCTTGTCTTTGTCTCCAACCTTCCCTTACAACACTGATTTAATTTACACAGGGAAGACTTCAGCTTCACGGCATTTGCTACAATATCTTACCTGAAGATAGGACCAAAAGCAGGCCTGCTGAAAAATGAGGCACACATCATAACTATAGAAGGGATAACAAACAAGAAAAGTGTTTACAAGGTATTTATATCTGTATTAACTTGCTATATATAGCAATGTCTTTTCCATTGTAATGTATTTTAGTAGTTTGATATCTGCTCAATATACTTTTCATTGTAATGCAATCAACAGGATTTCAAATAGACCTCATAAGTATCTTCTCTCTTGTGTGGGAACACTGAAAAAGAAGGAAAACAATGTTACAATTTTAATAGAATTGTTTATAACTTACAGGACAAACCATCTCAATCTTTGAATTCAAAAGGAAGCAGAGAAAATGCTCAGACTATTTCAAAGACTGTCCAAGATTCAGTTGTGAAGAAGTCACAGGACCATAAACGGCCCAACTGTGGTTCTAACGTAAAAGCAAAGAAGCCTAAGCTTCAGGCAGGTGGAGATGACCAACCTGTCGTTCTTGACTGAGTTTCACAGACTTCATTTAGGATCCAATCATGTTTGCTTCTCCATGGACAATGCAGTGTGTAAGTTCAGTTTGTGTTTTAGTAATGGTATTTTTTGTGCATTTTTTAAATAAAAAAGAGGGAAACAAGTATCTTTAAAACCCTCAAATCTAGAAAAAGTCTAGTAGTTAAGGGAAAAATGCTTCATATCAAAATAACTGGTGTGTACCTTATGATACAGCAATGACTACAAAATGTAAATAATTACCGTGTTGCCTTTTAAATTCTTTTGGAAGTGTAGTGTATAGCAACACTATCGCAGAACCATGCAGGCTGGAAGGGGCTTCCAGAGATCAGCTAGTCCAACCTCCTGCTCAAAGCAGGTCCAGTTGAAACAGGTTTTAACTGTCCCCAAGGATGGAGATTCCACAACCCCTCTCAACACCTGTTCCAATGTTTGACCACTTTCATGACCAGAAAAAGAAATAAGGACATTTCTTAGATCTAATTGTTATTTCCTGTGTTGCAATTTTTCTGTTGCCTCTTGTCCTCCTCCGTGCTCTTCTGAGAAGTCTGGACCCATTGCTGCTATGCTCTTCCATTAGGTAGCTGAAGACAACAGCCAGATCACAACAATCACTCCCCCTCGCCCTTGGCTTTCTTTTTCTTTTAATCTGGAAGAATTCCAGTTCTTGGTTTCTCTTCTCTAAGCCCCTGCTTCTCCTCTCTGAGCACTTAAGCAGCTTGGTAGCTTTCTGCTAGATCAATCCAGTCTATCAGTATGTTTCTTATACTGGGAAGTGCAGAACTTAACCCAGCACTCTAGCTGTAATTTCATCTACTCTGTCTTCCTTGGTTCTCTGTTAAGTTTAAACTCGTGAATCATATGGCCACTGAGCAACATATGGGACCCGGGCACCTAGTAAGAAAAGAACTTGTTGATGTCTGCAAGTCTGGTTGGCAATGAGGGTCTCTGTCCCCCACAGGAGGGATTCTCTGCTAACTCTCATCTTCCTTTTTTCTTCATTGTGTGAACACTTGGCTCAGGTTCAGCTGGCATTGATATATTCCTTGGTGGAGTTAATTCTCTTTCTCAGGGCACTTGCACCTGCTCTGCCACAGCAGAACTGCAGGTGGAAAAGGAAAACGTTTGTGTTGCTGGAAGCAGGGCTTTTCCAGCCTTCCCTCCTGTGGGAGTCTGCATCCACTGCTCCTGTGAGGGTAGTCTCAAGGTTTTCCCTCCTGCAGCACAGGGCTTGGGTGGTCCTTAGTGCTGCAGAGTCCCTGTGAAGACCCTGTCACCTCCTGTTCCTCCTCCTGGCTGCTGCGCAGGCCACTCCCTTCCTCCTGCAGCTCCTTCACCCAGCAACTTGGCGCTGCACCTACAGCACAGCTCCCAGGGAGAGACGGCGAACATCTGGAGGCCTGGGCTGCTGCAGCAGCACCTTTCCTCTGGAGCCTCTGCTGTGCCGGGGCAGTTATTCCAGCATTGCACTGTTTCTCACTTACAGAGATTTTTTTTTGTGAAATATTGTATGTATTTATGCCTTTAAAATATATCTGTTGCTCTTAGAACTGGATTTCTCTAGCTTGTTACTCAAATAGAAAATTACCTTTTTGCTTTTCAGAAGGACCTACATTTATACTTAAAACCAAGACTTTTCTGAATCTCAGCTGTTCCCTTTGTGAAAGTTATACTTTATATGGGAAATAATACAGAAAAAAGGCCACTTAAATACTTTTTCACCCTCCTTCCCCTGTTGAGTTGGCTTATATTCTAACTACAGATCTGTATTCTAATTAGAAGTGAACCTGGTTGTCCTAAGAAATACTCCCCTGCTCTGTAAGCGCTAGAACATGGCTACATTGAAAGCTCCATACTTTAAGTCCTAACTGTGGGCTACGTGAAACTTAATCTGTGGGAAGCTTCTGAATTCTAGTCCCTTAACTCTGCTACTCCACCTGTGCATTTGCATTTCCTGTTGTTTATGGCAATGGAAAAGAGAAAGCAACTATAGGAGAGTGTCGCTGCTTGCCTGCGGCCTGAAGTAGTGTGTAGTCTCCACCGTTTTGAAGAGCAACCTTCCTCTTTTGGCTCACCCATGATCCTTTCATGTAATGTCTTGGTTCTGTCAAGGTAAGAGAGTGCCAGTGCTTACTGGTGCAAATGCTCTTGCATTTTCCCTCATCCCACAAAGCTGAGTGGCTGATGGCAATTAAATACCTGTCTGGCTGAGCACTGGATGTGTTTCTCTGTAATATATAGGTTTAATGCAAGCTCAATCAAAACTATGATAGTCAAAGAGTAGAAAAAAAATGATAAAATGTTCATGATTACAAGGTAAGAGTAGTAGAGGTTGTTTTGAAGATGTTTCACAAGTGGTGGAAATGTGATAATTCAGAATTATGGTAGAATTTTAATTGTTGAGGTTTGGAATTAAGATTGAAATGGATGCTTTTTTTTTTTTCTGCTAGAAAGGCAGAAGAATTGATATTCTAAGTTGAACCATGTCAGAGCCTGAGACTGAACATGGGAAGACTTTAGTGTACTAGGTGCACAGGGATAGCAGTCAAAAAGAACAATGGATCTATTCCCTTGCTGAGTTTGGAAAACCAGGAGCTGCTTCTGAAGCACTCAGATTAAGGCTGTGTGCCGCTGCAAACTCGAAGCAGTGGTGCCTTCAGTTCCATGTACCTTTGGAGACAGGGGCAGGAATAAATGTATAATACAAACCAAACATGATTAAGAACATGTTCTTCAACTTTATTTTTCTCTAGTAGAATCCTGTCTATCATTTAACTGAAACCTTTGCCAAAAGCAGAATTAATTCATTTAATTAAAACAGTCATTCTCTTAAACTGGAGAAGTCCCAGTGTGTACAGCCAACTTTGTAGAACTAGCAACCTGTTCTGAGTTTGACACTAAATAAACAGCAGCTCCCAAGCAGCAGTTGCAGACCCAACCCAAAAGCCAGTATGAAGCAACCCATGTCCATGGGTGGCTCCATTAAGGAATTAAGGAGGACATTAAGGAAGAGTGCTGCAGGTGGCATGCAGCACTGTTGTGTTGGCCTGTCCCTGGAGCACACTGAACCTGCTGCAGATCAGAGAAGGATGCACCAGCACAGCTCTACCACAATACCAGAAGAGCTGAAGTGACAGGCAGTAAAGAAGTTGCTCTCAACTCTCAAAACACTCCATGCTGGCAAGATAAAGTCAAAGTTTTTGTGTTTGGTACTTTTGGTTAAGGAGAAAATATTTATTTCTCAAATAAATACATGAAAGAATGAGGAGGGAAGGAAAAAAAAAAAAGATAAAGCATTCAGCTTGCCCTGTATTTGTAGACCAAGTTCCAAGTGGCAAGAGCTCTGCCCCCCTGTGCCCCAAGGACATCCGCTGTTACTGTGAGCCAGCTCAAGAGAGATGGTACTGTTAGCTGGCATAGAGAACTTGACACCCCTGGCAAGTCCTCACAGGTCTGAGCAGCCGAGGGATGGTAACGCACTGTGCGACTGCCTTGTAAGCCTTCACCTGAGCAATGGCTTTAGGAAGCAGGGGCTTTCTCACCCTCGCCACTGCTCATGCCACCCAAGTCCAGAGGCACCATCAAACCACAGGTGGCTTACTGGTTGAGGTGAGGAAACACAGCAGGTGAATGCTGCATTGTTTGGGGAGGAAAAGATTTAACATGTTATTTACTTCTAAAAGTGAAGGCTACCTCACATTCAAGTGAATGCAGGACTATTTTAACAGAAAGTAGGTGTCACTAAGACTGTCATAGCGCTGTCCTCATACACTCATCTAATCTAGACGAAAACTCTGCCAATACTAATCCACTTGCTTCTGTTGCTGCATTTCTACACAGATTAATCTGATTTTCCAGTCAGTATTTTGACAAGATCAATACAAAATGTTAATAAGGAATTGCACTTTTACCAGAAATTGGGCATTTCTGAGGAAACAGTCTTATAAAGACATACTACTCAGTGTCAAAACTTTACAGAAAAGGGGTCTTCAATCAAAATAATCTTCTATATCAATATCTGGATTCAGGAGATCTTCACCATAGGCTGAAAGATCCATTTGATTTAAAATCAAGTTTTCAAAGGTTTCTTCCAAGTCTGTTTCACCAATCAGCACAGCTCCCATCATTCGGCCGTTCTGCATCACTACTTTAACATACTCCTGTCCCTTGGTACACCTCAGCATCAGTTCATGGTCTAAACCCAAGCCTTGAGCATTGTATTTTCCCAAAACCACCACCTAACAGAAGGAAAAAGAAACAACACTCGTTAAGAACACTGCAGTGGCTTTAATATTTCTGCTGATAACAGTCCCAAGCTTCAAAAGACTAATGTACACAGGGAAATACTCGTCCCTAGGGAACCACCCCCCTTCGTTGGCTTACAAACCCACAATAGAATTAAAAATCTTCACCTTGAAATATCATAGACAAAATCCAATAATGAACCAGTTACCGTGCTGAGCTGTGGTGAATTTATTCATGAACAGAAATGTAATGAACTGCAATATACAGAGATGCAAAATAGATCAGCTGTCATTCACCAATTAAATTTTGTAATACATCAGTAAACATCTTTGCCCTCTTCAGTTTCAGCAAAGTTAGTTTAGATTTTCTCCATTCATACTAAGATTAATTATTATATAGAGAAATCTGCTTTGTCAATATGAAAGTACCTGCTCAGTGTTAGCAAGTGAATATAAGCAATGTGTGTTACTCAGTGGTTTAAGACTATTGGAATGTATTTACCTTGTAATTGAAAAATTTCGTAACATGAGCAAATAGTTCAAAGCTGAAATCCATCTCAATAGACTCCCCTAAAGTATCTGCTGCCATGCATTTTCCTGCATACCATCCCATCTGCCTAGCTTGAGTCCACAGTCTCATCTTAAAAAAAAAAAAAAGATAAAATTATTTAAAACCACAGCTATGTGTCACTGTGCAATGACAGACGCTCACTGTTCTCATCAATGCAAACTACGTATTCTCATTGTTCTCCAAACGGCTGAACAGCCTGGCTTTCAGCCACAGAGATACAGGTATCTGTCATCAACACACCCAGGATTATCTGCTTAGTAGCTCACTGGTTTCTGCTTCAATTAAACTTTCTTTTCTCCCGTTTCTGTAATAGTGTGTAATTTACTTTGTAGAGTAGACTGCTGCTGGGCACACAGTTGTATGATTTGATTTACCTGATGCCACACGGGACTAGGGTCCCACGCTGCTGTGCAGATATCTCCAGCTGCATATATATCTGGCAGGGACGTGCACATGTGTTTATCTACTTTAAGACCTCCATCTTCACCTACAGCAAACTGAAGTATTTGCACAGATCAGCAATAAGAAAAATAATCATTTAAACTAAGCAACTCAACTTCATCCATGTTAAGCAGTCATCTCATTTGTTACTTTTTAATGGCAGACTCCTAAAAAAATTCCAGTAAATTCACTATTCTGCTTAATCAAAACATTTGAAGATATAAAACTGTATGGATAAAAACTACGGGAACCCAGCACGATGCTCTTCTGCATGCCACGGAGCAACAGAGAAAAAGGTAATTTGGTGTAAACACTGTATGACTATTCATTCTCCCATCTAATCTGACTCAGTTAGGAAAGACGTAACCACAGAAGAAACATGTTGTTCAAACCTCACAATCTCAAGACTCCTTCATCTTCAAGGGAAAAAAACCAGATCCCCTGAAGAGTGCCATAATGAAGTGTTTTTCACAACTGTCTACGTATCAAGTATTCTCCATATTATAATGCAACCCTGCCCCCTGCAGAATTTTTCCTGAATCATATCAAACCTAGAAACTTTCAAATAAGTGAAGGCAGAGTTATCCTATAAAAGCAGGATTTCCTAGCAATCTCTGCACTCTTGTGGTGGGTTGACCCTGGCTGGAGGCCTGGTGCCCCCCAAAGCTGCTCTATCACTGCCCTCCTCAGCTGGACAGGGGACAGAAAATAAAACGACAGGCTTGTGGCTCGAGATAAGGACAGGGAGATCACTCACCAATTACCATTACAGGCGAAACAGACTCAACTTGGGGAAAATTAATTTATTACCAATCAAATCAGAATAATGAGAAATCTTAAAAACACCTCCCCCCACCTCTCCCTTCTTCCCAGGTTTAAGTTCACTCCCAATTTTCTCTCCTTCCTGCCAGCAGCACATTTCTAGCATTATTTCTAGAACATAGCATAGGATTTTAAAGTATTATTACTGATACCTAGGCAGGGAAGTAACAGAGCTTGCCAAGTTTCAAATCACGCTATGTAAGTTGCAGGGACCCCTAGTCTTAAGAGTTCATTTTGTATTTTTGCCAAGGCCAGAAAATACCATTGCAAATACCTAATTCCTCATCTAACTTTGTATCATAGGTCTTGAAGTATTTCATGGCTCAACATCAGATCTGTTTTCATAATTTTCTTCCACTTTATTCAGAGGATGGTGTTCTACTACCTAATCGGAAGGAACCACAAAACACCAAATACCCTAATGTACTGGTTTTGCCTGGGATAGAGTTAGTTTTCTTCATAGCAGCTGGTATGGGGCTGTTTTGGATTTGTGATGTAAACAGGGCTGATAATTCAGGGATGTTTTAGTTATTGCTGAGCAGTGCTTACACACAGCCAAGGCCTTTTCTGCCTCTCTCACCAGCAGTAAGGTTGGGGGTGCACAAGGAGTTGGGAGGGGATACAGCCGGCACAGCTGACCCCAACTGACCAAAGGGACACCCCAAGCCACACAATGTGCTCAGCAAGAAAAGCTCGGGCAAGAAGGAGGAAAGGGGGACGTCCCTACTTATGGCAGTTGTCTTCCCACCTAACTGGCCTGTAAGCCCTGCTTTCCTGGAGATGGCTTGAACACCTGCCTGCCCATGGGAAATGGTGAATGAATTCCTTGTTTTGCTTTGCTTGCCTGCACAGCTTTTGCTTTGCTTCAACTGTCTTTATCTCAAACTGTGAGTTTTCTCACTTTTAACCCTTCCGACTCCCTTCCTCCATCCCCCTGTGGGGAGTAAGTGAGCAGCTGTGTGGGCCTGAGCTGCTGGCTGGCGTTAAACGACACACCTAACACAGAGACAGAAGGATCTCAAGGATCTGAAAATTCACATGGTGGCTATCAACTCTGTGATCATCATGCACGTCTGGATGCTGGTTCAAACTGTGATTTCCCTCAATGAATATAAGCACCTTTGCAGCTCAGTTTCCCAGATGAAGAATACTGGAAATAAAATTTTCTCCTGAGAAAGAAGCAGTTAAGATTCGTAAGATAAGAATATGGTGCAGAACTAACATAACATTATTTTAAATTTTTGCCATATTAACCAATTATACAACTTTTTTTTTCTTTGCATGGGCTTAATCTTAACAGTGTATACTGTATACGTACAGTGTATCAGTACACACGAGGAGCAACATAAGCCAAGACTACAAATTAAATTCATTTTTACCATGTTGGCCATTTCCTGTATCGCTATACCTGCCTTATTCTGAAATGCTATGCAACATTCAAAACCTTTAGCAATCAATGTTTCATGTCAGAACAAAAGCACAGAACAGCTGAAAAAGCTTATTCACCTTAATTAAAAGACCAACTGAAACTTCAAAAGAAATTAGTATACTTACATTATTGCCATCAAGAAATGGTTGAACATTTGGCACAACTCCAGTTGCACTGACAATGAAATCGCATCCGTAAATTTTTCCATTAGTTAATTCCACATATACAGGCCACAGCACTGAAAAAGGGGAAAATTTTGCCCTGAGAATATAACCAACAGAAGTTATTTTATTAAGTATGTCTTATAATAAGACATGAAATAAAAAGAAAGAAAATCTTTTGAGGTATCTAACTGATTAGGGGAAAATAAAAATTAAAAAAAGAAGAAAAAAAAGTCAGATGTTACCACTAACATTTCTTATCTTCACTCAGGACTAGAAAAAAAAGATTTTGGAGCTTAGCTCCAAGTCCGACAATTAACTTTCTCTGAAATTTTCCTAAATCAAAGCCCTCATTTGTAGGGGGAAAATACCATGTCCTGCCACTGCTTCAGACCCGTGGGATGTTCTCTGAAGTATGCAACTGCCAAATATTCTTTTACATATAAATTTACAGATGCACAGGAAATGCCTCAAAAGGAAAAAAGAATGTCAGAGATTTGACTTCCTAGAATCTTATGCTGGACATAAGTGGCTATTAAAATAGCATTTTAAATATTAATTTTTCATTCAGTGGAATTTACTGATAGAATTATTCATGAAATACTTACTTTGAAGGATTAACTCAGTTTTGACTTGAACTTTTTTCCTTTTTTTTTTCCCCTTCTGTTTTAACTCCACTCATGATTAAAATCACTAATATATGATTTTATTTGACTGCCACAAGAAGGGAATGTTCTGCATACAGGATTTAGGTGACTTTGTGGAAAAAGGGTCTGACCGGTAACATTTTGTAATTTAATTGTAGCCCGTAAATCACATTCTCAACTACCATAAATTGCTAGAGCTCCATTCAATTTCCACAAAGAAAGGATTTACTTTCTGAATCTGTTATTTGCTCTAAAACAGCAAACAAGATCAAACATGCTCCAGCACTGCTTTATCTGCAACACATTATTTCTTATCAACACTGGCACCTACCCTCATCTGGTTCTACGTTTTTCTCTTCCTGAGGAAAAGTCAAAGAAGTCCGTTGCAGTTGTATAAATTCTTGCTGTAAATATATTTTCTTTACTTCACATAGTATTTCGATATGTACTTTATGAGAAAACTAAAAAAAGATTGATAAAATGGTAAGCATAATCATCAGCAATAACAATATTTGTAATAGCAAATAGTAGTGAAGTACACCCTCACCTAAATTGATGTTGCTAAACTGGAAAAAACCCAAACAAAACACCACATATATCTCATCCTAAAGCACAACACATTATCTGAGTTCCCACACTTTTTTCCTTTTTTTGGCACAGATCTAACCACAGCTACTGGCAATTTACCTGCTTTTTCAGCAGATATCTGAGGTTCCTTGAAACTTCACGACAATTTAATTTTTCTGGCATGCCAGAGAACACACACTCAAGTTCCCCTGAGTTTACAAGAGAATTCAGAACTTGTCAGAACTGAAAAATTAAGTAAACTTTTCTATCTTTCAGGATTTCAAAGCCTTAATTTTTGTATCATGAATTAAATTCTAGTAACAGTAATACGTTTACATTCTAAATGCTGTAAAAAGAAAATGAAAATATACCCTGTTCCATCAACCCATGTTTAACCACTTGCTCCTACACTGAGCTCCAGACAGAAGTTGGAGAATTATCTGTTTCTCTAAACTATTTTGTGGATTCAAGCCTTGACTGGTTTTATTCTCCACTATACAAACATATCCACAGCCTTTAACAGCCAAAACACCACCAATTAATCTGCTGAATATCCTGAACATCATTTAGTTGGTACTGTAAAACGATTCTGTAGAATCTATGACTGATCACCTTTGAAAGGCCTTCTTTTTAAATGCCCGTAACAGATGCAAACACCTAACAGCTAAGAAATTGATAAACCTGCTAGAAACCCCTTATGAAATGTGAAGATTTTTACTTTCTTTCAAACATGAAACTGTTCACAATGCTCATGTCTACTACTGATTTCACATTTCATTATCTGTTGTGACAGGAGACTGATGTTCTCTGTACCTCTGTACAAACCCTACCATCCTATTTTTCACAAATGAAAATGTACATTAGGCAGCTAAAATGCGGACAACAGAGGTACCACTCCTTCTGGTTAAAGCTAGGATTGACATCAGTCCCACAGAAATATGCAAACCAACATTTATGTTTCAGTCTGAAGAGCAAATTGCTAAAACCATGCCAGTGGATCCAATTAACCACCTTTTTCCTGAAGCAGAAAATTGCTTTGTGTTAACTTATTTTCCTTTTTAATTCTGACAGAACAGCAGAATCAATTGAAGCACATTTTATTTTTATTTTTCTAGTAACCCTGAATGTGACATTTCACATTCTGTCATCCTTACCCACTTAAAGGAACAGTTAAACAATATAAGAAAGATTGTGACCATACCTCTTTAGTCCCTTTCAGATGTAAGCCCTCATGCCAATCGGGGCCTAAGGCACTGCCCAGTTTGTCAGATGCTGCTACAGGTCTCTCTTTTTCCTCACTTCCTGAAGGAAAGAGATGAGGAATGACAGATATAGCGTGCATACTTCATTGCCCGCAGAATTCAGAACAAGGATTCTCAATTAAGGGAAATATGATCTGGTTGACAAAAAGAGAAGACAAAAGCGTGTAATGTCCCAAAACCCATTAATTTGCATCAGACCAAGATCAAGTCAGTACTTTTAACACCTATCAACTTTATCCCTTTCATTAGGTCACTCATCTCCGAAACAACCATGCCACTGTTAGATGCCTGCATGGATCCTTAACAGCCAGCCAGATCCCAACAGCACTAGGCTTCTGGAGACCAAATGTAGACTCAGTTGCTTAATATCACTGCTAATATTTAAATTGATGTCCATCTGCTAGAAAACGTGCGCTGTCCCCTCCGTTGCACAAAAATGTAAATTCTAACATACCACGATACATATGAAAAATACTGGGTGCCATTTTGTGATGTTTAGGCTGACTCTTTTACAATTTATTCCTCCAACCTGAAGTCTAGAACCACGCTGCTCTTTTTGTTATTATTTTGGTCATATAAATATTTGCACATTTCATCTGGTCCTCCAACAGCTTATTACAGGAGAGTTCCTTCCTACATAATGCTGACATAATTCAGAAAAACATTAAAATATTACAGAAAATAAAGCAAGTTATTCAGCAGATAGAATACAGGAAATGAAATGTAAACTTGGCACAAATATAAAGATAAGCACATTTTTTACAGTTTGTAGGTAACTATTATATGCTGTTGTCTGTCTACATAAATTCTGGATGTGTTTTTAAAACCATAAACCTTAACCTTTAAACCCAGTAAACCTTATTTACGGCCTGCTAAATTAACTGATCTTAGGACTATCTTTAATATCAAATGCTGCTGCGGTGTTAGAAGACTAAAATACCATACCTTCCATTGTGTACTTGGTTCTTTTACATTCAATTGGAGTCTCTCGTTTTTCAGCACTTAGCTTTGGAATGAGAAATTCAGCTGCTCCTGCATCAAAAAAAGTGTTCCCAATGGCTTTGTCTTTGATAGCCCAGATTACTTCACAGCCTTGAATTTCATACCTGTGGACATTTAAACAATGGATAAAGTGACAGACTACCTGAAAAGGATCTGACTCTGAGCAACACAACTAGAAATGTGCCAGGTTTCATAGCAGAAACTACAAGTAAGGGATCCAAGACTTTTCAGCCTATCAAATCCACTACTGTTTCTAAATATTTACATAAGGAACCCATTAAAAACAATAATAATCTCTTCAAGTTGACAGGTCATACTTTCTCACCAGCGCAACCTCAACTGAACCAGGACAGCAGGTGAGGGGAGGCAGATCAAATTTATTATTATAATACTTGGTATTTCCTGCTCCCCACCATGAAAGAAACATGCATTTTTGCAAGACTGCCCACTGCTAAGGACAGGCATTGGATCTTCTTTGTACTACCTGGAACACGAACTGGTAAAGACACGCAGAGGACAATTTAGTGGAAGTGAACAAGTGATTCCCGGCAACACAAAACAAGACCATATAACTGCACAACACAGATGGTTCTGTAATCTAGCAGACTGCGGGACCACATGGTTCAGTATCCTACCTGTGGCAAAGGCCACATCAGACACTTCAAAAGCTCCATCAGCTTAAATTAGGCTGGGTGCAAGGTAAGCTGCCTCTTTATTCCTGTTACATCTTCTGTCTCCAGAAGTCAAACAAGTTTTATAACTTCAATATTGCCCTTAATAGTTTTAATAGAAATATCTGTTGATGCCAAATCAGAAAAATGCTGTGTATTCTTCATATCTATGCATCAAAGCTTCTTCTGAAGCTTGCTGAATTTTATGTGACAGTAAGCACCACTATACTGCGAAAAAATTTTAACCAATTTGCTACAAAATGCTCTTTAAGAGCTACAATTTTGTAAGTCAACCTTGTCTCAAACTCATGTACAGCAGATTTAACATTGCATTGTTAGTTTTTATTTGCATATGTATTTTTAAAATTTCATCGATTACTTACACTAATTCAAGTGCAATCCCACCATTTCCTACCACTACTATTCTCTCAGCTTGAGCCAAATTCTTCTGAAAAGCCTGCATTAAGAAAGGAAAAAAAGTCCATTATAACTTAGATCATATGTTCCCTCACACTGATCAATTATATCCTCTTCAATATTGTCTTGCTCTCTTAGTCTTCCTATTTGCTCAGACTAATGATACACATTTACTTATGCTCGCACCTGTTACAGAAGCTAATGAAACCTGTGAAGTTCTATCACATTAAGGGATAAAGTTATTGATACAGCTTTACAAGTCTCAATATGAGACAGAAGTAAATAATTACATTTAAGCCAATTTATCAGAGCCCTGAGTAGAATCCAGGAGACTCTTCTCTGTCCTAGAGACAATAGTGATATCTATTAATCCAGTTTTATCACAACTCGCTTAACTTTCAGTTATTTGCATAACATTAAAAAAGCAAAGATACAGAAGTTTAGGAGTTTAAAAAAATACTGATCAGCAAGCAAGAATTAAAAAAATTTGCAGCAAATCTGAGAACCAATTTTATTTGTGCAAAAAAATTCAGAAAGAAACAAGTCTCCAAATCACATCTTAGTGGCAAGAAATAAAAAAAAAAAATCAGCCCACAAAGTATTTTTTAGGTCATAGTATAACCATGTCAAGTATTTTCTTTCAAACAAAGCAAGAATCGTGATTATCAGACCAACTATTGCAATTACATGAAAATCTTTTCATCCATGCTTCCAGTTTACCTAATTCTGTCAGAGAACTTAAACTCTAAAAAAAAACAAAAACAAAAACAAAACTGCAGTCCTTTAATCCCTTCAAAGGACACTGAGGTTGTATCAGAGGGGATTGGTGAATGCAACAAATCACTATTAAGAACACAACTAAACAAAAACCCAGAAACAAGAATTTTCAGCCTCATTCAAGTTCAACACTAGTTTTGACAAACAATAGCCCAGTCTACTGTTTCCCACAGTGGCCAACAGTGGACGCACAGGGAAGACCATCAGAAAATGACAAGCACATGATGATACTATCCTGGAACACCCTCACAGGTTCCAGACACCTCTGGTGCCACTCAGGCACTCTAATTTAGACAAGATAAGTTTATTGAGAGCTGTCCTTTTTCTGTGTTTTTTCCTCCCTCTTCTTCTATTTATCTCTTTTTTTATTTTTTTAAACTCAGGTGAAGTGTTAATATCCAAAACAAACAACAACAATTTCATAGTTTCACTTCAGTTTCCTTGAAAAAGTAATTATTCTCAATGTCAAACTTCACTTGACAAATTATAGTTCTTATGTTACAGAGACGCAGTGTTCACTTTCATTCTGTCTCCTCTAATTGTAAAGACCTACAGCAGTGAAACCTCACTTCCAAGCTGAAGTTGTAGTCTATTAAGTCATTCCTCCTGTGAAAACTTTTCCACATCTTTGACCATAACTGTAACTCTTTTCTGTACAATGAGGAGAAGCTACAGTAGAACTAGAAAAAAAAAAATGTCCTTTAGTAGCTTTTCACTATAAGAAGCAGCCATTTGTACCGTGTACAAGGTACAGCTTCTCAGGGAATTTTCTGCTGGTGCCTACTTCCTGTATATACTTTCAGATTGGCTTCTTTCTAGAGGGTGAAAGAATACCATTTATTCTAGATTATCATGTTAGAAATACTGTCTATGAGCTATCTATAAACTTAACAAATTTAGTGACTTTATTTAAGGGTATTAAGGCTATTTCTCTGCTCCTGAAAGTGTTCCTATTTAAGGATATATAATAACAAACATCATTTTATGTTTCCCCATTTCACTCTGCAATTATTTTTAGTATTTTGCATCAGAAACAGAAATATACTGTACACTTGTAAGTCCAAAACAAATTTACCTGTGCACTGTCAGTATCCCGGATTCCTAATACATATGGGTTTCCTTCAAAAATTAATTTTGGTTTTGCTCCAGCACACAGGCAAAGTTTTTCATACATATATTCTTTCCCATCTTCAGTGAAAATTTTCTGTTAAAAATTAAGAGAAAAGAAAAAACAACTGGAGACATCTAAAAACATCAGCATTTTTTTTCCTTAATGTCATAGTATTTTGCCGGTATTAAAAGCTGTAACTGACTTAAAGAGCAAGCCTTCATACACTCATTGATTACGTGTCATTTATTTGCATTACACTCACCACAGACTTATATGACTGATAAAACAGAAAGTGTACACGGTATACTCCAAGACAAAATATAACGAGTACCACTTGATGGCACTCTGTACTCAGTAACTGTGCTAAAAGAAGAATAGGTTTTCTCTGTGAGGAACCTCCTGTTCCCCCCAAGCAGCAGGGCACAGGTCGAGATCTTAGTTGTATTAGCAACTAAGAACCTCATTCAAAACATTTCAACAGGAGACCTGTATTAACTAGGCACAAGGTAGAATACAGGTTAGAAAGACTGCAAGTTCTGTTTGCTAAGGAAAAAGGGTAGGCACCAAACAAGTTACATCCTTCTGCAACAAGCAATACCTAAATGTTAACATTTTATGACCTTATTTGTTGTTTTCCAACTAAATAGAAGCTAAATAGTTTATAGTAATTTTGCACAAAGAGAGTTTTTGAAGATTTTGGGAAAAAACCCCTCTAAATCCATGTACATGAAATATTCATGTCCACAGAGACATATCTAAACTCAAATGCCATTATAGTAATGATACAAGAGTATCATTAGATTCAGAATATTAGCAGAATCTAACTTGAATCATATTTCTGTGACTTAAAATGAGCAAAACCAGTTTTGGATCTGAATGTGAGTTTCTGATAAATGCTCAAGTGAAAATTAACATGTCAAGTTGACACAGACAATAACAAGGATCTGCGCGTGCTGTATGTTGCTCATACTTGCAACATACTTCCTGCTAAGTAGTAGAAATTGTAGATATGTTGGTTTTTTCAATAATTATTTTTATCACAAAGTTGTTAATATTTTGATCTCTGTAGCAACAACCAGTAATTCAGGAATTAGAAAGATCTCCAATCAAGGGTTACAGGAATCTGCAGACACCTATACTGATGTACAGTATTGGCTTCATTGACTGTTTTCCCTGCTATTTCAATCAGGTATTCAATGCAATATCTCCAAGGTGTCAAAGATTTAAATCTAAAAGATACAGTTTCTTAATTAACAAGTAATTTTTGATCTACAATTTTGTCCCGTGTATATACTGTTGTTCAGGTTGAAATATAAGTGGTAAGTGAGATTAAAGCTAGGAAGTATTTTCCTGTAATTTTTGTAATTTAACACTTCAATAACCAGAATGTTATTGAACAGAATTTCACACCCAAAACATTCTCCTATTTCTGAGACTATGTGTGTTTTCAAATTATTCGTTAAAAATAAAGGAGAAAACATCAGCTTACATGTTCATCGCTTTTTAATTGTTTTACTCCAGATTGTATAACTTTAATATTGGGATATCGTTTTTCTAACAGAGAACTTGGTTGCTCTTCTACGTCAAATTCCTCAAGTGTTTTGGAGACCTGTAGGAAGAAGAGAGAGACTTAAAAATATAAATTGTTTATCCATCTCTTTCTAAAGCTTGTAACAAAATGTGTTATGTTCATTTCCAGTAAAGCAGTCACAATATAAAGCCCGTATTGTCTCAAAACATGTTATCATGCTACTGTTAAAAGTTCCTTTTTACATACACAATCTCTTCATGCCTATTTCTGGTAAAGAATCAAAGTACTACCAATAATATTAATTCTAAAGCTACAGATTAAGCAAAAATGAAGAACCCTGATGGCTGCTCTAACTGCTATAGTGTTTTATTCCATAAATAGACTATATTATTAACACTGCTTTTTAACTTACCTGTGCAGTGCCAAGACCCTGTTTTTCTGTTTGTTATAACTTTGATAAAATAACTCAATGATGTTTTTCCATGCAAGCATCTTCCTCGCCTCAGCATTTTGGGGGAAAAAAAAATAAAATGGTAAAAATAGCTTAAAGAATTACGGAAACACTTTTGTCTGGAAAAAATATTTTTATTCTAGTTAAAAAAAAATCAGTGACATTTTCTTCAAAAACCTAATGATTCAAAAACCTCCTGTTGCAGGTAGCTGGCCCTTATGTCAGGAAAAGTGCTTACTGTTGTTCAGCTTGTAAGCAGGATAAGTGTTTAGGCAAAACAGATTCAAGATCACCTGAACACATTTACCTAATCAGCATTTCATCCACAGTCACTAGCTGATATATCAGAGATGGGGGAGGGGGGGCTTGGGGGGAAGAAAAGAAAAAAGAAAAAGAAGCAAACGAGAACTTGGAAAACATTCAAGTTATGTTGATTTCAAGTTTCTTCCAGAAGGGAGCAGTTGCATGGGAATCTCCAAGTCTTCTACTTTATCGAATATTCAGTATGGAACACAGCTAGAAACCAGAAGCCACACCATGCTTGCAATTCAGATAGAAATTAAGAAGTTCACATCCAAAATTTACATGCTGCTGCCTTCAAACAGTGTTTAGCTATTCCTTTATTCTTCAGATACTGAAACTTCTGTCGATGTGAATTACAGACTTTACATCTCTGCAATGTGTAAATGTCTTTCCTGGACACTCATGAGAGTGTCAGCACTCTTGAAGTCAGAAAATATTCTTTAGTTGGGTGTTACTCTACCAGTCTCACATAGCGCTCTCAGTCTTTCAAGCTATGTTCTGAGCATCCCATTAGCCCCAGATAAAAACCACAGTGAAAAAGGAAGAAGTGCTGATAGCCAATTACAGCCGCTAAATGCAAAAAACTGCTGTTCACATCTCTCTATGCTTTATTTTCACCTGTCATTTGAATTAGGCATTCATACACCAGGAAGAATTATGTTAAAACCAGGCTGTCAGAGTGGTCTTTCTTTACTTGTCATGAGATATGCCTCACCTGTTAAGATACCATGTTTCAGAAAGAGAGTCATGAATATAAACGCGAGGTGGAAGCCCAGCTCTCAGTGTTTTAACCTCCCCTGAGAGGTAAAACCTAACTTCTTACTGGTTGGCAGCTTTGCATCCTCAATGCTGTGCGATCCAGTCTCCAACTCCTTCCGTGCCAAATGGCAGAGTTAAAAAAAAGCAGTGCTTTTCAAGATCTCAGAAACCCTGCAAAACTAGCTTAATTAAACTATTAGTCAGAAATCTGACCTCATGTATGGATTTTCTTTTTCAAACCATCAGGGTCATTCAATCACCAGCTGCTGGAGATGCAGATAAAGCTGAACGCAATTTCACAGAAGGCTATCTCCTTTTTTGTTACTTGTCAGAAGTCTTTTTCTGCTCCAAATTCAAACACATTACTGTATACAAGAACCACTAGCAAGACTAAGTTTAATTAATTTATTCCAAAGATACCATTTCAGTGCTTAAAATGGAGCATCCATTAACAAAGCAGTGACATAAAGCTTCAATAACTTAGAAAATACTTCAACCATTAAGTACCCAGTTTAACCTTTGCTCAAATGTTGTGAATATATTCACCAATTATTAATGATTATGAATCACTACAAAGTATCAGTCCTACTAACGTTTACCACTGCAATCACACTAACGTGAAAACAAGTTCAAAATCATAAGCATTTTCAGGATTAGGTTATAAATTACCTGTATACATACAAGCTTCTGAAAAGGTCTTACCATAAGAAAAATTAAGTCTCTCTTACCTGTTTGAAATTCGTTACAGCTTTTATAACTGGAGAAACTGTCATTAAAAAAATGTCTTCTGATGGGAATTCCATGGCCAGCTTGTAAAGAAACAGAAATCATGAGTGAATAGTATCATCAATAAATTTTGATGATGAGGCAATAAATTTATCAGTGAAAAGTAGTATGGTTTACTACATTATTTAATCTTGCAGAATCCTACTGGATAAACTACTTCAAGATTGTGGAAAAGTAATGACTGAAATGAGCAGAATGTGGGGACCCAAGATTTTAATTCATGCACACACAAATGTTTCTTCCAGAACTGCAGTCACGGTATAAATGCTACTCAAAAGACTATGTTCAGAGTATTGTAATGGCCAACTGTAGGAACAGACTACGATCATGTGATTTCTGGAGACACCCAGTTGCTGGATGTACATTTTTTTTTATTGCATAGCTGTGACTAATTTTTCACAGATTTCATTTTGACAGAGAAAATTCTGATTCATAATGACTACTTTAAAAGTTATTTAGTAAACTGATAAATGGATTATCATCTTCACAGCGCTACTAAGCAATACAAGACTTCTACAGGCCCCAAGCTAAAGCGAAGAGTTCCCATTTTAAGTATGCATCGCTCTGCCAAAGAAGATAAATCAGCTCTGTCAAGTACAAGCCACTTATCCGAGGTACAGACAAAACTCAGGGTTCCTTGTCACCAGCATTCTACAGATGAAACGAATAGCTGCATAAACCACCAAGAAGCACATACGTTGTACACAAGCAACTGAGCTATAAAGGGACTAGCATGTATTCCTGTACCTCAGACAGGCACAATCTAACACAGTAATCTGAAGGTTAAAGTGGTGAAAAGTTGTTGCTGGTTTAAGGGAGATTCATACGGTCACATCATTGGCAAATACAAATTCATTTAATGAGGCAATGTAAAATTTAATGTAATCCACACTTTACAGCATGAATCCTTAACAGGTGTTTCACATACATTGTAGCTGTATGCTTTATACTGACAGACAATAGGAAGAAAGGTTGACATGTAACACTGTGCTTCAGCAGTTGCTCCCAGCTGTATCTAACAAGCCTCAGAAAAGCTACAGAATGCTATGGAAACCACATGATTATGTTCAGTATCGTTATTAAGGACAGACAGGGGGATTGAGTGCATCCTCAGCAAGTTTACAGAGAATACCAAGCCGAGTGGTGCAGTGGATTAGTTAGAGGGAAGGGATGCCATCTAGAGGAACCCTGACAGGCTTGATGAGTGGGCCCATGTGAACCTCATGAAGTTCAACAAGGCCAAGTGCAAAGTCCTGCACCTGGACTGGGTCAATCAATGGTATCAGTACAGACTGGGGGACAAATGGATTAAAAGCAACCCTGCTGAGGAGGACTTGGGGATACTGGTTGATAAAAAAAAATCAGGTAAGGGTTGTCAACATGTGCTTGAGACCCAGAAAGCCAACTGTATCCTGGGCTGCATAAAAAGTGCAGCCAGCAGGTTGAGGGACTCCACCTAGACTACTGCATCCAGCTCTGGATGGAGCTGTTAAAGCAGGTCCAGAGTAGGGCCATGGTCAATGGTGAGCAGGCTGGAGCACCCCTCCTGTGAAGACAGGCTGAGAGAGCTGGGGTTGTTCAGCCTGGAGAAGAGAAGGCTCCGGGGAGACCTTATTGCAGCCTTTCAATATATGAAGGGGGCTTCCAAGAAAGATGGAGAAAGACTTTTTACCAGGGCCTGTAGTGACAGGGTAAGGGGTAATGGTTTTAAGCTGAAGGAGGGCAGATTTATGTTAGGTGTAAGTAAGAAATTCTTTACTGTGAGGATGAGGCGGCACTGGAACAGGTTGCTCAGAGAAGCTGTGGATGCCTCATCACTGGGATTGTTTAAGGTCAGGGTGGGGCTTTGATCAACCTGATCTACTGGAAGATGTTTCGGCCCACGGCAGGGGGGTTGGAACAAGATTATCTTTAAAAGTCCCTTCCAACCCAAAGTATTCTGCAATTCTATGTAATAATCATCAGATGTACACTGTAATCCAAAATTTTAAGACTGACATCATGTACTTTGCATCACTTATGCTCAAATGCTCACCCCACCCTCTTACTAAGATTTAATGGTTGTTTGAAACTTTTGTTATTATTAAGGTTATTACATTTCTTTACCTTTTAAAATATGAAAATTAGTAATCTACCAGATAGATATTAGGTTTATCTGTACATATGGAAATACATAAGTCATCACAACCCAGAAAGAAATGTTGCAATATAAACATGAAAGGCAGAAATTATGTTTTGTGACAGAGAAAATAAATCTAACTTAAGCTGTTAAGGAAAATTCAGCTTTTAAGATATTTTGTCAGAATATTTCAAAATGTACTCAGAAAGTAACTGTATGTGAAATTTTTTTGAGACAGACCTGATGCAATGATTGTTCTCAGATAGCAGCATGAGAAGCCTGAACTACAAGGCATCATATAACACATACCCAAAATGCAGTATGATGGACAAGTTGTTTATTGCCACTATGTTCCACAGAATTGTACTTGCTCAAAACCAGGACTGAGAAAAATTGCATTCAATCCTCCTCTTTTATTTAAAGCGTGCCCCTAGCTATGGATGTGCAACACAGAAATCCTTCTAGAACACACAGTGCCACTTTTAATGGGCTTGGTGAATTAAAAAGTATGCTAGACCACTAAGACTCACTTCTAACTGTGCTTCCTGCAGTACTAAAAGATGAGAAAAAGAAGCAAGTCTCTGTCATCACATAATCTGATTCGAGTTTTCCAGGAAAAAAAGATAATGGTGAGGAAAAGGGAAGAGCATAAGAGAAGAAGCATGCATTACAGCAGTAAGCAGCACTCTCTATGAGCTTTGGAAGAAAATAAAGCCAAAACTCTGGGATACTAACACAGCAGAAAGCATTTGCAAGAAAACAATACATTTTAGTCTCTTTTATAGCAATTTTAAAGACTACAGACACCCAATATATATTGGAAATGACTGTATTGCAGAACAGATTCATAGCGATTAGATACAATTCTAAATTACTTCCCAGAGACTTTGTTTTCCTGGAATATCAAACATTGACCCAAATCTTATTCTTACAGGCACGTAAGAATACACAAGAGCCTTAATTATGTGAATAGTTTAATCAACTTTTAAGGGATTACTCATATTAATACAGGATTTAAGTGTCTGTAGTACCAGAGTCCACATATTACATTAACCATGAATAAAAGGAAAAAATCCTTAAACTAGTAAATGGTAGAAACAAACACATTCCATAAAGATGGAGAACAGTATCATAATTTTTTGTAATTTAGTTTGTATGTAGTTTATACAATATGTCAGAAATAAAATACCATTTCATCACTGGAGAATAAACACATCTGAAACACAGTCTTTACACTGTACTGTAGTTTTAACAGATAAAATATTCTTCACTAGTATCCACATGATTTTATTCCATGTTATTGGTACAAAATTACCTCCAGATACTGTCACTTTAAAAACACCAAAAACCTTGAAACCAAGAAACAAACAAACTCACTTTTAGAGCTTGAGCTCATGGAAAGCTGAAGAGATTGGACAATCTCCACACATGTACAGCCCTAAACATGGATCCAATAAAAACCAGACAAATATTTTCATAATATGAGTCCTTCATGGCAGCCTTTGTCTTAGTTGGAGTACAATCCTTCATACCTACAAGGAGTAATGCACGCAGTGCTCCTTCAAGCTTCTGACCTCATGACTAGCATACAGAACATCAGCTTTCTCAAGTCACAAAGTTTTAATCCTCTTTTTATGAGGAAGTCATCAGCCTTTATCGCATTATTTATAGGACAGCTTTAACCTCTTGAGAAATATTTCTAGTCAGATAAATGTTGTCATACTACAACATTGTTTCCCTAGGGCTGGTTTTTTTTTCATTTGTTCGCTTTTTCTTGAGAGGGGCAAAATATTTGTAAAAGATTAGGGAGGGGGGATGTTAGGACAGAATACTTACATTACTGTACACATGAGAATATGCCAGTACTACACAACCCTAAAGAACTGTTTCTATAGAAGTTAGTAAGTTGACCACGAAAGCATTTTCGTTTCTGAGTAAACCCAAATACCTGAGCGATCCCTACAGTCGCACAGGCCGGTTTCACCAGCGTACGGCTGGCCGAATTCAACGCGCACACGTAGTTACACAGGCCCCGACACGCTGACGTTACAGTAACGCCATGGGGACCAAACAACCTCCCCCGGGAGGCCAAGGGCCAGGTCCCGGCCTTACCGGCTGAAATGCCTCCGCCGCCCTGCCCGGCCCGAGAGAGGCGAGGGCCACGGCTACCCCCAGGGCCAACATGGCGCCCCAGCAGAGGCGGCCGCCCCGGAGCCCGGCAGGGCCTCGCGCCCCCGCGCAAGGGGTCTGGGGCGGCTAGGGGCGCGCGCATGCGCGAGGCAGGCAGGGACGCCCCGGCCCTTACCTTCTCCGCGCAGGTAACTCCAGCGATCCCTCCGCCCACCACCACGAATCGACTCCCCGCAACGCCGGGAGGAGCCGCCATCTCCCCGCCTGCTCCCGAGCGCGTCGACGACGGGGAAAAAAAAAAAAAAANAGTTTCTCTCCTTGTTGGGGTGAGGCCTTCACAGGCCTGAACGCTGGAGGATTTTGATGGACTTTGTCAAGGGACCAAAGAGAGCAGATAGCAAATAGGTACGATAAAAATTAAAGAATAAATAACACATTCAGGCCTTTCTTCATTCCTTAGCCAGAAATCAGGAAAAAGAAACCCAGAAATGTGAGAGACCGTGTGTTCCCCAGGCCTGCCCCCCTCCCATCAGTTTCGGACACAATACTCAGTATAACGTAGAGCCTGGTGTGAAGATGGCCGCGGAGCTGATGTTTCTGAGATGCCCCTCTCCCTACGTGTAGCCCTCCCTTCACAAGGTGTAACCCCATGGAGGCACCTGGCGCTTCCCCGCGGGGCGGCTGCTGCTGTTCAGCAAGGACACGGCTGGCAGTGCCCGGGCTCGCTGGTGGCGAATCCTCAGTTTTCCCTTCGGTCATCGGAGCTAATGACACTGTTGTTGTCCTTTGTTTCTGAGACTTGGATACTTGGATAGGCAGTGCGGTAACAGGACAAGTATGTCAAAGTAAGGAAATGAATTGACATGTGATTTAACTGCCCAGCAATGCCAGTAGTTTGATATGAGCTGCTTAAAATGAGCTGAAGCTTTTGCAGTCTAATTTACCTTAGAGTTTTCAGCATATTAGTGAGTATGATTTTCAGTATAATACTGACCTTCAGTGCTTTTTTTTTTCTCTTGAAGGAAGGGATAAGCTATAAAAGATAAAACTACTAATTGTGTGCACCACAGAAAATGATGCTATTTTATGGCTGATGCCTTTTCAGACATTCCTGTAGCTATCAGGACATCAATCACAGTCTTCAAAACCGTTATTTCCTGATGGCCGTTGGGTATAAATACTTTCATTTTGTCTTTTTTTTAAGANGAAAAAAAAAAAAAAAAAATTTAAAAAAATATATCGCCGCTCCCCCACACGGGCGATTTCTCACCGCCGCGTCCTCGCCACGGCGCGGAAAGCGGCGGCGCACAACGTACGGCGTGCGGTAGCGCCCAAACTTCCTCCGCCGGCGGAGCGCCCCTCCCGCGGGGCCAGGGCACGGCCCGGGTGGGGCGGGGCGGGGCGGGCGTGACGCACCCCGCGGTCACCCGCCCCAAAACAGGTTTTCCTGCTGCCCCTTTCCCTTTCCCTTTCCCTTTCCGGAGTTTCTCTCCTTGTTGGGGTGAGGCCTTCACAGGCCTGAACGCTGGAGGATTTTGATGGACTTTGTCAAGGGACCAAAGAGAGCAGGTAGCAAATAGGTACGATAAAAATTAAAGAATAAATAACACATTCAGGCCTTTCTTCATTCCTTAGCCAGAAATCAGGAAAAAGAAACCCAGAAATGTGAGAGACCGTGTGTTCCCCAGGCCTGCCCCCCTCCCATCAGTTTCGGACACAATACTCAGTATAACGTAGAGCCTGGTGTGAAGATGGCCGCGGAGCTGATGTTTCTGAGATGCCCCTCTCCCTACGTGTAGCCCTCCCTTCACAAGGTGTAACCCCATGGAGGCACCTGGCGCTTCCCCGCGGGGCGGCTGCTGCTGTTCAGCAAGGACACGGCCGGCAGTGCCCGGGCTCGCTGGTGGCGAATCCTCAGTTTTCAGTCATCGGAGCTAATGACACTGCTGTTGTCCTTTGTTTCTGAGACTTGGATACTTGGATA
>VXBL01008796.1:5318-17704 GCA_013400195.1 Aramus guarauna
ACTCTGTGTCCCGCGCTACCTCCGAGCACCGCGGCAAGAGACCCGGTTCAGCAGCCCGGCACGCCCAGGCAGCGCCGCGGAGCGGGTGTCACATCGCTTCTGCTGCTGTGGGTTTCAGCGCCTTACCATTCCAGCACGAGGATTTATTTTTTGTTTGTTTCCAGATTATTTGCAGGCAGCACTTGCCTTTCTTTCCCGTGCCTTCCCTAACGCGGGAGTACCTCCCGGAGCCCCTCCCCGGTAAGACGGCTCTCATGCAAATACACCCCGGCCCCCCCGGCCGAGTCACCCGCATCAAATGAACTGTACTGACAGAGGCACAGCCGCCCAAACCTCCCCCGCCCCTGCGAATGCCTTACCTACACCCCCGGCAGCGGGGGGCTTTTTACATTGTTTAATTTTTATTTTTTTGGGTTTTTTTAGGATGATGCAAAATCCCAGATCGGCTAAACGTGCCGCTGGCTGCCCGGCCGTACCTACCCAGCGCCTTCATGTACTCGTCGAAGTTGTGGCTGTCCACCAGCTTCCAGGTGGCGCAAAAAGCCTCGACCATGGCGGCCGGCTGCGGGTACTGACAGCGGTGCCGGAGGGCAGCGGAGAGCGCCGCTACCGCCGCGCCGCTCCGCATTTAAAGCCGGCGCCCAGCGGGGGGCCGGGAGGCGGGGGACAGCCGCGGCCCGCCCCCGCCGGCCGGGACGGCAGCAGCGGGACGGCACCTCCCCGCCCCGCCGGGGGAGGGCGCTCCCCGCCTCCTCTGCCGTCGCCGGGAAGGGGGCGCGGGGGGCCCCCGGCCAGGGCCGCCTCCTCCCCCCGCCCCAGGCCGAGGCACACAGCGGGGCATTGAGGAGGGGAGGGAGGAAGGGAAAGGGCAGCTTTCGCCTGCGGCACGGCAGCGTGTGCGGCACCGCTCCGGCCTGAGCCGTACCAGGGGCTTCCGCCGTTCGCCCACGTTGCTGTCCCTTTTAAGGTAACACGGACAAAAAGAGAAGCGGGCACCAAACGTGAAATACTCCACTGAATAAAACCACAGGATCGCAATGTTACTGCAGAACACCTGCTCTAAAAGCTTTCCCGTGAAGGTTTTCAAGCCTGGTTTGGTAGGCCAGGTACAGATGCCTTTTCCCCACCATCACATGGCGTCTATACGGATGATGTCTGAAATTGGCATTTGCTATTGCTGGCAGGAAACTGCATCTTGCCTCCACATTTGGGAACTAAGAATGAAGAAAGAAAGGAAAGAGCTTAAAACTGTTTCATCTAATACTTTTTTTTTTCTGCCAGAGCAAGAATGTTTTCTTTCTAGTTGTTCATTGAAGGTACTAGGTAGTTACCTTGTCTCCTGAGTGTTTTTCAGAAAGCAGACAAGCCACAGAGTCAGCTTTTCCAGAACAACAGCTTGGATGGATTCCAGAGTCGTGAATCTAGTTCTTCAGCTCTTGTAACAAAACTCGAGGACTAAGTGAAAGAGACTTTCTGTGATTTAGGAACAAAGCCTCAACAATTTTCTACCCGGTCCAGCCATACAAAATATAAATAATTATGAATATTTTCCTAATATGTAAATTAGGTTTTGACTCTCATTTGCATCTCTTTTGGGCCCTTGTAGCATGGCACATTCTTTGGGTGTAGGGCAAGTGATGCTTCTGATGTGATTTTAATTTAATTTGCTACTTTTTCACTTGTCCTCAGAAAGAATTAGCCCCTCTCTGAATTAACCTCAGGAATACAATCCTAATTCCTTTCACCACACAACCCAATTTTCATTAGTCTTGATAATGTCAGGGTATGAACTAGTGCATTTATTTCTCTTTAACCTTCTGTCCACTTATTTTGAAGTACAGAGAGAGACACGAAGTGCTCTCCTGCAGCTGCTCAGTTTGTGTCTGACTTGCTCTTCTGACCCACACCTCTGACACTTCTCAGCTAGTGCTCAGAAAGTCAGAGAGCGCAAGAGCATCACTTGAAATAACAGATCGCCAATTGTAGTTCTTGAGGCTGAAAGGAATCAAGTCCCTTTTTATTTGTCAGAGTTGAATAATGCTGTGTCTCCAAAGTATGCACAGAATACCAGCCTTACTGGCGCGTCACATATGGATGTCCACTAACCCAATGTCCGTACTCAGTCTATAATGAGTGAGGAATGTGCTTTGTGATTGGCACTGTCATGGCATAGGGCACACGGTGTTGATATTGTGCATGGGTATCATCTGTGAGTCCAGTTCAGTTTGGGAATTGTGTTTCCTCAACACAGTAACATTATCAAGTATTCAGTGGTGTTCACCAACCGTAGCCAAACTCTGCAACCATGGTCTCACAGAGTTTCATTGCTGGTACCCAGGCAGCTGACATGCAAACTGACCTCACCACTCACCTACTTCATCAGAGATGCATCATATTGAATCCTAAATTATTTTACCAATATCCTCACGAACTGACAGTGTCTCCTCTCCCAGTACTGACAAGATGGAGATTCTGTTTGCAGGAGCCCTGAAGCCTCTGCTGATCCTTCTGGTGCAGATGTGTGCACAGAGCCCTGGGAGAGCTCCTTGCTCTCTATGCTCACTGAGGCTTGTTGTGTAGAACCAGCTTCACGGACTTTGTGTGATGTAAAACGCCTGAAAGTGATTCAGTGCCACTGCTGGCAGCTGGACTCCTCAAGAACACTTCTGCCTTGCACCTTCTTCCAGACGGCACTGCAACCTGGCCTTCAGGAGGTAGCCACTTCAGGATCCTTCATAATTTAAGTGATCATACCTACACTGATGGCTCAGTTCTACCGGGATTTCTCAACATACTTAGCTAAGCAGCTAGTTTTAAGAAAAATATATTCTTTAACACTTTGCACCATGCTTCGGATGTAAAACAGGGTCTGCTAAAATGTTCACATTCTTTCTGCTGCTTAGATAGATTGCCAAAGTCATCACACCAGGTTTTATGATGGTGAGATCCCACCTGTCTGTATTAGTGATGATTTGGGAGCAGGATAAATCAACAGTAGGGAATGTAAGATTATTGACATCTTGTGGGCTGATGAGCCACAGCCAAAAATGTTTTCCATGGCATCTTATGCCCTATATTTGCTTATGGATCCTTATGTGAGAGTTGTGTTAATGTCAAGAGCAAGTGCAAGTCATCCTGATCTATTTAAAAGTTTTGCTATGGCTGGAATGGAGATAGCAGCATGAAATACACTGACCTGGTGTGCATTTTAGGTCGCTGCACAAGAGACCAGCTTGGAGTCTTTTACACTGTCAGCAGAGTTTGAAGGTTTTAACAGACTGTGTAGTCCCCTGTAAAAAGCCTGTGTGACAAAAGATGTCCCTGGAGATTCCTCTCTGAACACCCAGGCACTCATTCTCATTTACAATAAACTCTTCACACCACCTGAGCAGTACAAGTAGGCACATTTGCATTCTCTGTGCAAGGCCTGCTTGAAAGATGAAAATGCTGTGGCAAGACATCCCTCTGTAATAAGTAATCCTTGCTTCCAAAGGCCATCCGGGGTGAGTGTGGGACTGCTCTAACCTTCAGCCTTTGAATACAGGACACAAAAACTGCTTTTGGCCACCTTTCCCCCATTTTATCCCTGCTTCACATGCCCTCAGGCATTCAGAGAATGAGGCTCTTAGCCTCATTCAGCCTTCATTCAGCCCTTAAAAAAAAAAAATTCATTTGTTCAAAGAAAAAAAAAAGGCACCACAGGATGGCCACCAGGCTCCTGTGGTAGGAAAGTCTGACCAAGAGGTTCTGTCATCTGTGGATTCCTCATAATCAACGTCAGGAACTGCTGCCCAGGAAAGCTGTGGCTGCCCCCTCCCTGGAAGTGTTCAAGGCCAGGTTGGATGGGGCTTTGGGCAACCTGGTCTAGTGGAGGGTGTCCCTGCCCATGGCAGGGGGGTTGGAACTAGATGGGCTTTAAGGTCCCTTCCAACCCAAACCATTCTGTGATTCTATGATCTAATCACTGCAGCCAGTCACTAAGGGCTTAGTTCTTTGGTGATGGGAATGTAGCCAAATTGGTGCAGATAAAGTTTGAAGTCAGGTTTCTCTATCCTTTTGCTGTCTCCCTCTGCGGATCTAACACAGGACAGGAACTCTTGCTACACCCATTCAGTTAAACCTACCCTTTCACCATCCTTGCAGCACAATAGCCAGGAATAACGTATTACTCTGATCAGTACTTAAGGGAATATTATAAGAACTTCAGATAATGTAGTGATGACTGCATTATTCAAACATTCCTGGTTTTGGCACAACAAAGACCCTGGAACTGCAGAGCATCTTGTACCCATGTGCACAACAAAGGGTAGCAGTGACACCACGGCCTGGCTCCCCTGGTACGAGAGCAGATGTAGGCACTCAGAGGCCTTTTAGGTATTGAATCCCATTGAAAGCCAACAAGATTAGGGGTCCTAACTCACTTAGACATTTTGGTAATCTCTTAGCATTCTGAAACATATAGGGGGACACTTTTGAATTAAGGAAATTGAAAATAATGCGTAGCTGAAAGTAGAAGAGATTTCCTCCATTTATGGACAGCAGATTAGGGTATTCTCAGCACATTTTAACCTTGTTCGAAGCCATGCTGTGAATCTCTGTGAGGCTTTGATCTCAGTGTAATACAGAAATGACCAGATTTTAGTAGCTATTGTGTCAGATGGGACGATGTTGCTTCAGGGCTGAGTGTGATTTGATTTTTGGTGCTGCAGAAAAACCTAATGTCAAACAGGGCAGTAGAATGTCCTTAACTAAAATTATCTCATGTGTCCTCTAGCTGTCTAAGAGATTTGCTTCTCCCCCTAATAAAAATAAACTATCTCAGTGCTGTCGGTGAGTCACAGAAAATCACTAGGTTTACTCTATTGATGGGCAGCTCTTTAGAAATCCCAGTTTAAACAAAAGAGATAAATGCCTTATGGAGAAGACGCCCAATTATGCAGCTGCACAAGCAAGCGGTCACAGAATGGCCCCAGGTCCAAAGCAGCTGTATGAATCCAGTCTTGTGCTGTGTAAATGCCATGGGAAGGGCTTGGCTGTAACTGTGGACCAGAAGATACCTTGCAAGATGCAAGGTAATACAGGCAAGAGCAGGGAAGACGTGTTTATACCATATCCCTTCTAAGAGCATGGCAAACTTAGGCAAAGCTTAGGAGCATGTTCAGCAGGCTGCCTGCCACTGTAAAAACTCAACCAAAATAATGCCAGGACAGGCTAACATAAGAGCACAAGTCACGTTAAGGTCTAATTCTGGTGTCTCTTGCTAATCGCTGAAAACAAAGTGGTCTGTGATCATGCATTTCATTCTTGTAGACTCTCTCTTAGGTTACAAATTGGTGTGACATGAGATTAGGAGAGTCCTGGAAAGTAAATACCCACTAATACCTCATTATGAACTATTAGACATTTATTCGGATTGCTTTAAGCTGAGAGGACAGCTGGTCTACAATGGTTTAAAGAAGGAAGTAAATGCTACTAAATATCTCCAGGGTCTTCTCTGCTTCTTAAAGGCATTTGAGGGGTTGTTATCTGTTGTCTAATATTACTCTATCTACCATTTAGAGAACTCAAGTCAGGGGCTCTCCTCAAAGAATTAGCCTGTACTAAAGCCAGCCACCTTCCTGGCTCCCAGTTCTATTTATTGAAGATGCAGTTATTTTAACTTTGTACCATTAGGCCTTAGGTTATTTTAATATTTCTTTTTGCTTTCTTTTATGTTTAAGAGTAGAAAAACTATTTAAAAGCCTCTAAGATGTAACAGAAATGTCTGATTCTGGGTGTCACTTACAATAGCTGTCTGATTATTGTAAAATCAATACAAGGAATCAGCTTTCCAGACTGTTAGAATTTCAGGATGGCCAAATGTAAAGTAGTACACTGAAGAAGAAAGAAATACAGTCTTACAAATCAGCAATTGACTATTTCAGGGGTAATAATGACTCAGAGAAATTTAGCAGGCATATGAATAAGCTGAACACACTAAGTTAAAATAATCCTTATGTGCATAAATGGAAAAATAGCACATAGGTTTAAGGAGATTAGACAACTTGCATTTGAGTTGTTGTAACTGATTCTGGAAGACTTGTATAGATCCGGTGTTCAGAGCAGCCCAGTGAGAATATTAGTGGAGCAGAAACACTCAGTATTAAGGTCCAAGGATTCTCTATTATAACAAAGATAGGGAATGATTTTTATCATCATCAATACAAATTTTACAGTATTAAAGGTACAAGTGATCTCTAAATGTTGTATACTCTTTCTGTAGTGCTAGTATACACCACGGAGGCTGTCTGACACTTGTGTGACTATGGGGAATTCAGTATGTTCGGTCTCAAGCTAAATCATTGCAGCGTAACAAAAGACAACTTTGCAGTCTGCAGGGCTGGATTTAAGAAACTTTTGGAATAGCTCAATGTACCTTTGTTCTGTTTATCCATACTGAAGCACCTCATTTGCTGCGATATCCTGAAATCACTCCAGCTCAGTGATTTAGACAAAAAGTAAAATCAGTTTGGACTGAATTACAAATTTAAGAAAATAACCACTGAATTTGGAAAACAGATACAAAGTAGTAACTCAGCTCATTAACTTCCTGCATTTGGGTATTCCCAGGGTCCTTCTCTGTTCCACTCAGCTATGGACTGACAGGACCGAGTGACAGCCTGCTGGAGCCAGAAGTGATCCCTCAGATGCAGCTGGAGCCACACTCCTCTGGGTTTGTCTTCTCTGAATAGGAAACTCTCACCTGGAGCAAGCCTTTTCCTCCAAAGTCCTAAACTGGCAGTGGGTTACAGGGAGTGTTAGTGTACTCCCAAGAAATGTCAGAATACCACAGTCTTAATAAATAATTTCATTAGGTGATCAATTTATGGGCCTGTTGTTGATGAAAAAATGCCTGAGACAGGTCAGGCAGAGGCACTTTTGAAATGAAACCTCATGCTGGGTGACCTAGATAGAATTACACACCTAACCTGATTCATTCAAGAGTGCAACAATATCCCTGCTTTACATATTGGTTTGTGACCAAGCATTGAGTAATTTCTGAGTTTTCATGAGTCTAAATATGTAAACTTCCCGGAACATAAAATTCTAGAGCAACTTGAACCATTGCAGGGTTAAGATAGCTCATTACTAGCTTTAAATAGGGACCACTACCAAGACAAACTTGGAGAAAACTTCAGTCATCCTGGCTGTTTGGAGACAATCCCAGAGAAACAGAAATAAGAGCTGTCTCTTCAGTCTGGTATACAAAACTCCAGTCACTCGACATTAAGCCTAGAGAAATTTATATTAAAAAATGAAGTGCATATTAGCTGTGAGGAGACCTAGCCCCTCGACCAACTTTCAAACTGCATTACTAGACTTTTCATCCCTGCAAGTTGTAAACTACGCGAACAACCACAGCTATTAGACATGATGCAGGAAGTAATTCAGAGAAGTTCCATTGTCGCCTGACCAACATTCCCCGGCAACTAAGTACCATGAAATCACATGAGATGGTCACAATGGGCAAGTCTAAACCAGGAAACCTAAAAACACATCCCACTTGCTGAGTGGGGATTCGTACTTTGCCAAATCCAGAGTCTACTATAGGAAAAGATGCAGATGTGCACAGAAAGGAAAATAGGCATGTAGTCCCTGCCTGGAAAATCATGGGACTCACTTTCTGGACTGTACTGCGGCAAGTGCCAGTGGGGAAGTATAGATACGTGCACTATTCCTTTAATTCTATACATCCATGTGTACATGTTTCAAAGATTTCCCTCTAAGTGTGGCATTGGTAAACATAACCGAGACCCTCTATGTATCACAAAATCCTTAACTAATCTTGTAAGCGTTAAACAAGGCTTCTAATAGCATCTTCCTCCAGACCTTTGAAACTTTCTTGAGCAGGTGATCAGCACTGCAGCCAGAGCCCAGAACATCCAGAGTTCAGAGCCAGCGGAGGGTGCAGCGGCAGGCTGACTCCTCGAGGGACTGATTCAGCCGTTCTGCTAAAAGAGGGGCTACAGAGAGGAAACATGGCACAACTCTCATGCCTCTAACTACATCTTATTGTCCTTTGTCTCCCCCACCCTTAAATATATTCCTTCTTACATGTCAGCATTTCATTGTATCCTTTATAAATTTACCTAGCAGTTTCCACTCATGACAGCCCACATTAGGAAAAGAAAAAAGAGACAAAGTCAAGAGTTCAAAGGCTGTCTGAAAGAACATGCCTGAAAGAAACTTATTTCAGCACTTTCTTATATTGCAACACCATTCCTATTTGCATAATTACATGCTATTTTTTCTAGAGTTTTCCCTCTCTCAGTGCTCAAGGCAAAGACAATAGATAGTGGCTCAAGGCTCTTTCATGAGTCTGTGTGATATATAAGATCTCTACCCAGTACTTGCTGGGAATAATAGCAATAAGTTGTCCTTCTACCATCTCATTTTACTTAATATAGAGGGAATTCAATAATTCTGTTGGGTGTTTAAAGCACTAACAGTTGATGTTGGGTGTGAGGAGATATGAGTGAGCCAAGCAAGGCGTGAGCATTGAAGAAAGGGAGTAGATGGATGTGAGCTTTGAATGCAGTTAAAGGAGAAATTCAGAGGGATGGAACAAATGGGATGAGATTGTTGAGAAATTAAAAGTAGAAGATGGACACAAAATTGGTGGGAGGAACGAGCAGGTTCAAAATGCCAAGCGCTCCTGCCAATGCATGTGTGGTGGTTTTCCTGTTTTTCACTTAAAAGGCACTTTTCTTCCTTGGTGCATGGGATACCATTGCTAGGCCCTTGCTGCCTGCCGGAGGCTGGAGGCGGCCTGGGCGGTTGTGGGGCAAAGCCTGGCCAGATCNGGCGGCCGGGGCATTGCCACAGCTCCCTCTCCTTTTCGCATTACGGCTCGCACCGAAGGAGGCCCAAACTCTGCCATTTCCGAGGCGCTGCAAGCGGGCGGGGGGGGGCGGGGGGAGCTGTGAGAAAGCGAAGGCTCGGCCGTGTGCCTGGCGCGGGCTCGGGCGCCATCTTGTGCCCGCCGGGCGGGAAGTGGCCGGCTGGCGCAGCGGCGGGCTGCCTCCCTGACGGCGGCGGGGGCCCCGGGCACAGGGGCTCCTGNTAATTACATGCTATTTTTTCTAGAGTTTTCCCTCTCTCAGTGCTCAAGGCAAAGACAATAGATAGTGGCTCAAGGCTCTTTCATGAGTCTGTGTGATATATAAGATCTCTACCCAGTACTTGCTGGGAATAATAGCAATAAGTTGTCCTTCTACCATCTCATTTTACTTAATATAGAGGGAATTCAATAATTCTGTTGGGTGTTTAAAGCACTAACAGTTGATGTTGGGTGTGAGGAGATATGAGTGAGCCAAGCAAGGCGTGAGCATTGAAGAAAGGGAGTAGATGGATGTGAGCTTTGAATGCAGTTAAAGGAGAAATTCAGAGGGATGGAACAAATGGGATGAATTGTTGGACACAAAATTGGTGGGAGGAACGAGCAGGTTCAAAATGCCAAGCACTCCTGCCAATGCATGTGTGGTGGTTTTCTTGTTTTTCACTTAAAAGGCACTTTTCTTCCTTGGTGTATGGGATACCATTGCTAGGCCCTTGCTGCCTGCCGGAGGCTGGAGGCGGCCTGGGCGGTTGCGGGGCAAAGCCTGGCCAGATCCCTGTCACAACCGGGAGTGCGGGTGGCTGCTGGGCCATGGACGTGCTGCTGGGGAACGGCAGCGTGCAGGAGAGACAGCTATGCTGGAGAGCAGGAAGTAACGGTTATTGTGAATAAGCTGCATATTTAGCTGACCAGGTACTGGTGTAGTCTGTGGGGAAGGCGCCTCTGACCGCAGTTCACCTCCCTTCTGCCGGCTGCCGCAGCTCAGCAGGAGCTGCCCGACAGGGTGGGGAGTGGCGGGGGACGGCGGCACGTTCCAAACCCACTTCCCCCGTGCTTTTGAAGCGCGGGGACTTGCGGCGTCTAGGAGCCGTTCGGAGGATGAGTCGGGACGGGAAGGCTGGGACGGGAAGGCTGGGGCAGCCGCTGCAGCCGAGGCCTACCCAGGGCGGGTGGCAGCAGCCCTCTGCCGGCAGCGCCCGGCTCTCCGGGGGAGACCCGTCCGTCGTCCCACCGGCGCCGGGCGGCCGGGGCATTGCCACAGCTCCCTCTCCTTTTCGCATTACGGCTCGCACCGAAGGAGGCCCAAACTCTGCCATTTCCGAGGCGCTGCAAGCGGGCGGGGGGGGGCGGGGGGAGCTGTGAGAAAGCGAAGGCTCGGCCGTGTGCCTGGCGCGGGCTCGGGCGCCATCTTGTGCCCGCCGGGCGGGAAGTGGCCGGCTGGCGCAGCGGCGGGCTGCCTCCCTGACGGCGGCGGAGCCCTCGGGCAAAGGTGCTCCTGTCGCCTTTGGAAACCGGGAGCATTATTAGAAAACTGTTTCTGGAGGTTCACAGCAGTTTACGTGCTCCTTCTTTTTGTTTACCCTGCTGAAGTACCATTTACAAACATGCCCAAGGGATTTGGAAAAAAAATTTGATAGGAAGGTTAAACCAGCCTTTCACAGATTAGCTTTTCTGTACGTTGTATGATAAGTACTGGATTTACAGCATCAGTCACTGCACAACAGAGTCCCAAGGATAAAGCACTGGTAAGGATTGTCTAAATCCTCACATCAGGTCCCTTTATATTGCAGGTATTTGCTGACTATATGTTTAATCCAGAAAAGCCCAGAGCACACAGGCTTTGTATCACCAGCCAGAAAAACATGATTTTCCATAATTGCGTTAAAATCCAGAGACTGGCATTAGGATGTGGCACAGGCCAGGGCCCTCAGGCCTCCTGTCGCTCCCGGCCATCTTGGGATATGCACTGGTCCCCACCGGGCTGAACATGGAAATAAAGCAAAATGCTAAAATAAAATAACAGATCTCAACACTTATTGCTAATCACTACCTAAAGTAGAACAGCTTCAGTGGGGAAGGTGAAACTTTTAGCGAAGAGTTCTCACTAAGGTCAAAACCAGTCATCATGGTGGTATTGGCACCCTAGCCCAAATTGCAGGACAGGGATCTAAACCTGGGTAGGCTGCAAGGCAAACTTAGACACTTGTTTTACAACAGAGTTTACAACTTGAAATTGCTTTTGGCTAGATCACCCCTCCGTGCCCAAGCTTGGTGTCTTTCCTTTGCCCAGGCGGTGTGAGTGAGTTCCCACTGAGATCTGGGCCTCTGAAACACGCTCCTGCTCACTGGGTGAGGAAGTAAGCTGCGAGGGGCAGCGGGAAGGAGTGCCCTGCATAGCAAGGAAGCTGCAGCTTTTCCCAAGCGTACATAAGCCATTGGCACCGTGTTCTCAGCAATGCGAGATGTCTGCTGCCAGTGATCACCTAACTTTCTGAATATACGGAGCCACTGATGTTCTGGACCCTTAGCGAAAGCCTTGAAGTGAGCGTCTGAGATTAGCTGGAGACAGCCTACCTCTTGTCAGGCCAGCTCTCACCCTCTTTGCACTTCACTCCCAAGCAGCTGCTTCCCAGCTGGTTTTGAGGTCTCTTAAACTGTCTCCCTCCATTTATTTGCACAAACTACCCGGCAGACTGAGGATCCCACTAGATGGCAGGACAGTTTAAGCCCTCACTATTTCTACCCAAGCTTCTTTACAGCAAGTGCCCTGGGATCCCAGTGGGCTCAGCCCCACTGGTCTGTGCTCTGTGGACCCTAGAGAACCCACACCCTCCACGGTGAGTCTGGGGCTTATGCTCACAGAGCACAGCAAATATAGCTTTTGCCAAAATGGTGGAGAAATCCATGCAGAAGTCTCTGTTCCTTTTCATTGGCTTTATCACACATAGAGCACCAGCAGCCAGCAGAGAGTAATACGAAGCAGTCCTAAGTAATTTGCTAAATCTTGAAATATTCATCTTTGTATGTGTGATACATAAAGGATAGTTGGAATACGTGATGGTAAAATGTAGTTTAAACCTCTTGTAGGCACTGCTCTGTTGTCATTTTTAACTAATGCAAGTGCAATTGTATTGTTTTGCATGATCATGTCATGGTTTAACCCCAGCCGGCAACTAAGTACCATGTAGCTGCTTGCTCACTTCCCTGGGGCCGGATGGGGAAGAGAATCAGAAGAATGAAAGTGAGAAAACTCGTGGGCTGAGATAAAGACAGTTTAATAGGTAAAGTAAAAGCCGCACACATAAGCAAGGCAAACCAAGGAATTCATTCCCCACTTCCCATGGGCAGGCAGGTGTTCAGCCATCTCCAGGAAAGCAGGGCTCCAGCGTGTGTAACAGTGTGTTGGGTTTGCGTGGCAAGGTTTTGGTAGTGGGGGGGGGCTACAGGGGTGCCTTCTGTGAGAAGCTGCTAGAAGCATCCCCCGTGTCTGACAGAGCCAATGCCAGCC